>JAWWMS010000060.1:2342790-2361921 GCA_035048045.1 Chlorospingus semifuscus | reverse complement strand
TGTTCCTGAGGCCTCTCAGCTTCTCAGGAGGAAAAATCCTAAGGAAAGGATTTTCCATAAAAGATGTCTGTGACAAATTACCCCTTGTGAATCCTACTATACATTTTTCATCATTCTATTTCTCTAAAGTATCTAGTCTTATTTGCAAAACCATCTTTTAAAACTTATTTCTAGTTCAATTTCTCTCTCAACAATATCTATCCTAAAACATTTCTAAGCCAATATTTCTTATCTCAAGGTTTACACAAAGATACAATGTGAGCCTTCTGTCAAATTTTAATAATTTTCTACAAATCCTTTTCCCACAGAGGAGGAGAGATGCTTTCACTGGGAATCACTTCCAAAAAGTGATTCCCAAAAAATCACTTCCATTTATAAGTTTTTTCCCCAGTATAATTAGAGAGGACATAAATGCATATTTATATCTAGAAATAAGGATAACAGTTTTCAAATTTATCTTCCAGTGCAGACTTGAGCCTGAACTACCCACCACAGTGCCAGGAAGGAAATAAATAAAATTTCCTCAAAGCATCAAATTCCCTATTTTTTTTAAATTTAATATTTTTTGCCAGCTGAGGTCGAAGCTGGTGACACAAAGATTAGAAAGGGAGCTGTGAAATGGCACCTTCCAGGCCCAGAATTTGCCAGATCAGTGTTTCTGATAAGCCCCAAACCTCTGGGTCAGCAAAATGTGTTTACTGAGGATCACATTTTTAATGCTGCCACGTTTTAAATTTATTGCAGGGCTCCCACCTAAAGTGTGGTCCCTTAAATTTATTCCATTGGCAGCACCAAGGAAACCCAAAATTTATTTGCCCTTGGGGAGCTCACAGGCTCAGGGCTGGAATGGACACACAAAGATCACTGAGCTGTTCCCCAGATGGGGTTTGCTCAAGAATTTATTCCTGGGGAGGAAAAGCTAGACTTCACTGGCATAGCTGAGAAAATAAAGGCCAGCTTTAGCTTTTCCTTCATCTTTAATTATTGACTATTCCCTGCTCCAGACGTGCCAATCACCTGGTCAAGGAGAATTAAAATACACATGGCAGGTTTGCAAAGCAATTTGGGCATTTAGCCAGATTACAAATTTTACCAAATTACAAGTTTTACCAAATTTTACCTTTTTTGGGGGCATTTTACCAAATTACCAAATTAACCAATTATACTTGGTAGTGTTTGTAATTAAATACTTTTTATAAATCTTCTCCCATGTGACTCAGGTCACTTGTTGTTGGTGACATTTCAGCATGGAGCACTTAGACAACCTCAAACCTGATGAAGATTTAGGGAAATTCTCATTCCTATTTGGAGCAATACTGACACCTTTGAAAACAAGTTAAAACTTTTCTGTTTCAATTCAGAACTACAATTTAACCCCCTGTAGGGAAATGTGCTGAAATCTCAGCTGTGAACCTTAAAAAAAAGCTGAAATCACAATTTTTATCTTCTCAAGCACACAGAAAAAATTAAAAATACTAACTTTATCCTCAAGGACACAGAAAAAATTAATAATACTAACTTTATCCACATGCTGATAGATATTTTTCAGATAACACAGTGTGTGAAAAATAACATAACAGTTATTTTTCACATAACAGTTTTTGCCCCTGCTGTCAGGAGGCTGTGCAGCTCCAAGCCCACCCTGCAGCCTGGGATAAATGTGGCTCACAAGGAACCCCTGGGACCCACCTGAAGATGGGATCAAACCCTGGGACTGCTTCTCCATATCTCATCTCCAAACAGCGCAGGAGGAAAGCAAAAATCACAGAGTGGATGTATGGCTGAAAAGCAGACACTCATTAGGTTTGGGTACAGACAAGGTAAAAACACACCCCATTAATTTTAATTATAAAGGGATGCATTAATCTCATTAATTTCAGCTGTTAAAAAGGTCTGCAGGGGCAAGGAGCTAAATTGATGCTTTGCAGATATTCTTCTCTGATATGCAGATTATTTGCAAAAGCCTTGATTTCTTACAGCAGCTCTAGCCCAGATAATCCACCTGCACCCCAGCAGACATCCCATGGGATGGGAGATCCTCTCATCCTTTTGTAGCAGCAGCATTGGCATGATCAGTTTATTAATAACATCTCTGCCTTCTACATGAGCTCCACTTAAGCCCCTGCCCCATTTTTGCAGCATCCAAAGGCCACATCAGGCACAAGACCAAGATTTCTTGGAATTTGCCTCCCTTACCAACATTTAATTGTGACTAATTTAAATTTAAATTTTGACTACAAAATTTTAAATTTTTGACTAAAAAATTTAAATTTTGACTACAAAACCCATCCTTTCTTTATGGGGAAGAGTTTACAAGCCCAGTGCAAGCCTCCTGCATCAGTGACAGTCGCCCCTGCCCAAGCAACCATCTCCAAGTCCCTCCTTACCGCAAAGACAGGCATGTAGATGTAATTCCATGTCTCAAAAATGCTGAAATCGTGGTACATGAGGAAATGCTGGAAGAAAAGGAGATAAGTCAATTGGAAAACTCCTCAGCACAGTGTGTCTTGGGGCAGGGTCAGAGCAAGAGGGGCAGGTAGGGATGTTTAGTTTTGCTTCAGGATGGGATAAAGGAGCTTTGATCTGCATTTTTTAATTTGGTTCTTACTGCCTCAATGGGTTGTGGCTCCCTTGGCTACAGAAATTCAGAGGCCTCAAATCAGCCAGGTTAAGTTGACCTTTTCCATCACTACTTCTCTCTTCACGAGTCTTTGGCCTTCTCCCAGCTCATTTCCTCTTTCCTGGTTTTCCCATTCCAACACTTTCCCCTCCCATCCCACCCCTGCTGCCAAAATACAGCCACTGTAACACTCTTAGGGACTAAGCAAACCAAAAAAACCCCAATCAAACAAAGGATTAACAGGTCAAATCTTGGCCTCTTCTCTCACTCAACAGCCAGGAACTTCTATTTTCTTTTCCCATTCTCTCTTTTTGACTGGGAATTTGGGAAGTGCCTCTTGCTTTGCCAGTTTGCATCATAAGATAAATATTGAATTTATTATTGAATTTAGTAGGATGTGTTTTGCTTACTAGTCCAGAGAACATGATCCAGCCCACAGGGGGAAACATAGGAATCAGCATACAGATGTAGTAAAGCACTTCATGATGGTCACTGTGCATAAAAGCAACATAATTCACCTGGAATAAAGCAGAAAAACTATTTCCAACATTAAGCTATTGTTGCCAAAACCCGGGATATTTGTCAGTGATTCAGGTTATTCTGCTGAATATTGACATAAACTGAAATTTACTGATGCAAATTTGAAAAAAAGCCCCAAGTGGCAAGGTGTGTAAATCAAATATTTCATACTGAAGGTGCTCCTCACTTACCAGAATGAAGGTTAAGGACCAAATGTAACGATTGCTTCGCCCCATGTGAAATTTGAAGGTGATTAAATAAACGAAGAGGACAAGAGATATTCCATAACCAAAGATGCAAATGAGCTGCAGAGAGAGAGACATCAGTGACCAGGAGGTGCCTGTGGATACATGACAACCTGCCCAGAGGAGCCCATTGCAAATGAACTCTCTAAAGCCAAATCCTGCAGTGAAAGGAGGGCAGGGAGCTGTTCCCATTCAGCCACTTGGCCCAGAGCTCACCAGGGTCAGCACAGCACGGGTCTCCAAGGGGCAGATGCGGGTGAAGAGCACCAGGAGCCCGAACATGAGGCACATGAGGCTCCAGAAGAAGGGGATGTCCACCAGAGCCTGCCCACACCAGTAGGCTGAGGGGAAGAGCCCCGCGAGCCGCATCTGGGAGCGAGCCTGGAGCTGCAAAAACGACAAAAGTGAGAAAAGGGAGAGTCTAAAACATCAACCCTGCTCCTTCTCTATTCCTTTGCTCCTCCCTCCCTCTCCTTTCCAGCACTTCCCATTCTTAGTTCAACCATTTGTTTAAAACCACATCATTCCTAAAATGAAAAAAAAAATTAAATCACTCTCATCTCAAAAGATTTATTAACATCCAAATTATTGTGGGCCCCAGCTGGTTCCCTGGGATGCAGAGAAGTGCACTTTGGTACTGATATGACTGATTTTCTTCTATCACCCTACCTAGAAACCACAGAATCACAGAATGGTTTGGGTTGGAAGGGACCTTAAAGATCATCTCTGCCATGGCAGGGACATCCCCACTGTCCCAGGCTGCTCCAACCCTGTCCAACCTGGCTTCGGACATTCCAGGGGTAGCCACAGCTGCTCTGGGCATCTGTGCCAGGGCCTGCCCACTGGTGCTCTCCAGAAATTTTGCATTGCATTTACTCCTTGTGCTCTTTACCTTGTAATCCTCCACGCTGCTCATGGCAAAGAGAGGAGGCAAACCAGCAGCCAAAACCAGCAGGTAGGTGAATAAGCCAAAGAAAATGTAGTGCTTCAGCTCTGGGTTTTCTCCCTGTGGGGAGAAATTCAGTCATCCATGGCTGATGCTGCCCAGGGACAATCTGGCTGGCTCAATGCTCATGGGATGGTTGAACACACCAGTGAGCAAGAGCACTAATGGTAAGTCAGTGGTGATTAACAACAGAAAACAAGGCAAAAAGAACAAAATAATGACATTTAGCATCCTAGAATTTGCAGAAACAATTTGGATTATTGTAAATTGTTGAGGATGGAGACAAGCCTTTTGCTGCTGAGGAAAGGTGGGGTTTGCAAAGATCACTGTTGTATTCCCACCATATCCTGGCTGGAAAGGACCTTAAAGATCATCTCATTCCACCCCTGCTGTGGGCAGGGACACCTTCCACTGTTCCAGGTGGCTCCAAGCCCTGTCCAAAGTGTCTTTGGACACCTCCAGGGATCCAGGGGCAGTCACAGCTGCTCTGGGCACCCTGTGCCAGGGCCTGCCCACCCTCACAGGGAACAATCTCCTCCTAATATCCAACCTGAACCAATCTGGCTCAGTGGGAAGACATTCCCCTTTGGCCAGTCACTCCAGGCCCTTGTACACACTCTCTCCATCTTTCCATAAAGGATTGGAAGGCCGCAATTAGATCACCCTGCAACTTCTCCAAGAACAATCTCAATCCTCTCCAAACAGCACCAACTCCTTACGGTACGGAAACCCCACAGAACCCTTGGGAAAATCACCATTAAATGTGGGAATCGACAAAATTAGAGGGTTTTGGGAAAGCTGCAAAAGCTTAGCTCTAATCACAGTTAAGAGCTAAGCAGCAGCTATGACTTAGGTCAGCAGAAAAATTATTTAAACTGTAGAAAAGCAAGGACAAATAGAACAATGGTCTGCGTATTAACGCAAGATATTAGGAAGGCTGAAGCTTAATAATGGAGCTCTGTGCATTGTGTTTTAAGGCTCACAAGCAGGTATTGTATTCAAAATAAACAAGCATTGTATTAACAAGCATTGTATTAACTAAAGGTACGTGTGCTTATAGTGGTTGGATGGAACTACTGTCAATGTGCTTTTGCTTTGTGTGATTGGCCAAAAAGCTTATAAAGTGAGTTGTGACATTAAGTTCTTGGTCTGCTGCCTGGGATGTGAGCTGGTGGCATCTTCCCATTGTCATAACCACGTAATGAGACTGATGCTTGAAAATAAAACAGCTCAAGGCACGCTCCACAGCAGTCCCATCCCGTTTGTGATTTGTACAGAGCCCCCTGCCAGCGTCATTAAACACCCCCAGGCACCAGCAGCAGTGGCACCACTGCCCTCAGCCCTTGGGAGCTGCTCCCCCGGCCCCCAGGCTGTGCAGTCCCCATGCCTCCAGGTGATGCTGGCCCAGCAGGGACGGGGACCCTGACCGTGTAGAAGAGCTGGCTCCAGACGCGGAGGCGCGCGGTGGAGTTGAAGAGCCGCAGGAAGGAGTTGCTGAGGATGTTCACCAGCACAGGGAAGCAGTTGATGGGCTCCGGGCTGCACATCACCGTGAACTGGCGGCTCTGAAGGTGTCAAAATGAAAAAAGGCCTTCATGTCCCTGAGAGGTGTGAGCAGCACTACTGAAACTCCTTATCGTGCCAAAAAAATATTCTCCCTTTTCTGGTACATCTTGTATTTGTGAGGTTACCAGAAAAAGGGAGGAATGATGCATCTGATGCATGTTCTCAGAAGGCATATATTATATTATACCATACCATATCATACTATATCATACCATACCATATCATATCATATCATATCATATCGTATCATATCATATCATATATCATATCATATCATATCATATCATATATCATATCATATCACATCATACTAAAGAATACAGAAAGGATAATTACAGAACGCTAAAAAGATAATAATGAAAACTCGTGACTCTCTCCAGAGTCCCAACACAGCTTGGCCCTGATTGGCCAAAGAGTGAAAACAACTGACAGCAGAATCCAATGAAACAATCACCTGTGGGTAAACAATCTCCAAACACATTCCAAATCAGCAAAACACAGGAGAAGCAAATGAGATAAGAATTGTTTTCCTTTTTCTCTGAGGCATCTCAGCTTCCCAGGAGAAAAATCCTGGGCAAGGGAATTTTTCAGAGAAAACATGACGGCCACAGGTGCATTTTTTTCTCTCATTTAAATACTTCTCAGGAAATCCTGTTGATGTGCAGGATGAAAGAAGGGGAAAAAAAATATCCCTCACCTTGCCTTCCAGGGATATTTTTATAGCTCCATTATAATTTGGAAGGCTTGTGATGTTTTTCTCCGAGGCTATTTCTGGGGTTATGTTTTGAATCTTCAAAGCAGCAATGAAATCCTCAATTTCTGATCCTGAAATCAAGTCAAGGACAAAAATTAGAGTCATTAGAGGGATTTTTTTTCTTTAAATGGAAACAATTTCATATAAACAAGTCCTTACTTGTAAAGCAGACTTAAGTTAAAAACCATAAATATTGACATTCTAAGCAAACACATATTTTGTATTTCTTTTCTATTTATTTAAACTGGTTAAACAAAATATATGTTTCAAACCTAGTTTATTTACTGCCTTTTTTTTAAGATTTCCTGGTTCATTGTTTTTTTACATATCATCTATATCATCACAAGAACTGCATTTGCTTTTGCTCAAAATAAAACATCTCTCAATGCACATTCGTTTATGTATCTGTGGCATTTGCAAGGTTGCTCTGTAAATTATAATAAAATTCACATTGATGCAGAAAGTGAGTCAGCCTCACATGTTGTTCCTCACCTGTGTCATTGAAGATGAGGAGGTTTGTAGACCTATTTTGAATTTTCTCTTTTGTAGGAAGAAAATACTGGCTAGATGAGATTTCCCAGCTGCTGGCGGTGTGCCACAGATGAAACAGCATTAAAACCATCAGTGGTGGAAGGATAAATATTCCAAATAACAGCAATCTAGACAGAAAAACAGACCATAAGTGAGGCCAGGGGAAATCCACCAAGAAGTAATTGTGTGCTTTATGGGGAATTTAAAACTTAAGCAAGCCAGAGTTCTCCTGCTAAGTCCAGACTGCCCCTGTTTTTGCAGCTTTGAAACATTTCCCACCCAATTCTCTGCTTCCAAACATCTCCAGCAGTATTTAAACCCCTCCTGAGCTGCTCCAGGGCTGCAGGAGCCCTATAGGTGGGATCTTCTGTACTTACATGCCCCTGAGGAATTTTCCATCATGCTTCAGCCTGAGCAGGTGAATCCTCAGCACAGCACACACCTGCTGCCTCCAGAGCATCATCCCACTCATGGCCAGGAGCCCCTGCTTGGAGAGCCATGGGAGGTTCTGCTCCCTCTCCTCGAGGTCTCCATCTCCTGTGTGTTCACCATGAAATGCCATTATCCACAAAGAGCCTTCCAAGGACACCTTCTAATCCCCAACAATCATCAGGGATCTTCCGCTCTGAACAGAGGAACACTTTGAATTGCTTAAATTTTTTTTTCTTTTTTTTTTTTTAGAGAGACAAGAGTTAGAAGTGCAGAGAAAAAGGGCCATAACTCATCCAGAATAGAATTTATATTGGTGAATTCAGACTGGCTGGTGTGGCAACACATCCAAGATCTTCAGTGGCCTTGGGAAATGCCTTCTGCAAACTTCATCCCTTCCCACCTCCTGGTCTGGGCTGTACAACCCTTCAAAGGTAAATAAATATCTTTCCAACATGAGCCTTAATTCTCATGCTTGAAACCCTTTGGGAAGTCAAGACAGAATTATTTGGGCTTCTCCAAGATGATGTTCCTCACTGAAGGCAAGTGGGACACAAATAAGCCACTCTAGGCCTATCAATACTGACATTTAGCAGAAATAGATAAGATATTCAATTAAAACACACATTTGGATGGAACTTTAGGGATGCCATGCTTGCAGAAGGGAGTGAATGTTTTACCTTCGGGGTCGACGGCTTCCTCACCCTGCAGCTTCAGGAAAACATCTTCCAGGGTTGTCCTGGTCACCTCATAATTCACCACCCCCTGCAGGAGGCTGCTCTCCAGGTGGCTGAACAGATCTGCATGGGGGAAACAACCAGACTCAGCCAATGTTAATTAACAAACTCAGCCAATTAACACTGGATGTTCCAGCATTCACGTCATTAATCCAAGTGACCTAAAAGTCATCACTAATTTATTGTGTTCTTTAGAGGTAACTAGTGGAAAATTCAGTGGTGTTGGTTTTCATGGACCATGAAAACAGAAGAGGGTCAGTAGATTTTAGTTTGTACATTAGTTGGTGGATTTTCTTTTTTTCACCTTCATTATTAATATTAGCATGTGCACTGAAGGCTTTCTGTAAAACTGATATTTATGCAGCTTCCTAATACCACACATTATGGATCAAGGAATATAATTATTCCCTTCACAGTAATTCTGATTTTTCCCAGCAGTGGGTTTCCCTTTACAACCCTGGCACAGGGACAGGTTTCTCACCTGGGAAGCTGCCAGTGTTTTCCAGAGGCAGCCTAAAACACAGCTCATCCCTCTTCTGTCCCTTGAGCACAGCATCAGGGATGTACTGTCTGACCACGGATGACACAAGCTCTGGGTCACACAGGTCATTTATGTGCATCCTGTTAAAAAAAACCCCATTGTTATAATGTTAAATAAGAAATAAAAAAATGTGTCTCTCATCTGGTTGGAGTACAGAGCCAGTGGCGATTCTCCCATAGGGAAACCTCCAAAACTGGGCAGAACTTCCGTGGGAATTTTTACAGCCATCTGCAGTGCCCTGGTTTTGCCATGCATGCACAAAATCGTTCAGGTTAAGAATTATGATCCTGGACAATGCTGCTAAACCAAGAACTCGGGAATCAAACTCCTAAGAAGAAAAAGAACTTTGCAGCAAAGCTATTGAACATCACTCTGGCACCCCAGATCACCTCACTCTGGTTCCTTTCACTGCAAAGTCATTTTAGCTGCGTGCTCAAAGCTTTCAGGGTTGGGTTCCAAAGAAAGGCAGCTTGTTGTCCAAAACAGGGAAATTTTGGCAGCCTTAAAGCTCTTCTAAAATGAATTGTCAGGGTTTCTGTTACTGTCCAGATAAACTTTACAAAAACACAGACTCTACAAGAAAATATGAGAATGAGAAGCTTTTCACTAAAAGACTGATGACCAAAACAAAAGGTTTTACCTTAAGTGATAGCCAATTCCCCACTTTCTCTTCAAGTAGAGAGATGAGCCAACACTCTGTAATCTCCCACAGGAGAGGAAGGCTTTTCGATCTAAGGAGGAGGGAATGCAAAGGATTTAGGGGGATTTACAGGAGTGCAGCAGACTGACCTCACTCTGCTCCTTCTGAACTCAGCAGACATTTTAATAATAAATTGAGTGGAGTAAAGCCAGCCCAGCCCTGAAGATTTTCTTAAAAATATTTTTAAACCAATGCCTTTCTTCTCAACATCATGGTTAATTATTTTAGTTCTGCATTCTTGTGGGTTTTTGGAGTATTTCCCACGCAGCACAGGAATGATATGGAAATGGGAATAGCGGCAAGTACAATAAAAATAAAGGAAAATTATGGAAAATAAACCTAGTTTTGCTGACATAGACACGAAGCCAGATAATGTGGAAGTGCTTTATCCTAGAGAGGAGCATGAGCAAAGACTGCTTTATCCTAGAGAGGAGCATGACGAAGCCTTGGAGGGACACACCAGCCCAGTTTTAACCCTTGCCAAGCTCAGCTTGGGTGGTCACTGTCACATAAAACACATCCAGCAGTGCCACAGTGGGGCTGGAAACCCCTGGTGTGCCCCCCAAGGTGCCAGCCTGGGCTCACCAGCCTGAGTGTCTGCCTCCTCCATGGACTGGGTGGCCACGAGCGTGACGCGGCTGGCGCGGCGCTCCCGCAGCAGGCTCCAGACGTGGTGCCTGGAGCAGGGATCCAGCCCCGCCGTGGGCTCGTCCAGGAGCAGCACCTGCAAAGCACAACCTGCTCAGAACCCCCCACAACCCAGCCTGGGCAAGAGGTTTTGTGGCAGCAGCTCTCTGGCCACATAAAGAAACACAACCTTCCCAGGCATCGTCCTGGGGAGGGCTGTGAGGAGAACAGAGGAAAGAATGATGAACAGTTCTCATCTGCACTTGCTGCACCTGTGGAATGTGTTATGGAGATTTGTTCACCAAAGGGTGGTTTCTTAACTGGCCAATGGTGATGGTGGTTTTAGTAAAGGAACAATTAGGTCAACCTCTATCGTGACTGTCTGTAAAAGTAATGGGTTTCTTAATAAGAAGAGAAGAATAGAATAGGATAATAAAGTGATAGAATAGTATAATAAAGTGATAGAATAGTATAATAAAGTGATATATACACCACTATTCTATGGTATAGAATAGTATAATAATTCTATACTATAGAATAGTGTAATAAAGTGATCAATCAGCCTTCTGAGAATCATGGAGTCAATGCTAATTATTACCCCACACTACAAGTTTTACAGTGACTTCTGTGAGCCAGAGAGGAGTTTGATAAGAGGATCCATGTTCACCCCTGAAAGAATTTCCTACCAAGGTCGTTGACACAGAAACCAAGAAAGAAGGATAAACATGAGAAACCTGCAACTGCCTATTCCAATAAGCACTTTGTCTTTCTTTACCAGTAAGTGCAAACTTAGGAGTTTTGCAAGAATGTATAAAAATCATGCACTATGGGATAAAAAAGGTTGGAAGCCTTCTGAAAATGGAGTGTCTTGTTTCGTATTGCGTCCATCTCAACTCTAACACCAGCCATGTTCCATGACTCAGTTCCACACTTGCATCACTTGGTTTCATGATTTGATGGTCTCGCTCAGAGAAGAGAATGTACCCTCAAGCATGGCTTGTTCTTATCGCTCCTTCTCCTGCTGCAGTATTACCACCCTTCTAATTAAAAATATGGCTCTGATTGAACCAGACTCCCCAATCCTTCCAGTAAGTGAATAGCAGCCTGGAGTGGCAGGGGAAAACCACAACAATCTCCGTGCCAAGTCAAAATGCAAAGCTATGTCCCAAAACAACACATGTTGTGTGTGCATAAACACAACCAGTCCCTACCTGGGGATTTCCTAAAATTGCAATTCCAAGAGACAATTTTCGTTTTTGTCCCCCACTCAGGGCTTCAGCACAAACATCCTGAACATCAGTGAGGTCCATCATGACGAGAACTTTCTGCACCTTGGGGACACACAAAGACAAAAAGTCACATTTCCAAAGCACTGGTCTGAATTCCTAAAAGGCTACAAACATTACAACTTCAAGATTTCAAACTTACCTACCCATAATGGCTTTGCTTGGAGATAAGTAAGACAAGTCTGAGTTTTAATTCATGACATGAGGATAAGAGAGTACTGGAAAACCACTTTGCCACTAAATCAGGTTTGTTCTCATTTCCACAGAACAAGATTCAGGTGATCATCTTTTATCAATAAAGCACAAAGTGCCCAAGATGCCATAAAAGAGGAGACAGTGGCTGAGAAGCACATACCAACCTCTTCATCTACTTCCTTCCACTGAATCCCCTTGATGTGAGCAAAAATTCTCAGGTTTTCCTTCGCCGTTAAGGCTTCAAAATGCAAATTAATTTGGGGGCAAACCCCAACCCTTTCCTGCATTCCTTCCATATTCCACACTTCAGAAGCATTGTAATTGTAGATCATTGCAGAACCTGCACAGGGAGGTGAATGAAATATTTTATGTTAATTCCAGTGCCATGGATGCTTCCCAAGTGTTAAATTAAAACTTCAAGAAACAAAAAAGCAAAATAACCAGATAGCTCAAAGATTTAATACCTTTAAAAAATATTTCAGAGCACCAAAACCCTCCCTTACAAATAAAACCATATTTCCTAGAGGTATGCAGCTCATGGAAAGCACCAGATGGAGAAATGACCATGGTGCACACATGAGGGATCCATTATTCCTGGAGCTCGTGCTGAAGGAGAAATCTGCACTGACAACAACCCAGCACGAATCACTGAGGGAAAACTTGGAGGTTTTTTGCTTATTTTCCCCTTACACTTGAAAAAAACAACTCAGCATCCAGGCCCATCATCTCACCTGCTGAAGGCTTGGAAAATCCACTGAGCACATTTAACAGAGCAGTTTTCCCAGATCCACTGTGACCCAGTAGGGCAGTGATCTGCCCTTCATATACATTTAAGGACAAACCTGGAATAAAAACAGGACAAAAGTGGAATGGAAGTGTGTGAGAAGCGCACTTGGACCTGTAGCTGTTGCCACAGGGGACAGAAGTGACATTTTTTAGAAGCTGAGAGGCAAAACCAGATCCAAAAGCACAGGCTGGTTCTTCAGGAGTTAGGCCTAAGCTTAGTAAGGAATTATGTCTTGACTGAACTGAGGGAATAAATGTATTATCTCCATTATTTAATGAATTTTGGCTTCAGTTTTCTACAAGGTTCGTAACATTTTATTTTAGTGCCGCTCAAAAAGAGTCCTCAGGAAGAGAAGAGCCCAGAGCTTTTCCAAGATGTGAGATTTCAAGACATGTTTCAAAGCAGCCAGACTTTGCTCCCTCATTTTCTTTTTTAAAAAATACTTTGTCATTCTGTGGGTTGTTCAGGTTGTGTTTGCCTGGTTTTTTCCACTCAATATATACCTTTGAGGCCATATTGATCTTTTTAATATTTTTGTATTTTTCATTTTTGATATTTTCACTTGGAGCTCTTGTTAAACAAAGGCATTTAACAAATACCCCATGACTTTACTATGGCTGTGTCAAATATTTGCATTGGCAAGTGCTTGTAGAACACAGCTCAGGCAGGGACAGCAGATTTGGCCATAAAATCCCAAGTTTGCCCAAAATAGTTTACATTTTGAAAGGGAGGTTTGAGAGGGGATTTCTAGAGTGGTTCATCACTGCAAAAACACAGCTTTTAAGGAGATTTCTGCTGTTGCAAAAAATAATAAACAGTGATTTTTTTCCTGGAGGGAACAGGGAGATAACGACCTGGTAGAAATTTGCCAGTAATTTACCCCAGCAGAAATAACCATTGCACAATACAATTTAACAGGCCCAGAGGCAGAATTCAGCACAGCCAGTACATTTGCAAACATTTTGGGTTCTTATCTAGTGAAAAATTAATAAAATAATTACAAAGCCTCTCCTTACCCTTTAAAGCTTCCATGCTCTTGTTGTTCTTCTTGTATATTTTTTTGATATTGTTTAGCCTAAAGAAAAGTAAGCAAGCCATTACTTATTGAATCACAATTTGGGGGCTGTTTCCTCTGCCTCAAATTAAACTTTGAAAACTTTTGGGGGGAATATTTCCCAACCTCCTCCTCCAACTGGTCCTGCAGAAGGAATCCCTTGATGGAATTAATTTCTGGTACCTTTAAAGCAGAATTAGCTGTGCTTTTCTAAAAGCTGTTTAGAAGGTTTCAAAGCCAAACTCGAGGAACAGTTAATGAGTGAAGGAGGAGGATATAAATATATAAATGTGGATATTTAATTAGGAGTGATGACCTGGCTGTTATTTTGGCACATTTCTGGTAACAAGCAGAAGGCAGCACCAGCCACGAGCCCACCCAGCCCTGCAAGGATGGACAGGGCAGCATTTTCTGCAGCACATTCTGTGCTTGAAGATGCTCAGGAAGGGGAGCAGAGTTGCTGCTGAGAGGGAGGTGCAAGAAAGAGAACTGGAGGATGCCCCACATCCAATAAATGCTCAAATCCAGCTCTGGAGTGGGACAAACACCGAACAACCCCTGCCCTTCACACATCTGCATTAATCTCATCCACAACGCCAGCTGCCAGCCTCACACCCACCAGTGCAGCGTGGCTGTGCTCTATAGAGCCAAACAACCCACACAGAGCTGTATTTTTCTTGTCCCTTACCTGATGGCCTCCTTGCCATCAAAGCCTGGCGGCATCGGCTCGGCGTCACCGCCCAGAACGGGGTCGTGGCTGCTGCCAGCTCTCACCCCCACGGCCCCACTGCTGCCCCTCAGCCAGTAGGAGGGTCTCAGGAAGAAGGCAGGGGGATGTGGGACCCCGTACTTGCCTGAATCAGAGGCAGAGAAGGGGAAATATCAACCCCAAAACTTCCCAAAACCTCCATCTGTCAGCTCCGATAAATGCCCAGCCACCGCTCCCCCGGTAGTGCAGAACATGAACTTCCAGCAGAGGGAAAGAATTTATAAACTCTGCAATTTAAATTGTCCATATCTGTAAATGCAGGTGGGGAATAATCACAGCCATTTACAACCTCTTTGGTTCCAAAAAATCAGAACAATCCCTACAACACCCTTCCAACCCCAGCGGTCAGGGCTGTAGGAGCAGCATCTCACTGCAGGGTTGCAGTTTTCCCTCCTCTCACCACCCCTTGGGTAACTTTATCCCTACAAAGCAAGGAATTATAGAAGAAAAAGCAATGAAGTTTGCATTTTCCCCCTCACATTTTCACTCACCAGGCAAAACCTTATCAAAGTAGGTGGCCAGCACGAAATACAAGACACTGTCAAGGCTCAGGATGAGGTACAGGTTGTAAAAAGGGTACAGCTCTGGGCTAGATGCTGGCCCATATTTTTCTAGTTTTACCATCTAGGGGAGGAAAAAAAGCAAAAAAAGCAAAATTCAGATTCCACATTTCCTTCAGACAGAAACTTTGTGTGAGCTACTGCTGTGTCATCACAGCCATTTCCACTCAAAACCAATTCACTCGTGACCACGACGCTGTTTCCAAGGAGGGAAAGGGTTTATTCTGACCACAAACCCCAGAAATGCCTCAGTAAGCTGAATTTCAAACCATGCAGAAGTTGCAGAGTGCTGTTTGCAAAGGCAGCACTTCCAGCCCTCAGTTCCTGCAGCCCTTGGTACCCACCAGCCACATCCCACTCCTCATTTTATAGATTTTAATCTGTTGCAGTAAAATTCATTATGCACTTGAGCATCCAACCATCTTTGCCACGATTTAGCACAGATTTTTTAGATTTTTTTTTAGATTTTTTGGAGCCAAGTTTTCTTTTTAAAAGCAGAGGGGGATGACTGGGTTGTTCTGGTGATGCAAATCGTGGATTTTGCTGCTCTCTGGCAGAATTTTGGGGGCTGAGCTTTTGGGATGCACTGGTTTTATAATGGACATACCGTTGCAAGGCCAGCTGTGAAGGTAAAAGGACTGAAGAGGTTTAAAATCCATTCCAAAGCTCGTGGCAGTTTTTCAAACAGTGTCAAAAAGCCCAGTGCCCCAAAGAGGATGTGGAGGAGAAATCCCACAAAACTGGAAATGTTTGGCTGCTTTAGCAACGAGCTGAGCAGGAAAGTGAAGTGAATCTGCAGCAGAGAAAACCAGTAGTTAGCAGGATGCATTTCTGCTGCAATTAAAAATAAAACAACATGAAAATAGGAGCAAAATTAGAGATCCTGCTGGGTTCCAGTTGTTCCCTCCAGATGCACAAGGCTTTGTCTAGCAGCTCTGAGATTTAGGGCAGGTTTATAAAGTTTATAAGATTTATAAGACAAATCACTTTTAGCACCTCTCTTTACTCTGATTTCGAGTCAGAATCTCCTAAAATATAATGGCATAAAAAATATACAAAAAATAACCTAAAACTCAGCCTATAAAAAATAACAATAAATCACAGCAGAGTATTTTTGTTACTGTCTCATATAATACTAGCCCTAAAAATCTCTGCAGATATTTTAATTAGGAAAAGAAAAAAAGGTGCATTGTATAAGAATACAAAAGCAAACTTACACATGCCATGCCATAAAAGAAATAAAAAAAATACAGTTCCAGGAAGCTGCTGTGATTATAAACTTCACTCAGGGTGACCCAGGTCAGCAGGCTGGCTGTGAGGGAGACATACACAGTGTACAGCAAACTCCAGGATAACCTGCAAGGGAAGGCACAATTATTTCTCCCCCTGAGGATGACAACACTGCCATGACATAGCCAAAGTGGTTTGAATTCAAATATTTTGTATTTTCAGCCATTTCCAGTTTCCAGGGAGGTGCAAATATCAGAGAGGCACAGGAAGGGTCAGGATGGGAGGGACAGGGAGGGTCAATGTCTCTGCTCAGAAAGGGACATCCCAGAGCACAACAAGGCACAGAAATGGGTCCAGGTGGGTCTGGGGTATCTCCAGTGAGGGAAACTCCTCTCTGAGCACTGTTCAGTGCTTGGTTACTGCTCAGGGAAAAATTCTTCCACAAATCCAGGCCTGGCACATGCCCAGATCCCTGCAGCTCAAGGGGACACAGGGAATCTGCATCCAGGACTTTCCATCCATGTGCTTTTCCAATGATGGGAAATTTTCATGCCCAGATCTCTGCATCTCAATCTCAGTGCTGGCAGCAAGGGGACACAGGGAATCTGCAGCCAGGACCTTTTATCCCTGTGCTTTTCCAATGATGGGAAATATTCGTGCCCAGATGGGTTAGGAAACCTGTTGGGATAGACCCAGCATCCCTCCTCTGCTTCAGGTTTGCTGATAAATGGAATTAGGTATTGAAAGATGAAAGAAACAATGAGGGAGAAAACCCCCTAAATTCCCTAAGAGTTAAAAATTAAAAGGGAGGGTTATACATTAGAGGGAAATTTTTGGTATCAGGAATTTAGGGCTTGCTCCAGATTTTGTTGTTTCTGTGAGTTCCACCCATTTTTTGGAGGCAAAAACTCCACACCCAGCACTCTGCTGCACACACCCCTGCTCCAGCAGGAGGGCTCCTCCTCCTTTTTGGGGAGGTGAAAAGCAAGAAAACAACTACCAAAAAACCTGTCTCAGAACAACAGGCTTGGAAACAGAGGTTTCCCCAACAAAAAGAACCCCAGAATGGTTCAGACACCTCAAAAATCCCCTAATTCCACCTCCCACCAGAGCAGGCTGCTCCATACACTTGATAAAATGATCCCTGTAATTACACATTGATAAAATAATCCCTGCAATTACACATTGATTGATTGACTTCTGAGGCTTACCAGAAGGAAACATCCTGCAGGCCCATTGCTCTCATCAATATCTTCAGCTTCTTCTTCTCCTTGAGAACCTTCACTGACAAGAAGTGCATGTATGGGCAGTAGCTCAGCACGGCACAGATGATGAACCAAAGGTAATCCAGTTTAAACAGGGGTTTCATCACAGTCTGCAGGTGAACTCCAGTAATTGACTTCATTTCTTTCCACACAGAGTGCTTGGTTTTCATCTAAAGGAAATCAGAAATTAAATTCATTTCGGTTTTGCAATGAAATAGCCAAAATCAGAACAAACAGGGGGTTACAAGCATTAAAATTATTTGTTTGTCAATAATAGGGTTATGTTTATAAGCAAGTAACCAGTAATAAGTGTATTTTTGTGCTGACTTGCCATAAACACTATTAAATCCTTGTTCCATTCACTGCCTCGAGCCATAAGAATGATCTGTTATTCTTTTTAATTTTTAATCACCCAAATTATTTAAGAAGTTGATGACCACAGAAAATCAGAGCATCACAGGATCCCAGAATGGTTTAGGTTGGAAGGGACCCCAAATATCCCCCTTTTTCCACCCCCGCCATGGGCAGGGACCCCTCCCACTATCCCAGGGTGCTCCAAGCCCTGCCCAACTTGGCCTTGGACACTTTTAGGGCTGGAAAAATGAACTGGCTTGGTGGTTTTTGTGGTTCTTGAGGTTTTATTCCCCTCTATTTTTGCTTTAATCAGTTTGGATTTTAAATTTACACAGAGCTGTGGGAAGAACAGCAAATTCCACCCTGAGCACACTTACTTCTATGACTGCTGCATCAATGCTGGACTGCACTGAGAGGAACCCCCCATACCAGTACAGAGGGACTTTGCAGTGCCTTGCTGAAAAATCCCAGCAGGTTTCTGTGGGGGAAACACATTTTAAAAAAATAATTAATCAATATTTATCAATACATTTCCGTATACATGTGCATATAAATACTTGTGGGCGACATGTGGGGTTGAAAATGAGTTTTATCTAAGTGCGAGGAAATCAAGATTTATGTTAACTCAGCCTTTTATCTTTTAATGCGTTAAATCTCTGGCCAGGGACATTAATGCACACACAGTTCTCATTTTCCAGGCATGATCTGATGTGTTAAGGTACAAAAGGGAGAGGGGCAAAAAGGCGCTGGGTGATCTCTGAGCTCCCTTCCACCCCAAACCACTCTGGGATTCTCTGACTTTGGATGACATTAATGTTCTTACAGCTTTTTTCTCTGATATTTTTTCCTTTTACAGACACAAACCCTCAAATTTTAACTCATTCTTTCTTGAACCATTTGGCACATGCAGCCTCCATTCCTCTGAGGTGGCACAGCCGCACAGAAATCCAGCTGAACAGTTTTTAACGCAAAATCAAAGCCTGGGGTTTCATTTATTTTGTTACCTATGTGCTCAAAGCCTTCATTTGGAAACATTGCTTTGCCCATTTGAAATCTGAGTGTGTAGGAGAAGTCATCCTTAAAAACAACACCAATGGTTTCCTCCTCCAAAAGTCCTTTTTCTTCCATTTTTGCCTCGTTTTCCACTTCTTCTATGATTATACCTGCCATTAGAATAATAATTAGAATAGAATAAATAGAATAAAATAGAATAATTATTTGCAATAGAATAAATAAATAATTGCAATAGAAAAATAATTAATATTGAAAAAAGAAAAAATAAATAAAACCAGCGCAGCTTGTCACAGACATCTTTTATGAAAAATCCTTTCCTTAGGATTTTTTCCTCCTGAGAAGCTGAAAGGCCTCAGGAACAAAATGTAAACAATGGTTATCTGCTGCTGTGGAATGCAACAG
>JAWWMS010000060.1:2264109-2276026 GCA_035048045.1 Chlorospingus semifuscus | reverse complement strand
CGCATTCGCTTGTGCAACTTGCGGGTGCACGCGCGCAACCGGGCACGCGGCCGCGCGTGCAAGCGCGCGTGCAGCTGCGTGTGCGCGTGCATGTGCAAGTGCGTGTGCATGCATGGGTGCGGGTGCATGCGCATGCACGGGTGCGGGTGCATGTGCATGCACGGGTGCGGGTGCCCGCGAGTTTGCACGCCCGCCTTGCCCGGGGGTCACCGCTCCCGGTGCAGCCCCCGGTGCAGCTCCCGTTGCACTCCCGGTGCAGCCCCTTTGAAGCCCCGGTGCAGCTCCCGGTTCACCCCCCGGTGCAGCTCCCGGTGCCCCTCGCCCGCCTTTGGCACGGCCCGGAACGAGCGGGGGGTGTTGCAGCAGCAGCAGCTGCAGCCGGGGCTCGGCGCGGGGTTAAAGCAAACTTTTAAACAAGTCCGCGAGGGAGATGAAAGGTGAAACTGGAGTGGAGTTACCGGGAATTAAATATATACCTATGTTTCCATGGGAAAGTATTGTTCTCGTGCCAGCGCTGAGATCATTTTCCACCCTTTTCTCTCCCCCCTTCTTCTCTTTTTTAATATTTGGTAACTTTTGGTCACACCAGCACGCCCCGAGCGTGCAAAAAAGGCAGGAATGGAGCGTTTGGAAGTGCAGGAATTGGGTGTTTGGGAGCTGCAGAAAGGCAGGAATGGAGCAGTTTGGAGGTGCAAGAACTGGAGCGTTTTGGAGCTGCAGGAATTGTTTAGGAGCTGCAGAAGGGCAGAAGTTGTGAATTTAGGAGTTGCAAAAGGGCAGGAATTGTGCATTTTGGAGCTGCAGAAGTTGAGAACTTAGGAGTTGCAAAAGAGCAGGGGTTATGCATTTTGGAGCTGCAGGAATTGGACATTTTGCAACTGCAAAAGTTGAGAATTCAGGGGTTGCAAAAGGGCAGGAATTATGCATTTTGGAGCTGCAGGAACTGAGCATTTTGGAGCTGCAGAAAGGCAGGACTGGAGCATTTAAGAGCTGCAGGACGGAAGCATTTAGGAGCTGCAGAATGCAGAAATTAATAATTTACTTGCAAAAGGGCAGGAATTGGACATTTTGGAGCTGCAGAATTTGAGTATTTTGGAGCTGCAGAAGTTGAGAATTAAGGATTTGCCAAGTGGGAGGAGTTACGCATTTTAGGGTTGCAGGAATTGTGCATTTTGGAACTGCAGAAGCTGAGAATTTTGGAGTTGCAAAAGGGCAGGAATTATGCATTTTGGAACTGCAGAAGTTGAGAATTTTGGAGTTGCAAAAGGGCAGGAATTGGACATTTTGGAGCTGCAGAAGTTGAAAATTTCAGAGTTGCAAAAGGACAGGAATTATGCATTTTGGAGCAGCAAAATTTGAGAATTTCAGAGTTGCAAAAGGGCAGGAATTATGCATTTTGGAGCTGCAGGAATTACGCATTTTTCAGCTGCAGGAACTGAGCATTTTAGAACTGCAGTTGAGAACTTAGGAGTTGCGAAAGGGTGGAAATTGGGCATTTGAGAGCTGCAGGAATTGTGCATTTTGGAGCTGCAAAAGTTGAGAATTCAGGATTTGCGATAGGGCAGGAATTGTGCATTTTGGAGCTGCAGAAGTTGAGAGTTTGGGACTTGCAAGAGCGCAAAGCTGAGCATTGAGGAGCTGCAAAAGGGCAGGAGTTGAGGCCTGAGGAGCAGCAGGAGGGGGCTTGGGAAGGGGACAGCAGTGATTTATTTCTGCCAGCGTGGTGGTGGTGGTGGTGGCAAAGAGAGCTGGCTCTTTGCTCTTTGCTTTTTAACTCGCTGCTCATTCCGGCCTGCCTCTGCCTTGTGCCCTTGCAAGGGCGGGGGGGCAGGCTGGGAGGAGGTGGAGAATTTAATATTGCAAAAATGCTGCGGGAATGCAACAGGGAGAGAGCTTTAAGGAGGAGTAGCTGTGGCCATTCATTGTGAAAATCCCTGCCCGTGACACAGACGCAGCTTTTGGAAGTGCTTGGGGTGGATGTTGCAGCTTGGCTCTCACTGCATCCTGCAGCTCTCACAGATATTTGGGATTTTGGGGGTGAGAGGCAGCGTGTGGCCTTGCAGGAGCAGGTCCCAAAGTGGGTTTGGAGCTCGTGTTGTGTTTGTTTGTTTATTTATTTATTTATTCATTTAATCAAACCAAGCTTTCCCCAATAACCCTTGCAAGGGAGGACGTTGGGAATGAGGTGCCTGCACAGCTCTTGCCACACAGCTTTCCTTTGTAAAAAGAAAAATGTAAAGTTGTTGTATAATTTATTCCTAATTTGGGTTTGCTGCAGTCATCTTTTCCAGCCGAGCAGGGGAATTGTAAAAGTTTCCGATGCAAAGAGCCAAGGAAGTTTGATAATGCAGGATTGAACCCGGGGGTACCCAGAGCCCTCTGCCACTGCCAGGGGGGGACAGGGGGTCCCCAAAAAGCCTCAGGGTGGCAAAGGCTGAGCGTGCAGAGTGGTGTGACAGGCAGGGAGCTGTGCTGGTGGCCCTGCAGGGCTGCTGAGTGTCCCCCAGCAGGGCCTTGTGTGTCCTGCCCAGTACCAGGAAAAGGGAGGATGGAAGTAGCCAACCCACAAAACATGATCTCAATGAATGGCATCATTCTTGACTCCCTTTGCCGTCCTCCTCGCTCCCTGCAGCACCAGTGCCTGCATTCCTGGCACAGATGACTTTTCCAAGCTCAGCTGTTCAGGCCCAGCTTTTGCTCAGGAAGGGGTTTCAGCTCTGGGCTTTGCAGCAGAGGTGTCGTTCTTTGGGGTAAGCTGAGTTTTGGGATCAGCTTTCATCATGTTGCACAGGAGGTTCCTCAGCAGCTCTGGAAAGTACAGCCCAGAGCCTCAGCCAGCTGCTGAGCCCTCTCCCTGCTTTGAATCCTTTCCAGAGTTGTTCTGAGAATTTGCCAGAGATTAATTTTTTTTGGTGCAGCGTGGCAGGAGGAACATGTGAGCAGCAGAGTTGTTCTTGCTCCCTGCAGGGAATCCCACCTGGTTCAGGGAGACCCTACCTGTGCTGTGCAAAAAAATGGGAGGGGGGATTTGCTTCCTGCACAGTCTAAAGGGTAAAACTCCCCCTGGAATTCAGAAAAAACACTTTTCTTGTGGCTTTTTTTGCAGCAGGAATGAGCAGCATTGTGCCCGTGGCTCTGAGCCACCTTACCTGCCCCTGAGGGTCCACCCAAATACAAAACTCACCTGGAGTCAGAGACACCCTGCATTTCACCCTGTGCTTGTTCATTCCCTCTTTCAAGCTGCAGACCGGTGTTATTTGTTGGATGTAGCAACCCACAGCAAAAATCAGCTTTTCCTGAGCACAGCAGGTTCCTGCAGCCTGTTCCTCACCTTTGGAGAGGAGGCTGCTCTGGCCAGGAGGGCCTTGGTGTTGATGGGAGCTCAGAAGCTGAATCCTTGCCCAAATCCAGCCCATTTGGCTGTCATGACTAAGAGGATATTATTTTGGAAGAGGAGGTGGGGGGGGGGGGAAAGAAAAGAGGAAGTCCATATTAATTTCAAGCCAAGCACAGTTTGAGGCTGTAAATCTGGACTCTGGTGACAGCAGATATATTCAGGAGTCTCCCAAACCAGGGACACTCCTGAATATATAAACCAACCCAATATCTCCCAAACCAGGGACACTCCTGAATATATAAACCAACCCAATATATCCCAAGTAATTGCCAGGGAATTATTCCCTGGCAAAGCCCACATGGGAGCAAACACCTGCAAACATGCAAATTTCTCCATTGCAATAAGAGAAGGGGGAGCAGCACCCAGGAGAGCACTGATTCATAAATACACTGAAATGATGTTTGAACTAAGTGTTGCTGCCTGTTGATCTCACACCTAAAGCTCAGGCTCTTGTTTCAAACACAATTTTCAGTGCTCCAGCTGCAAAGGGAAGCTGAGATTGTGAGCAGCACGTCCCACGTGATGCTGGCTGAGCGTGCACCCCATGGACTTTGACCAAAGGCCTGCACCTAGTCCAAATAGCAGAGTTTTATGTGAAACACTCATGTTTTCCCCAGCCAGAGTCTCAGTGGAGCAGCTGTAAAGCTGAACTATTCCTTGTTGTTGGTTTTTTTTGCAGCTCTAGGTAGGTGGCAGGTTGTTGCTGGTGGAGGATTAACCTGCAAGCAGCTCCTGTGGGTTGTGCAATGTGAATTTTGCCTCATCAGCGCCAGCTCAGCTTCTCCTCACTCACACACTGCCATGACACAGGCACTTGGCACGGTCAGCCAGGTGCAAGCCTAGCAAAGCCTGGACTAGCAGCAAATTTCAGCTGCAGTTGATGATTTATTCTTAATTAATTTTTTTTAAGGGTGCCCTGTTGAATTATTTAAGTGCTGGAGGTGCCTGTGTGCCTGCTTTGGGTTAAGAGGGGGACAAATATTTATAAAGAGGTTTAAAAACCTCCTGCAATGCCAGGCTGGAGGAATTACCCAGCTTGGGAAGAGGAAAATGTGGTTGGGGCAGAAAAGTGGCTGGAGGTGAACCAGAGCTGTACCCAGGTGAGGGCTGAGACACCTGGGTGAGCCCCTGCTCTGCCCTCAGGAGGTGTTTGTCCTGTCCCCATGTCCCACATGTCCCAGCATGTCCCAACACCACTGCTCAGGCCAGCTGCTACCCAGAACATATTTAATATTTAAAAGCTCCAACCAGGAGCAATTCTAGCAATAAAAGTGCTAAGCTGCAGGAAGAAGAGAGCAGAGAGCTGAGCGCTCCTGCCAGGCTCCTCAATGCTCTTTTTTATTGTGGTGTTTAGGTCCCCAAAACCTGGGGGCTTCCTTAGGGCTCAATTCCCTCCCCGACACATCCACAAGCTGCTGGGGTGAAGCAAATGATGCTCCATGAAAACCACAGGAGTGATTTGGAGAGATGAGACACTTGACATGGAACATGGTTACAGCAGGTTTGAGATTTTGTGTTGAAAATACACAAAGTCATTAAAAAGTTACCTTTTCCCCCCAAACAGTGCCTGTGTCTGTTGTCGCTTGGGCTTTTTCTCTTTCTGAAAAGAACTGTTTACAGCACCTCTCCAAAAAGGATTGAAAACCAACACACCTGAAAAAAGCAGGAAAAAGAAGAATAGTGTGGGAGTGTTGTTGGCACAGGAGTGGGGATGCTTCACAGCCCTCTGCAAATGCCCTGGGAGGCCCAGAGCTCCTCAGCCTGGTGGTTGTGCTGGTTCCCAGCCCTGCCCCAAGGGGTTCACCCCATGAACTCGCATTCCTGCTGCTGCTGCAGCTCCAGAGGCAAAGCTCTGCCCTGGCCAGGGCAGGTCACAGCTGTGATGGCAGCGGTGGCACAGCAGTTCTGGGCAGGAATTACTCACCAGGGCTCCCTTCCTGCTGTCACTCGTTTTGGGGACCATTTTGGGGTGCATTTACAAGCTGGCAGCATCATTAGATGAAATGTTGAGTCAGCCTCCAGTGGCCAGGAGTGTTCTTTTGGTTTGAGATGTGGACAGAGCTGTAATTAAAAATAATAAAAATCTGTTTCATTACCTGTGCAGTTCCTTAGCTCCCTTCCTCAGGGCCTGGCTGGGAATAGTTTCAGGGATTAGCATTATCAGTGGGAGCAGGGAAGCAGATCCAGAGGCTGGAGCTATGCCACCTCACATATTATTATGGTCTGTAGTGGCCAAGTGGTGAAGGCCATTGGGTGCAATTTCCATAGCTGCTCATTGCGCAAAAACTGGGAGTTTTTTGGGTTTTTTTTCTTTGCTTTTGTCTTCCAAATCCACAATACTCTGCCCTTGACAGGTGTGAATGGAGAACTGACTCCTGCTCAGTGGCCTTGGCTCAGTGAGAAGCAGTTTGGAGAGGGGAAGTCTGAGCCTGGTGCTTGTAGGGCTTTCTCCTGCCTCAAAGCCAGAATTAAACCCACCCTTCCAACCTCCCCATCCTTTTAAAATGGGTATTCTGAACACACAGAGGGTTCATCCCACCAGGACATAGGGTGCTGGAGCATTTCTGAGTGACCTTTCCTTTGGCCATGGTGCACAGAGATGCTGCACATCCTCTGTGGGAGCTGCAGGAATCCTCTGGAGCTGTGAAAAATCCCTCTGGATCTGCGTCCCAACCTCAAGCAGGAGCCTGGATTTGGAGGGGCAGGGTCAGAGATGGCATCAGGAGAGGCTCAGCTGCTCTGGCTGCATCCCCCAGTTGCTGTTGGAGCAGTGCCTGTGGCTTTTTGGGCTGCAAAATCTGAGTCCTGTGAAGCCCAATGCAAACAACCTCTGCAGCCAGGGTAGGGTTTCACATTTGCAAGAGAAAAAGCATTTTTTTCCCCTACTCTAGCAGGAAAACTGCACAGAGCTGAGCTGATCCAGTTTCTTGCTGGTGCTGTTTTGTTAGCCTACTTAGCAATTTTATCATCAAGGCTGGGTTTTCTTAGCCTGTACCCAGGCAGATCAAAAATGGTGAGAAGAGCTGGAGCCACTTTTACTGCATTCAGATGAAAAAAAAAATAAAAAAGAAAGAAAAAAAACCCAGCAGAAGTTGCAGATGAGATGCCAAAGATAAGGCAGCAATAGAAAATCAGTGCAGGAGTCAACACTTGAGTGTGTCTGCAAGAAGAGGCCTTTAATGAAGGCTGAATCAGCACGGACTTGGGAGCTGCTTTTGAAAGAGAATCTTTTTTCTAAACAAAAATATGTAATTGCACTCAATGAAAAACGCTTATCAGTGCCAAGTGGCCCCAGAGCATGGTGTGTGTGGCTGCTGTGTGCACATCCCAGGCCTGGTGATGGTTTTTGTGCCTGCCCTGGAGGCTGATCCCTCACTGCCTCACTCCTGGCTGCTCACAGGGATTATTCCACACTCAAGCAACAAGTTATAAAAATTACAGCTCCTCTCTGTGGTATCATTCCTCTCATGAATGTTTATTGCTTCTGCAGTAGTTCAAGGTCAGATGTAGAAAATGACTCAAAAGTCCTTTGTTGTTCTGAGAGCTCTGAAGTGATGGAAGGCCCAATCCAGCAGAGACAAACCTTCCCAGAGAGCCAAAAGGGAAGGGAGAAAGAATATTTTATAAAGGCAAACCCAGCATTGATTCCTGACTTTTTAAAGTAGGTTTGGATTAGATATTAAAAGAAAATTACTTCCTGTGAGGGTGGTGAGGCACAAGGACCTGTAGATATGATGGTTGTCTTGGCATATTCCATAGATACTAAAAAACTTAGATTTTAACTCTGTTCACTATTTTATGCCTCATTTCAGCCAAGAACTCCTTGTCTCAGCCTGGTTCTCCTGGTAGATTGTTAAGGGATTGTGGTTTTCATCTCTTAGGAGTTAAAAAGCAGAAAGCAGAGGGTGCCCAGAGAGGCTGTGGCTGCCTGGAAGTGTCCAAGACACCCCTGGAAGTGTCCAAGGCCAGGTTGGACAGGGTTTCAGACAATTTGGGACAGTGGAAGGTGTGAGATGAGCTTTAAGGCCTCTTCCCATTCCATGACTGGGTGATTTTTCCCTGGATTTGCTCTGCTCTGTCTGCTCTCACACCTTTGGTGTGCAGCAGCCGCAGGCAGAGCCCGCTGCAGTCACTGCCTCAGTCCCTGCAGGTGGGAGGGGAACAGTCCCTGCCACAGTCCCTGCCACAATCCCTGCCAAAATCAGGGCACACAAGCTCAGAAGGTGTTTCTGGCAGCAGCTCTGCCCTCAGGGTTGGTTTGTGCAGCCCCAGGCACAGCCCTGGGCACAGCTCCTGCTTTCAGGGCACCTCTCCAGCCCTGGAGTCACAGCCACACTGCCCAGCTTGGATTTCAGCACTGCCCCTTTTTCCTAGGGCTGCTTTAATTGCCTGCAATTAGGGTCTCCAGTGCTGCAAAAAGTATGAAGGAATAAAAGCCAGTGTGGCTTTGTGAGGGCTGGGATTGATTTCTCCTCTCAAGCAGCTGATGCTGTGACCTTTTAGAAAGGAGCTGTCAGCCCGTGGGGTTTGTGCATGTGGCTGCCCAGGGTTAAAGCACAAATATGGGATATTTATTTAGTTTTATTCCAAGGAGAGGAGCACCTGTAGGAGCTGAGAGCAGCTCAAGGAAGAGACAGGGACTTTACACGCTGTCATTAAAATGCCAAAACCCCAAAAGCAGATTTGTTTAAGCACTTGACCAAAAGGCCTGGAGCAGAAGTCACAGCCCTGAGGGTGCAGGGGTCACCCCAAACCCTGCAGAAGAAGGTGCAGACACAGCTCTGACCATCATTTCCTCACAGTTTTGGCAGCAGCAGCGGGACAGGGAAGCTGCTGCAGCTGAATCTGAGCAGCACTGAGGTTTGGGATGGGGAGATGAGGATAAATCCTGCACTCAGTCCCAGGTTTGCTTCTCTGAAGAGAAAGATGCTGCTGGTTAATGCACAAGTTCCCTCCCAAGCAGACCTTGGTACTTAACTGTGTTAATTAAATGCTTTCAAAAACCACAAGATTGACCTTCACTGCTTGCCCACAGATTTTTCTCTCATTTAACAAGCAGAGGGCTGTCAGAGTAGCCTATTAAAGGAGAAGAAAGGCAATGCTCTAATACTGTTGGGTTTTGACCTGTTCCAAAGTGTTTTTCTGCTTTTTAACTCCTAAGAGATGGAAACCACAATCCCTTAACAACCTTCCAGGAGAAACCAGGCTGAGACAAGGCTGAAATAAGGCATAAAATAGGGAACAGAGTTAAAATCTAAGTTTTTTAGATTTTATTCCATATCTATGGAATATGCCAAGACAACCATCATATCTACAGGTCCTTGTGCATCAAGTGAGCTCTGCTCTGTGACATGGAATTGTCCTTTGGGAGAGACCTTCTAGAAAAAAATAAAGTGAAATAACACAGGCTCTGACTTCCTTACCTTTGCCAAGGACACCAGCAATTTGCTCATTGCTAATAAAACTCTGGAACATATCTACAGAAAACTTTGGATCCCTGCCAAGCAATCGGTTTTATAAATGAAGCAAAAGAGCAGATTGTGCATTGCAGGGGAGGACATCCCACATCCCAAAGCAGCCCCCGACTGGAGGGAGAGCCCAAAATAGCCCCTGGCAGCTGGGGAGGGTGACACAGATGCTGCATTCAGAGATGGTGGGAAACAAGTTGATTTCTGGAGGCAACAAATGAAAAAATCCTTCGCTGAAAGGGTGATTGGGCACTGGGATCACCTGCCCAGGGAGGTGGTGGGGTCACTGTCATGTCACATGTCACTCAGTGCCATGGTTTGGCTGATGAGGAGGTGTTGGGTCATGGGTTGGGCGTGATGAGCTCAAAGGTCTTTCCCAGTGATTCTGTGGAGTGAGACCAGGCTGAATTGCCATTGTTTGGCAGAGAGGAGGAGCCCAGGGCTGGCACCCCTGCATGTCCCTGTGGGGTGACAGCAGGGCAATGTGCCCTGGCAATGTCCCCTTGCTCAGAGCCACCTGAGCAGGGCAGCACCTCAGGCTCCCTCAGCTCCATTCATGCCACCAGGCCGTTTATTGAGCCAGAATAGGAAATGCTGAAGGTGCCTTTGTGCAGTGAACAAATGGGTTGGTGAAGGAATTTCGGGAAGCTTTGAGGTCGCTTAGTGCATGTTTTAATTTTTGTCTACATGTGTAAAAGGTTGATGTAAAATGCTATTCAGGATACGATGTGAAGTTCACTTCAGGAGAGACAAATAAGCCTCTGGCCAAGGCAAGTTTAGCTTGAAATGCAAGAGAACACTATGACAAAAAATGTATCTTGGAAGTGGAGTTTTAATTCTTTAGCAGGATCTAAAATTCTAGAAAATAAATGTGTCTTCTACACAGACATTTAAAATCAAGTAAATTCAGAAGAGACTTACAAGAAGCCAGCCATTCCTTTTTATTTTTTTAATTTAGAGCCAGCCATGCCTTTCCTTCTTTTTTTTTCCCTTTAGAGCCAGCCATGCCTTTTTTTCCTTTCCTTTCTTTTTTTTTCCTTCCCCTCAAAACCATTTGGTGCTTCCCCCGCAAGGAATCAGGAGCTTTCTGTCTGATAAGGGCTGGAACAGCTTCCTGCAGTAGGAGAGAATTTCTCCTCTGGCTCTTCCTGCACAGAGGCAGAACAATGCCAGCACTTCCAGCCTCTCCGTACCTCGGAAAATCTCATTTAGGGTCCATCCTGTGCGAGCATCTCCTGCCAAGGGGGGCTGCTTTTCCAGCTGTTTGCTTTAAAAAGGTTTTTAAAAAGGTTTTTTTTTAAAAAGGCATTGCCACAGCGGAAAGGCAGGAGGAATCCTGAGGTTCACTCAGGGCTGATGCAGAGCAGGGCCTTGTTTGGAGCAGTAGGGGCTGAAGAATTTTTTTATTTTTCCCTTAATGAAGAGGCTAAATAGGATTTTTTTTCATCCTGAAAGTGGGATTTTTAAAATAGGATTTTTTAAATTTTAAATTTAATTTTAATTTAATTTTTAATTTAAATTTAATTTTTTTAAATTTTTAATTTAAAAATTTTTAATTTTTTTTTTAAATAGGATTTTTTCACTTCATCCTGAAAGTGCACGTCGTAAACTCAGAACATCTGAGTCCTTTTGCATGGGACTGAATGTGCTTGGTTGGAGCAGTAGGGGCTGAAGAATTTTTTTCTTTTCCTTTAATGGAGAGGCTAAATAGGATTTTTTTTTCATCCTGAAAGTGGGATTTTTCAAATAGGATTTTTAATTTTTTTATTTAATTTTAATTTAATTTTTAATTTAATTTTAATTTTTTTAATTTAATTTTTTTTTAATTTTTAATTTAATTTTTTTAGATTTTTTTTTAAATAGGATTTTTTCACTTCATCCTGAAAGTGCACGTCGTAAACTCAGAACATTGGAGTCCTTTTGCATGGGACTGATTGTGCTTGGTTGGAGCAGTAGGGGCTGAAGAATTTTTTTCTTTTGCCTTAATGGAGAGGCTAAATAGGATTTTTTTTTTCATCCTGAAAGTGGGATTTTTTAAATAGGATTTAAAAAAAATTAATTTAATTTTAATTTAATTTTAAATTTCATTTTAATTTAATTTTTTTAATTTAAAATTTTTAAATTTTTTTTTTAAATAGGATTTTTTCACTTCATCCTGAAAGTGCACGTGGTAAACTCAGAACATCTGAGTCCTTCTGCATGGGACTGATTGTGCTTGGTTGAGGTTGAGCACACCCATAAAAGAATTTACAAGGTTGGGATGTATTTTGTCCTGGTTGCTAAGTGGGATGGACATTATGGATCTGTGTTGATGATTTATTTTATCCTGCTTCTCTTGGTTCCTTTTTTCTCCCTGTTTCTGCTCTCCTTTTTCCCCAATTCTGCTTATCTGCCGATGGGAAGCATCTCCTTTTTGGGAGTGTGTAAGTGAAGCTGCAGCCTCACACCTCTCATGGGGAGTTCTGTGCAGGCTTTGGCAGGAAGGCTCCTAAAGGGAGGTTTGTATTTTCAGCTTCTGCTGTAGAGATGTGACCTGATGGGCTTTGATCCATGTGCACATATGCAGAGAGAGAGAAAAAAAATCTGCCCACTTGTGTCACTTTATTGGGAGGACAAGAGCTGCTGTCACAAGTCTGTCACAGTGCTGTCGTGGATTTCTTCAGTGTGTTTTCCACATTGAGATAAAACTGCATGATAAACCTGGGGAAAGGCTTTTGTTCTTTATAAATGCCTTGTGTTCTTTCTATGCCAGACAAGCCAATGTGCCTTCCTCAGCCTGGAGGAGGATGAGGAGAGATCTCAGCAATTCCAGCTTCTGCCCTGGGGGCAGCTCCAGCCTCTGCTCTCTGGGACAGGGACAGGGACAGGGACAGGGACAGGTACAGGGGCAGGGACAGGGACAGGAACAGGGCCAGGGGCAGGGACAGGGACAGGGCAGGGACAGGGACAGGAACAGGGCCAGGGGCAGGGACAGGGACAGGGCAGGGACAGGGACAGGAACAGGGGCAGGGGCAGGGACAGGGACAGGGCCAGGGACAGGAACAGGGGCAGG
>JAWWMS010000060.1:2252748-2264009 GCA_035048045.1 Chlorospingus semifuscus | reverse complement strand
AGGGGCAGAGGCAGGGACAGGGACAGGGCCAGGGACAGGAACAGGGGCAGGGACAGGGACAGGGACAGGGACAGGGGCAGGGGCAGGGACAGGGGCAGGGACAGGGACAGGAACAGGGGCAGGGACAGGGACAGGGACAGGGACAGGGACAGGGGCAGGGACAGGGACAGGGACAGGGACAGGGACAGGGACAGGGGCAGGGACAGGGACAGGGGCAGGAACAGGGGCAGGGACAGGGACAGGGACAGGGACAGGGACAGGGGCAGGGACAGGGACAGGGACAGGGGCAGGGGCAGGGGCAGGGGAAGGGACAGGGGCAGGGCCAGGGACAGGGACAGGGACAGGGACAGGGACAGGGGCAGGAACAGGGACAGGGACAGGGGCAGGGACAGGGACAAGGACAGGGACAGGGACAGGGACAGGGGCAGGGGCAGGGACAGGGGCAGGGGAAGGGACAGGAACAGGGACAGGGGCAGGGACAGGGGCAGGGGCAGGGAGAGGGACAGGAACAGGGACAGGGGCAGGGACAGGGGCAGGGGCAGGGACAGGGGCAGGGACAGGGACAGGGGCAGGGACAGGGACAGGACCAGGCAGTGCTGGGGCTGTGGCAGGGCATTGGGATGGATTTTAGGAACAGATTCCTCCACCAGGGAATGGGCACAGCCTGAGGCTGCCAGAGCTCCAGGAGAGTTTGGACACCACTCCCAGGGATGCCCAGGGTGGGATTTTGGGGTGTCAGTGCAGGGCCAGGAGCTGGACTGGATAATCCTGAGGTGTCCCTTGCAGCTCAGGTTGTTTTTAGGATTTGAGGACATTTGGGATGATGTGCTGGGAGGAGTGGAAGGCAGGCTTGGGCCAAGCCAAGCTGCAGGGTGGAAAAGCAGTGAAGGAGGTGGCTGGCAGGTCGTGCTCTCTGACCTCTGCCTTAAACAGGTCTGAACTTGAAAAAGCTGCCCTGGGAGCTGCATCCACCTTGCCCTGCTCAGCCTGCAGCTCCTGGAGCTGTGCCAGCAGCACCCAGAGCTGCTGCTGCTGGTGGTGGAGCAGCTCCAGTGCTTGGCTCTGTGTGCCCCTGGGCTCCTGAGCAGCCCTGGGCAGGGCTGGCAGTGCCATAAACAGGAGGGCAGTGCCACAAACAGGAGGGCAGTGCCACAAACAGGAGGGCAGTGCTGGCCAGAAGCTGGGGCAGTGCCCAGAGGGGTCACAGCTTTGGTTTCCTGCATTTCCCGTGGTTTCCCCCAGCAATGGTGCTCCTGGATGGTTTCAGATGCCCCACAGAGGGGTCTCGGCTTTGGTTTTCTGGGATTTCTGCAGTTCCCCTGGCTTCCCCCAGCAGTGGTGTTCCTGGGTGATTTTAAAATAGGTCCCACAGGAGGGTCACAGCTTTGGTTACCTGCAGTTCCCCTGGCTTCCCCCAGCAATGGTGGTTTTAAAGTGTCCCACAGAGGGGTCACAGCTATGATTTTCTGGGATTTCTGCAGTTCCTGTGCCTTCCCCAATCCATGGTGTTCCTGGATGTTTTTAAATTTCCCACAGAGGGGTCTCAGCTTTGGTTTTCTGGGTTTTCTGCAGTTCCCATGGCTTCCCCCTGGCAGTGGTGTTTTTAAAGTGCCCCACAGAGGTGTCACAGCTTTGGTTTCCTGCAGCTCCTGTGGCTTCCCCCAGCTTTGGTGTTCCTGGGGGATTTTAAAGTGGGACCTCCACTTCTGCTGGAGGCATTGCCAGCAGAGGGAGCAGGAGTTGGTTCCTCCGCTCTGCACTGGTCAGAACTATAAATTTGCTTTAAAAAAGGTTAAAATTGCTTACTGAAAAGTAAGCAAGAGCTTACTTGCTTATTTTTATATCTCAGTTATTAAAGAACCATATTTAATAACTGAGATATAAAAATAAGCAGGTAAGCTCTTGCATCATTAAAGAATAGCAAGAGAGCTGTGTGATGGTGTGGCACAAAGGCAGGATAATGAAAGCTTTGACCTTCACATGTTGAAATTTAATCACAATGTTTGGCTGAAGCTTTCCCAGAGTTCCCAATGACAGAATGCAAGGGGACAGATCCTTTCCTGCCATGCCAGAGCTGTTGTGGTGTTCCTCTCATGAAGGAAAACTCTGGGCAGAGTTGGCACCTCATTGCTGACCTGCACATGGATTAACACAGCCCTCCTGCTCACCAGGGCCTTCTGCAGAAGGTGAAGATGCTCAATAAATAAATGGCTTGTGGCACACTCCTCTGTTTCCATGGGTGTTCCCATTTGGCTCTCAAAATCATTGATATTTAATAACTCATTGGAAATGCACTCTTATCGGGGGGACAGACAGACTCTGGTAACCAAAATGTGCAGATAAACAAGAAGAAATGGCATCCTCTGGTTTCAGTATTGTCACCAGTGACCCAGCAGCCTGCAGCCCTTCTGCAGGGTGTGTTAAGAGGAAAATGGGCAGAGTAAAAGAGACTAGCCCCAATCAGGAAATTACCTTCAAAATTCAATTACTGACATACAGAGCAGGCAAATAGCTCCTGATATTTGCAGAGTTTGGTGACATTTCTGTCCATGTCTGCACCACAGGAACCACAGATTGAGTCTGCTGGAGTCCTTATTGCAGGGCTGCCTGTTCCAGGGCTTTCTTCTGCTGCTGTTCAGAGCTTCTCCTGCTGGAGGCCGGGCTGAGGCAGGCTCCAAGCCCTGTCCTTGTGATTTTACCTGGCAGCAGAGCTGCAGAGCTTTGTCTGGGCGGTGTGGGTGCCTCAGCAGGGACACAAATAACCCTGGCGTTGCTCAGGGCTGCCCCAGTTCAGCGGGTGCACCTCACCTCTGCCTGCTCTCCCTGCACAGCCCTGCTATTTTGGTTTGGAGCCTCTCCTGGCCTGAGTTTATTACGGCTTGTGGGGCTGAGTCAGAGCAGAGAGTGCAGCCCTGTGAGTGCAGCCCTGAGATGGAGAGAGCCCGGGGCAAGGGGTGGAGCTGGGACAGGGATGGGAGCTGGGGCATGGATGGGTGCTGGGGCAGGGATGGGTGTGAGGGATGTGGATGGGTGCTGGGGCAGGGATGAGTGAGTGTTGGGGACATGGATAGATGGGTGCTGGGACACATCTCGATGTTGGGGACATGGATGGGTGCTGGGACAGGGGTGGGTGCTGGGGACATGGAGGAGTGCTGAGGACATGGAGGGGTGCTGGTGCACATCTGGGTGCTGGGGACATGGCTGGATGCTGGGATGGGAGGATGCTGGGACAGGGGTGGATGCTAGGGCACATCTGGATGTTGTGGACATGAATGGGTGCCGGGACATGGATGGATGCTGGGACAGGGGTGGGTGCTGGGACGTGGGCTGCTGTTAGGGACGTGGATGGGTGCTGAGACAGGGCTAGGTGCTGGGACAGGGGTGGGTGAGTGTTGGGGACATGGATAGGTGGATGCTGGGACGTGGAGGGGTGCTGGGAACATGTGGATGCTGGTGCACATCTGGGTGCTGGGACAGGGGTGGGTGCTGGGGCACATCTGGATGTTAGGGACAGGGACCCTGCTCTGCCCTGGCTGCTGCTTTGAGATATCTCAGTGTTTGTGTCCAGGAGGGTTCACGAGTGAATTTCTCAGAGATTTGGGTATTTCCAGGTGTCCTGCAAGGCTCAAAGTTCTCTTTGGCAGCACCAAACTCACCATTGTTGGTGAAACGTGGGCTGGAGCAGAGCTGTGGGTAAAATAAACCCTTTGCACTTGCACACCAAGGCTTTGCATGAGGAATTTCCTTCTGCTCAGCATCTCCAGGGTGGCTGGGACACAAAATAAATATTCTTAATTCTTTGGTTTTTCCAGAACCATCTGGGCTGGGAGTTTTGCACCCAAGCCATGGCCATGGGTCCTGTCCCTGTGCAAAGTGGCACTTCAGGGTCAGGCCAGACTTTGGAGCTGCCAAAATTCACTTTTCTTCCATGGAAACGCACCAAACATTCCCAGTTTGCCCTCATTTTTGAGGTGGGAGTTTGCTCACACAGACACTACAGCTGATAGGGGAAAACCAGATCATTGAGCTTTCCAAACCTTCCAAGAAATCACACAAAAAATCCTTAAGAGAGACAGGAATTGTAAATGAGCCACTTTTATCTCCTAAAAATGGGAGAAAGTGGCATTTCCTGCCTGTGAAATTTTACCAGGATGTTATAAGCCTAAGAGTGTTGTTTGAAAGGAAATGTTGCTACATGGCTATTGAACACATTTTTAATAATAAATTGTGGTGAAGACAGAACTAGTTAATATCCTTTGAAGGAAATAGGAGCTTTTTGTGGCAAGGAACCATTTATTTTGGATTATATCATAAAAAGTTTCTGACTGCAGTGAGAAGTCTGGAGACTGGGATTTTCCTTCAGAAGTCAAAGTTTATTTTCTGTTACAGCCCATGCGGGCAGCAAATTCCTCTGTCTTCCCTTTGAATTATCAAGGGTGGAAAAGCTCTCCAAGCTCATTGAATCCAAACAAGAACCCCAAAATCAGGGAATTATGAAGGGTGGAAAAGATCTCCAAGCTCATTAAATCCAAAGAAGAACCCCAAAACTGGGGAATTATGATGGGTGGAAAAGCTCTCCAAGCTCATTGAGTCCAAACAAGAACCCCAAAATCAGGGAATCATTAAGGGTGGAAAAGGTCTCCAAGCTCATTGAATCCAAACAAGAACCCCAAAACTGGGGAATTATGAAGGGTGGGAAAGCTCTCCAAGCTCATTGAATTAACCCCAAAATCAGGGAATTATGAAGGGTGGGAAAGCTCTCCAAGGTCATTGAATCCAAGCATTAACCCCAAAATCAGGGAATCATTGAGGGTGGAGAAGCTCTCCAAGCTCATTGAATCCAAACATTAACCCAGCACTTCCAAGGCCACTACCAAACCACGTCCCCAGGTGCCACCTCTCTTCAGGGATGGTGATGCCACCAGTGCCCTGGCCACTCTTTTGGAGAAGAAATTCCTCCTGATTTCTAATCTGAACCTCCCCAGGCACAGCTTGAGGCTGTTTCCTCTCATCCTGAGGTGGAACTTGCAGGAAAGAATTTTCAGGAAACTTGCTTTGTAAAGGTGGCACCTTCTTCAGCACGAGTTCAGTATTCACTGTGAGTTTTTGGTTGTTTTTTTGCTAAAACCAAGTAGATTTAAGCTTCTGCCTAATGTCACAGATACCCTGGAAGTTTTGTTTATCAAAAGTGGATTCTGGAGGTGTCTGTCAGCATCACTCCAAACCAGGCTTGGTTTTTTCTCCCTCAATTATTCTTCAGACTTGGCTTTTGAGTCAAGTGCTTGTGGATGTCTGCATGGGCCAAATTGCAGGGAGAGCTCTCAAATGAGCTTTACTCAAAGGCTCAGGGACAGCAACGCTCCAGGGGTTGTTTACACAGAAAATTCAGGTTTTTTTGGGTGCTGGGGAGCAGATGCATGATCCCATCTGCTGGGCCACCAGCAGAACCTTCTGCAGAAGGAGCCACATTTAGACTTGGAGCTGTGTGTGGTGGTTCTCTGGGGTTTTCCTTATTGCAGGAAAATTCCCTCTGCACTCCTGGGATGTGCCCCAGGCTGGAGCCCTGTGCTGTTATTTCAGTATTTGAAGCACCTGTGTGGATTCCTGGTGCCTGCCATGGGTGGGTTTTGTCTTCCAGTCCCTGACTCTGTTATTGAACCTGCTTTTCCCAGATTTGCAATGTCCAAAAGCTCAGTTTCTGTGTCAGATGGGGCTGAGAGGGGCCACAGGCAGCACAGATAAACACACACGGTGGTTTTGTCCAGGAAACAAAGCTAAAAATAGTCATGATTCACAAAAACACTCTGGAAAATGCTGGTTTGCTGCTGCATGGAGCAGGTACCATCCCATTTTGTGTGTTATTAAGCTGCCCCCACATTTGGAGCTCCTGTGCAGATGATTTTAGTGCTCCCCAAGCTGAGTCTGCTCTGGCAAACTGGGGGATTTTATTTTGACAGAGAAACACTTGGCAGTTCCTATTGAACAGAATTGATCTTGAGACTTCCAAATATTCTTTTCCTTTTAAAAAAAGCCTTTTAAGTGTGTTTGTGTTGGGGGAGAAAGTCAGTGGTGTGAGCTGGATGTTGAATTCTGGAGTGAAGGGGGATCCTGGTTCCTGCTGGGGTGGTTCTGCTGCTTGTTTTGGGTTTAAAGTCTGAAGATCAGGGACCAGCAAAGCTCCAGGGGTTGTTTACACAGAAAATTCATGGTTTTTGGGTGCTGGGGAGCAGATGCACCATCCCATCTGCTGGGCCACCAGCAGAACCTTCTGCAGAAGGAGCCACATTTAGACTTCAGACCTTCAGACTTCCAAATATTCTTTCCCTTTTAGAAAAACGCCTTTTAAGTGTGTTTGTGTGGGGGGAGAAAGTCAGTGGTGTGAGCTGGGTGTTGAATTGTGGAGTGAAGGGGGATCCTGGCTCCTGCTGGGGTGGTTCTGCTGCTTGTTTTGGGTTTAAAGCAGTGCCATGCTCAGGATTGCTGGGGCTTCCTGCAAACCTCTCACACACCTTGGCCCCAGAGGCTTGGAGGGACGAGTGCTCTGCATGTTGGAACAAAAGGAGCTCAGAAATTTGGCCCGGTCCAGTTAAAAGCCGTGAAATCGCCTGATTTCAGCCCAGGATTCATTAAATAACCATAAAGTCAGCACAGCCCTCATCATCCACACACCTCTGGCTGCTGCAGGTGCAAATCCTGGCCATGGCAATTCCCATTTCCCATCCCTCCTCCTGGTGCCATCATGAAATCCGTGTCTTGTTCAAGCTACTGTTGTTGCTTTCCTTTTTCTTGAAAAGAAAACCCCAAAGAATGTTCAATTCTGCCCGTGCCTTGGCAGCTGCGAGGCACGGACAGATTGTGCTTCAAAAAAATGGCAAAGTTTCAAAATATTGTGTTCTGTGAAGAAGAGACAAGGAAAATAAACTCCCCAAAATGCAGATTTTATTTCCCTAGGCGGAAAGGCTTTTAGTGTTTATTTGGGTTTGGCTTTTTGCTCCCTGGTTCTGCTGACACCAGTTGTGAACCAAGATAAGATTCAACGCTGCACAACCTGTTCTGGGTCGAGCTCAAATCAAAATTTCCAGTGGGTTAATTTTCTCCCTCCCACAGCAGCCTGGGGACAGCACATGGGGTGGTGCAAGCAAAGCCTTGAAGGATAAAATGGAAAAAAGGGAATAACAGAGCAAATTTGTGCCTGTTTCTTGTTGGATTTTGGTCGTGCTGGAGTGAATCCTTGGGGTTTGCCAGGAGGAGCTGCTGAGTGCTCACAGGGACAGTTCAGCCCTAAAAGAAGCAGTTAGTTCTTCTATAGGCATTTTGGTGGATTTTTATGTCTTCTTTTCCATGTGCAAAATCAGTTTGAAGTTGCTTTTCCTGTGCCTGTCTCGTTTCCTTGAGGATGCAGGGAGGTGGCAGCTTGGGAAATGCCAGAGGAGCAGGGAATTTGTTTGCAGGGAATTTGTTTTCCTGCACTTTCAGACCTGTATTTTTGAGATTCCTTTTTTAGGATAAGGTGCCAGCATCCAGAACAGCTCTCCCATTGAGCATCCCACAGATCTGAGGTGCCACGGGCACAGCTTGGGCAGGAGAGGGAATCTGGAGCAGCCAGCCCCAGAGAGCTCTGCAAATCAACGTGGCTCCCCAACAGTGCTTTGACTTCCCAACCCAAAATTCCAGCAAAACCCAAGAAGGGCAAAAAATCCCAAATTTTCCACCCAAAGAGTCCCATTCCAAAGAGTCCCACTCATCCTGAATTGAAAACTCAAGAGAATAAAAATTTGCTGTTTTTTAGAATTGTTTTTGCTTCCTTGCACACCAGCTTTTGCTTTTTGGGAAAGCTCAGAGCTGTTCTTTGTGCTCTCCATGACCTTGCTGCTTTTATTTTGCTTTTCCTGTGTGAGTTGGGAGCTCCTGGGAGCAGAGAATTGGGTTTTTTTTCCCCCATTTTTTTCCCCGTGTGCATTCACAGCTCTGTTGATTTCTAATCAGTGACTGTACACAGGGATTTCCAATAAATGCTGTTTCCACAAGGTGTCAGCTGGGTTCTTGCAGCCTGCCCCATCCTGGAATGACTTTGTCAAATTTTGTCCATCTTTTGGAGCAGATGAAGAAAAAAAAATACTAAAAAACCACCAAAAAAACACTAAAATTGGGAAAAAAACCTCCACCAAAACCCCAAACCCAAACAAAAAAAAATCTTTAAAAAAAACCCAAACAAAAACAAAACAAAAAAATCCCCAACAACAACAACAGCAACAAAACAACACAAAAAAATAAAACTCTAAAAAAATTGCTAGTCTAAATTGATTAATTGATTCCTACAGGTCATTTTCCATCCTGGGTGCTGCCCTTTGATCCAGCACCCCTCTGGCACTGGGATGCACAGGCATCTATTGATGTGTCAAAAGGAAAAACAAATTCAGACATGTATAGGTGAGGTTTGAGAGAGAGGGTTGGGAACAAAGAGTAAAACTCCTGATTAAAAAAAAAGAGTAATTAATAGAAATTGTTAGATTAAAAGTGCTGAATGCCTCAATTAAAGTGTGTCTTTTTGGGGGGATGGACCAAATTATAGGTGAAGTTTGAGCGGGTTGGGAACAGAGAGTGAAAATCCTGCTTAAAAAAAAGAGTAATTAATAGAAATTGTTAGATTAAAAATGCTGAATATCTCAGTTAGATGCTTGTGCCGTTTTTTGGGGGGATGGATCAACTTATAGGTGAAGTTTGAGAGAGTTGGGAACAGAGAGTAAAACTCCTGTGTTTTAAAAATAAAGAGTAATTAATAGAAAATGTCAGATTAAAAATGCTAAATACCTTAATTAGATGCTTGTGCCTTTTTCGGGGGGATGGACCAAAGTATAGGTGAGGTTTGAGACAGAGGGTTGGGAACAGAGAGTGAAAATCCTGTTTAAAAAAAAGGTTAATTAATAGAAATTGTTAGATTAAAAATGCTGAATAACTCAATAAATTGTGCCTTTTCGGGGTTGGGGATGGACCAAATTGTAGGTGAAGTTTGAGACAGAGGGTTGGGAACAGAGAGTAAAACTCCTGCTTAAAAAAAAGAGTAATTAATAGAAATCATTAGATTAAAAATGCTGAATAACTCAGTGAGATGCTTGTGCCGTTTTTTGGGGGGGAATGGACCAAATTATAGGTGAAGTTTGAGACAGAGGGTTGGGAAGAGAGAGTAAAATTCCTGCATTAAAAAATAGTAATTAATAGAAATTGTTAGATTAAAAATGCTGAATGCCTCAATTAAATCGTGCCTTTTTTGGTGGGGGAATGGACCAAAGTATAGCTGAAGTTTGAGAGAGAGGGTTGGGAACAGAGTAAAGCTCCTACTTAAAAAAAAGATTAATTAATAGAAATTGTTAGATTAAAAATGCTGAACATCTCAGTTAGATGCTTGTGCCTTTTTGGGGGATTTTATTACCCAGCCAAGCAGGCAGATGTTTCCCTTGGGGTTTGGTGCCATGGGTGATGTTTCCAGGTTGTTTTCTCCCAGGGGCTGGATCTGTGCAGCCATAAAAAGCTTCTTGTGTTTCTCAGCTCAGCAAAGCTTGGCTGGTCAATGTGAATAGAAACAAATGGCTTTGAGGCCTCCAAACTTGAATTCTGCTTTACTTTTGCTGGGTTTGCATAACTTTGGTGACCAGGAGATGAAAGGTGCAGTTAAACAGAATCACAATCTGCACTTTCAGGTGCCATTTTCAGGAGATGTTCCATCCTGCCAGGGTTTGAAGTTCTGTATCTGGGTTGGTTTTAAATCTGAGAAGTGTTTGAAGGGTTCCTATGTGGGTAGGAGCAGAAATACCTTTCCCTTTGCATGTTCTCCTGGCCTGCCTTTCCCAGAGCTCTTGCCTGGTTTCTGGAGCAAGTTGGCAGGCAGAGCTCGCAGGTTTTAATGAAACCCTGCTGAACAAAGATACTTTATGTTTGAACTCTGTGCCCTGAGTCTGCCCCACCAGCCTGGCTGGGCATTTCTGTTAAATGAGCTCAGCAAATACAGACAAGCTGTGTTTTGCAAATTAACCCCAAACAAATCACACCAAACAACAACAGCCACCAGAAAGTGCCTTTCTTTGACTCTGCCTCTTTCTTGTTTTGCAGGCAAGAAGAGAAACCCTGGGCTGAAAATTCCTAAAGAAGCATTTGAGCAACCACAGACGAGCTCCACGTAAGTCTGCAAGCACTGGGGCAGAATGCAAAGCAAACCACGAAGCCCAGCTGCCCTCCAGCACTTGGATGGAGCTTGGAGCACCCTGGGACAGTGGAAGTTGTCCCCACCCAGGGCAGGGAGTTGAATTAAATGATATTTAAGGTCCCTTCCAACCCAAACCATTCTGGTGTTGTCTGATAATTTCTCAGCCCTTGCATTTCCCAGATCTCAGCCCCTTCATTCAGTCTCTTGTGCTGCTGGATGAGGCAGTAAAAGATAAAAAGATAAAGAGCAGAAGAAAAAGATAAAAAAAGAAAAAGATAAAAAAAGAAAAAGTTAAAAACCAGAATGGGCCCCCAGTTTTTACTGGTGTGGCACTTTGGCAGCAGTTTGAGCAGCAGGCATTTGGTCCAGGCATGAAACTCATAAACCCTTGCAGAGGGAATCCCTCTGGTTTTAGGGCCCTTTGTGCATCCCCAGCTTTCTTTGCTTCTGTGGTTTGAGTGTTTTCAGCCTGTCAGCCTGTGCTGTGTGACTGAGGTGAGGATTTACAGCAGCTTGGGATGCTCCTGCCCATGTAATGCACTTTTCCTACAGGCTGGCAGGGATTTGGTGCTTGCCTTGATTTCACAGTGAATCCCTGTGGGATCCTGCAGGGCCAGGCTGGGTGTGAGAAATGCCAACTCCAGTTGCTTTTTTTCCCATTTTTTGGGGTGACTTTGTGGATCTGTTGATCCTGCAGAGCCAGGAGGCTGCTCAGGGCTGCAGGGATGGCTTGGGGGCTGGATTTAATCACTGAGGGAAAGTTGATCTTTGTAGGGAATATTTAAAATCTTTTCCCTTTCTTTTTCATGCAGGCCACCCAGAGATCTGGACTCCAAAGCCTGCATCTCTATTGGTGAGGAGGTAAGAGTGAGACCTCTGGGACCATCCTGGGCTGGCTGCTTGTGGGATTGCTTCACTTCAACCCCCTAGAAAGGGCAGAAAATTATAATTAATATTATAATTTATATATTTTAACATATAATTTATATCTAAATATAAATATTTATATTTATATAATATATAAAAATATATTATTTATAAATAAATATTAAAAAATAGA
>JAWWMS010000060.1:2218507-2238179 GCA_035048045.1 Chlorospingus semifuscus | reverse complement strand
GCACCTGTTGCATTCCACAGCAGCAGATAATCAATGTGTACATTTTGTTCCTGAGGCCTCTCAGCTTCTCAGGAGGAGAAATCCTAAGGAAAGGATTTTCCATAAAAGATGTGTGTGACACCACGCTGGGGAATCCCTGCCATGCCCACTGTGCCCTGGCTCTGGGGGAGCTGCCTTGGAAAATCCTCCCACAAGGTGCCCCCCGTTCTTGCCAAGCCCACGCTGAGGATTTGCAGCAGCTGCTGTTCCTCCAACAGTGCTGCTGGCTCTGCTGCTTCCCTGCTTGTGCCAGCCAGGCTGCTCCTCTCTGGGGATTTGCTTTTCCAAGCCCTGTGTCCTGCAGCTCGGGCTGTGGCTGCTTTAGGATTTACATCTACTGCCACTCTGGTGATTCCTGTCTCTGCAAATCCTGTCCCCCAGGGTCACTGGAGATCCCTGACTGCCAGCAGAGTGGCATGGGCTTGGAATGGTGAACTTTGCACCAGTTTTGTGCAAAGGACTGGAATGGTGAACTTGGAATGGTGAACTTGGAATGGTGAACTTTGCACCACTTTTGTGCAAAGGACTGGAATGGTGAACTTGGAATGGTGAACTTTGCACCACTTTTGTATTTTTGGGGTCTGGGAATTCCTTCTGACACCAAACCAGGTCACAGCCACTCTGTATCAAGCCTGATTTAGGACTGTGTCTGTCCATTTTCTGCCTGAAGTCTGATTAGCTGTGGGCACTGCAGGAAGGTCCCTGGGATATCTGAGTCAGGATCACATCCCAATATAACTCTTCATTCCTGAAAATTTACATTGATTTCAGTAACTTATCACCAGATTTCCTGCCATTAGTAACCTGGGCATGAATTGGTGTTGTGGAGGGTCTAAATTAAGAGAATTGCACCAAATCTGGACGCAGCTAACCTTCAGATTCACCTTGTCTTGGCTGGGAGGATGTGACACATCCCGAACCTTCGGGCCGGCGATATTGGCACGTACGGGCCGCGGGTTCCTCTGTTCATTCACAACATGACACTAAACACGAGCCCTCTACACACAGCAAGCAGGAAATATCTATTCAGTGTGTGTCCTCTGCTTCCTCTGGGCCCCAGCAAATCCTAGCAGAGGTTCTCACTTTTGTTTTGCTCAGTGTGACACCTTTTCCCCGCCACCGCCGCGTACGTGTGCGAAGATCTTTTCAAGTTGCTCCAAGTTTCTTTCCCCTAAATACACTGCCAGGAAGTGAGTAGAGATTACGTCCTGTCTTTTAAAAAGCTATTTTCTGCTGGAGGGAAACCAAAATAACTTCCAGCTACAACCCTCCAGGGCCATCTGTTGTAGGAGAGGAGAAGAAAAGGATGTCCCATGGAAGCGTCCCCGCTGATAACGGCGCGGTGATAAACAAACAGCTGGGCACGTGCTCTGCAGCCACTCAGTCACTGCTCCAGGCACAGCTCGGTGGCTGAATCCTTCCCTGAGTCACTGGCCTGTGGACAGCACCCGAACTCCCCGTTGTGCCAGCATAAATCAGTGTTTTGAGTGGTGATTTTGGTGGCTCCAGGTCTCTCGGTGCACCTTGAGCTCTTGTCCCTGTCCTCAAGGCCTAAATTGTTTCCTCAGCATGGAGAAGTAGCTGAGCTTAATCTCCAGAGTCTTTAAACCTTAATTTGGTCATGGTGTTATTTTATTGCAGACAGAATGTCAATTCTAATTTTTTTTTCTTTTTTTTCCCCCGCAATTAAAGCTTGAAGAAGAATTCCAAAGAACGGCCAACGTACCCAGAGCTTATGGTGAGTGTCACACATCAAGCAGTGTGTTCAGAGCTGGGAAGGGTCACAGGAGGTGCTGAAGGCAGAGATTCCAGTAGTGATGGGGTTTTGGGCTGCTTTGCATCTCTTTTTTCATACCAGATGGGAGAATTGTGACACTGGGAGGGTGGCTGCAAAGCAGAGATGCTCTTTGAAATCTCAGCCAGGTGCTTTTCCACCTTTTTTGGAAATCAAAGGAGAAAGTACTTGTTAAAGCAGGTCATGGACAAGAATGAGGCTGTGAAGAATGAGTTAGTGAGGCTCAAATCCTCCTGTGGGGTTTGTGGGATCAACTCAAACCCCTCAGTGTGCCACAGATGTCCCCAAGAGCTGCAGGAGCCCAGTGGCCAACGGGGCTTTGCTGCCCTGGTGCTTTGGAGAGGAGCATTTTTGGACAGAATAATTCCTGGATGTTGGGGACAGGGATGAGTCTGTGACTAATAATTCCAGTTACTGAATTTCATCTGCTGCCTAGAGACTGTGTACTGGGAGGGATCACTGAGGAGTAACCAAGGAGGAAAATGCCAATAAAAGCTGGTGACAGGGGAAATGCAGGGCACTGCTCTGGGCTGCAGCTAAGAGAACAGATTTTTCTGCTTGGGCTCCACAGCTTCATGGCCTCCCCTTCTCCCCTGACTTTCTGGTGCTCCTAAAAGCTGCCAAAAGGCAGGAGAGCTCAGGACGTTGATGTTTCATTCCTGCAGACATTTAATCCTTTTTTACTCTCACACAGTTCACAGCTTTCTAAAGGTGCCTAAATTTGTCATTTCTGAAGATCCTGACCCTGCATTCCCACCCCTGTCCAGTCTCAGTGCCAAGATCACCTGGATTAAGGGTGGAAAGTGCTGAGGGGTTTCTTTAGGCACTCATATTCCCTACCCCACAATTTTTGGGAGGTACATTCACCCTCCAGAGGGTCAGACCCGTCACACCTCACACCTTCTGCTCAGAGGGGAGAAGGGGCAGGTTTAAGGTGATTTTTACCTGCAAGTCATGCTGGAAATCCACAACCCTGACTTGTAAGCAGTGAATAATTCCTGTGGCATTTGGTGCTGGGTCCTGTAATGCAATTAAACTATAAATAGATCTGATTGACACACAGCTTGGTTTCAAACGAAGAGAAGCCTGAGATTTATGGCTTTTTTTTTAAACTTTATTTTTTGGGGGCTATATCATTGAATAAATCCATCTGTATATTTTAAGCAAACTTCTGAACTTTGCCAAATGGCCTTTTATCGAGAAAGGTTCACTGGAGCAGCTCTGTCTGCTGCAGCATTAATTCCCATTGGCAAGGGAGTGCATTTCTATTGAATTAGGTTCTTGGATCACCCCTGCAGAGTACCTCAATGCTGTGGTATTTTATGGCTGACATGGATGTTGTGAGGTCCTGTGGCTGAGGGTTGCTGTTCTGTTGGGGTTTTTTCCTCTCTCTTACAGCATTAAGTTGTGGTGCTGGATTGGAGTTGTCATTTAGACCAAGGCTGCTCCCTTGCTTTCCTGTGGAATTGAGGTTTCTCATGGAAAATGTGACTCTGTGCTATCTTGAACATCAGGAAAGCTGATAGGGGGGGGGCTTAATTTCATTTAAAAACCCCTTTTCCCAGGTGAAGTGGAGCATGAAATTACTGCAGGAGTGGTGGTCTGCACTCCCTGCCTGGCACTCGGCTCTGTGCCAGCCTCAGGGGCATTGCTGCCACCCCTGGCACATTTTTTGGGTGTTTCCAGGCTGTGGTGGCTGTGCTTTGGGTGTCAGTTCAGTGGGTGGTGTTGGGAAGGATGAAAGTTTGACAGAAAAGTCTCATAGATCTGTGTGCTTAGCAGAAAGAGTTTTAAACATAGAGTCTGATGAAGGAATAGAAATTAAAGCAAGTTTTGATATAGAAGAATTGCTGAGCCAGTCTCACTGAATAACCAAGGATCCAAAGGGTATTTTATGTTAGTTAGAAGTGGTTTTTATGGCTTAGAGCAAAGGATAAACCCACCCCAAACAAGAAGATGTTTTTAGCAAGCAGAAAGAGAGCACAGGCAAACAAGGCAGCAAATGTGGCAAGTAGAAAAAAGGTCTCAGAATTTTCCACTGCAAGAAAACTGAAAAACAACTTCTGGCTTAAACTGTAATGTACAAACTTTTAGTGATTGGAGAACAGTAACATGAATATGGTAATTACAGTAGTTGTGATAGGCTAGAGATAAAAGTTAAGGTAGGGATTGGTTCTACTGGATGAAGATGCTCAGCAAAGAAAAGTTTATAATGCATTGTAACCAAAAGAAAAGTTTATAATGCATTGTAACCAAAAGAAAAGTTTATGATGCACTGTAACCCTTGAGCTTTGATATGAAAAATTCTTGGTCCTAGCAGTGTTTCATCCCACCTGCTCTGCCACCTTTGGGACATTATTTTTGGTTTGCATTACTAGGCTAACATGAAGCAAAATGTGTCTGATTAATTATTAGGCAAGCAAAGCCATGAAGCATGGCTTCTTTTCTTTTGTAACCAAAAGAAAAGTTTATAATGCATTTGTAACCAAAAGAAAAGTACAGAATGCAATGTAACCAAAAGAAAAGTATAGAATGCAATGTAACCAAAACCAAAGGGTCTCCAGGCAGCTGTAGGCACAGCTCTGTCACCCACCACCCTGGACTGCTGTGACATCTTGGATGGAATAAACTGCATTTTGGATACAATAAACTGCATTTTGGAGGGCCCCTGGAGTCCCACATCCCTCATTCAGGCTCTTACAGGGTGTGAAAGCAGGGATGTCATGCTGGGATAATAACAAGACATTGGGGTCACCTCGGAGTTACTCAGGACACTTCAATTCCTGTCACTGTCTGACCTAGGGAGACCTTAAGTTTTGCCTGGATCTTTGCCCCAGCCCATTCCAGCCCTGTTTCCCACATAATTGTGCTTCCTCTTCCTTACTGGAGTGTCTTTGGGTGGCTTCCCAGCCACTCTGAGCTGCCTCATCTCATTCCCTGGGTGACTTTCCACTCAAGCCCACCTTGAAAATTCTCTTTTCTTTGCTCTTCTTCTCCCTCCACTTGGCCACTGCCAGGAAGCAGCCAATGCTGAGCTGAGGGGCAGCTTGGAAAAACTCTGGAAACTCCAAATTACCTTTGAAATGAGGGGTTGGAAATCAAACCTTTGTACAGAGCAGAGATCACTGTGAGCCCTGCAGGGCCCTGGCTGCCTTTTGGGTCTCTCTGACCCCCTCCATACAAATAAATCCAATTATCTGCCAGGACAGTGGTTGCCAGGCAGGATTTTTGGGGTTTTTAGGTGGAATCTCAGCTTGGTGTGTGTCTGACCCAACCAAACTGAATTGCTGCTCCTGGTGGAGAGGGGTTTTGTTGCTCTGAGTGGGATTTATTTGTGTTTTTCCATTGGTGCTGAAACGTCAGCAGGGTTGTCTGGCAGGCTGTCTCCCCATGTTGGTCAGGATGAAGCAGTTGAGCACACAAGAGGGGATGGTTTTCCAGTAGGGATGGTTTTCCTGTGTGAAGGAGCCTCTCCTGCTCTGAGGAGGGGCAGCTCAGGGAGGAAATGAGGCCCAGGAGTCACCAGAGGGTAAAAACACAGATACAGGGCTGAGGGAAAAGCACTGCAGCCTGCAAGGTTTGCCCTGCTCCAGCTGGATGGGTAACCATGGCCTATGTGGGAGGTGTTTTGGGGCACATGGAGAGGATTTTCTAACCCTCCCCTTGCCTCCAGAGCTGCCCACTGAGCCCTCCCAGCCAGGGCAGGGTTTGAGAGGAATCCAGCCAGCAAGGTTTGCCCTGCTCCAGCTGTTTTTGAGTACATGGAGAGGGTTTTCTAACCCTCCCTTTGCCTCCAGAGCTGCTCACTGAGCCCTGCCAGCCAGGGCAGGGTTTGGGGGAATCCAGCCTGCTCCTGCTGGATGGGTAACCATGGTTTGGGAGGTGTTTTGGGGCACAATGAGAAGATTTTCTAACCCTCCTCTTGCCTCCAGAGCTGCCCACTGAGCCCTGCCAACCAGAGCAGGCTTTGGGGGGAATCCAGGGGGCATCACAATTATCACAGTTCCATGGAGCAGCCCTCGTGCTCCCTGACTTGCTGTAAAACCCCAATATTCTGATGCTAAGGACAAAACCTTCTTCACTGTCTAGAGGATTGTCTGAAAAGCTTTTATGCTCATTGTGGTGAATAATGAACTTTGGTTTTTTGTTGTTTTTTTCTCTCTTTGCTTTCCCAGCAACATCCTTTCTTCACCCTGCACGAATCCAAAGAGACAGACGTCGCCTCTTTTGTCAAGCTCATCCTGGGAGACTGAGAAGTGGACTTGGGAAAGAATTGCCCTTCTGTGGACTGGTGGGTGCAGGGGAGGGGCACGTGGCAGGACTTGTCATGGAAGCACCAACAGAAAGTGGGTTTGTTTTGCTTTGGTTTGGTTTTATTCTGAGAAACCCCCGCCCTGCCCGAGTTTTTGGAAAGGGTTCTTTGGTATCCATAGTGACATAGAACGAGCTGGTTAGTGGGAATGAATTTTAATAAGGTTGGTAACCTTAAAACAAAAAAAACAAAACAACAACAACAAAAATTTTTTTTTTGAATGAGTGATTTACATATTTAATGAGGTTCCTCTTCCTAACTTGCTCCTCATCCCCCTTCCCTTCCCCCTGAACCAGAATTTGCTTTGTCATGGTAATAGGTGCTATGGTAGTCATGAAGTTGTATGTAGATTTATATTTTGTCCCTTCCATTATTTTAATATTTATGTTAAGTGCTTGATGGAATAGATTTCTGTTTTATATGAGGATGAGTGTGTGATGATGATGGTGATGATGGTGATGATGATGCAAAATGAGGCCACAGCAAGCAGCACCTGTAGGGCTTTGCTGGGGAAGAGGTGTCCGAGGAGAGGAGAGAGCAGAGGAGAAGTGTCCCTGTTGTGGAATATATTTAATGTGCATCATAAAAGGAATTGATGAGCAAGACCTGCAGCTCAGCTGCTCGAGCTGTGCCAGGGAGGGAGGCCCTGGTGTCCCCTGTGTCACCTCCTGGTGTCCCCTGTGTCACCTGCAGACACACCCACCGAGTCCAGCTGGTGCTTCCAGCCCCATCCCAGCCCTGCCCTGCTGGAGAGGCAGGCTGGGAGCTCTGGGAGTCCCTGGGACAGTGTCTGGACAAGAGGAGGGGAGGAAGGAAGGAGGCTGTCAGAGAAGTTGCACAAAGAGGAGGAGGAGGAGGAGGAGGAGGCTGCCCTGGTCCGTGCCCGCCTGCCCAGCAGCGTTGCAGTGCCCGAGGCTCCCTTGGGCTGGGGATGAGCTGCTTTGGGCCTCAGTGGGAGCTCCTCTGTCCTCTGGGGGTGGCACAGGGTCACAGGGTGCACAGTGTGACACCCCCAAAGAGTGGGGTGGTTCAGTGCTGGTTTCCAGGGCTCCTGGCACTGCTTTGGCAGCAATCCCTCCCTGCTTGCCCACAGGGTCTGGGAGTGCCAGCGCTGCCAGGAGCCCCTGCTGGCACCTGGACTGGGTTGTGTCCAGCCCCAGCTGGGCTCTACAGCAGCACTGGGCTCTACAGCAGCACTGGGCCTTACAAGCTGCAATGTCCCCAGCAGCAAGAGAAGGAGGCTGGTGAGGTGGGAGAGGAGCTGGAAGTGCCTCTGCCCTGGGGTCAGTCGCTGTGTGGAGCAGGGGGCACTGTGGGTGTTGCTGAGCCTGGAGTGAGGTGCTGGCTCCAGGTTAACGCTGCTTTGAGCCACAGCTGCCTGAGCCCCTCTGCCTTTGCCCTGGCTCCTTCCCCAGCCCTGCAGTGGGGCCTGCCTGTGCATCTGGGGGGCTGCACAAGTGCCTCGAGCCCCTGCACGCGCTTCCGTCCCCACCCCTGGCTGGGGCACGGCCCCTCGGAGCCAGGTGTGAGCAGAAACACACCCTGCAGTGGTGGACCTGTGCAGGGTGTCATGGAGCCCTGCTCTGCAGTGCTGAACCTGTGCACAATGTCATTTAACCCTGCCCTGCAGTGCTGGACCTGTGCAGGTGTCACTGAACCTGTGCAGGTGTCACTGAACCTGTGCACAATGTCATTGCACCCTGTGCAGGTGTCACTGAACCTGTGCAGGTGTCACTGAACCTGTGCACAGTGTCATTGCACCCTGTGCAGGTGTCACTGAACCTGTGCACAATGTCATTGCACCCTGTTCTGCAGTGCTGAACCTGTGCAGGTGTCACTGGATGTGCGCAGGTGTCACTGAACCTGTGCACAATGTCACTGACCCTGTCCAGGTGTCACTGACCCTGTTCAGGTGTCACTGAAAACGTGTGCAGGTGTCACTGACCCTGTCCAGGTGTCATTTCACCCTCTCTGCCAGGGTAGCAGCTCCATTCTCTGCTGGTGCAGGCTGGAACAGGAATCCTGAGGAGATTTTGGGAAGGGATCCCCTGACAGGGCAGTGTTCAGTTCCCCTGCAGGGCTGTGGGGTGGTGGCACCTCCAGTGCTGGGGACATGCCAGCCCTTCAGAGAGGCACACAATGTCACCCCTCCAGTGTCACTGTCACTGCCACCACAGGCTGGGCTGCCGCTGTCACGGCCACCACAGGCTGGGCTGGCACTGCCACTGTCACCACTGGCTGGGGTGCCTGGCTCTGCCCTGGGCTGGCACTGTCATGTCACTGTCAGGCAGGGCAGCATTTCTGGGATTTCTCAATGCTGGTGCAGAGCAGGGGCTCGCAGAGGGCTGGCAGCAATCACGGTGCCATTCCCAGGTCATTGGGGCTTTGGGGAGGAGGAGGAGGAGGAGGTTCCCCTTGCTCAGCTCTGCCCCAGGAGCCTGCCCAGCCCTCAGGGAAGGACCAGCTCCAGTCTCACCCTGAGCCCAGGGGAACCTTTCAGGTTACATTTTGTGGTGGGTGAAACACGAGGATGTTTTACTTCAGTGTAATTCTAAGAGGCCTGGCCTGGCTCATGATCTGCCCTCTCATATTCCGTGGTGTGTGTATGTGTGTTTTTGCTCTCTCTCACTTTCTCAGAGTCACAGAGCTGTTTTGATTGATTGTCCTCAGCTGCAGCTGAAAGTCCAGCCAGCCAGTTTATAGACTTGGTTCCAGCATCAATTCTCACTTTGAAAAACATGACATTTAAAACCACCCTTTGGTTTTCCTACATATGGATCTGATGCTTTTGTTCAAGATTGTTTTTGCTGCTTTTCCCCTGCAATATAAGTCTCATTTGGACACCACATCTCCTTGACCTCAGAGCACCTTCATTTCAGTGCCATGGCAATTGACAGGTTGAATTTATGAGACACTGTCAGGGCTCAGTATTAATAGCAGATATTAATGTCACCAGCGTTTTCCAATGGAGAATTAATGGCAGTGTTGTCTGTAACGCTCTGAAAGGTTCCCCCTGCCTCCACACAGGCCCTGCTTCTCTGCTTTCTGCTCTAATCCCTTGGTTTAATGACATTACAACGGGGCACTCAGCAATCCCTCCCCTCCCTGCTCCTTCTCCACGACTTTGCTCCTTTTCAAGTGGCTTGTGTGAGGCCAGAGTAGGTGTGGAGCTGTCTGAGGCTGGGAGGTGCTGTGAGAGGTGGGGGGAGCTGTCCCTGCGTCCCTGTGGTGGGCACAAAGCTTGGCCTGAGCCAGGAATTCCTCTTCGGCTCAGGGAGGAGAGCCAGGGACTCCTGTGTGCCTCAGAGCCCTGCAGAGCTGCAGGATAGGTCAGGATTTTCTCTCTGCTCTTTAATTGGCACCTCTGTGATGGTGAAAAGCCTTTGGTGGCTGCTCAGGTCTTTGTTTGGCCAAGACAGGCTCTGGGAAACCTTTCCTGAACAGCCCAGGGATGGAGGATTAGGGATGTTCTTCTCAAAGTGCTGTGTGTTCACACAGCACAGGGATGGAGGATTAGGGATGTTCTTCACAAAGATTTCTGTGTTCACACATCACAGGGTTTGGGACTGCCCCAAACTGGGAATTTTGGAGAAGCAGATCTCAAATGGCATAAATCTGAAAGAACCCCCAAGGGATTCAGGGAGCAGAGAGAGAGCAAAGCTGTGGGAGCTCAGGCCCAGCTCTGGGTGGGTTTGCAGGGCAGGGAGGGCCTCTCCAGGCTGCCACAGCCCATCCCCAGGTGTGATGTCCCTCCTCCTCCTCTCTTCCTCCTCCCCTCACTGCACAGCCCCTGCAAGCTCCAGGATGCTGCAGGCCCTGCCATGGTGGAGCTCTGAAGTGTCTCTGGTAGCAAAGATGTTTTCTGGGTCGCCAGGAACTCTTTGGACCCTTAAATCTGAAAAAGGAGCTGGAGGGCATTTTCTGGTTGCTGTTTTTAAGCACCAGGTTGATGCTGCTGCACTGGGTGCCATGCCCATCTCTCCTGGAGTTCTTCCAGGTGGACAAACCTTGACACAGATATCTCTGTACTGTATTTCTCTGCTTTTCCCTGACTTTTGATGAGTTCACTGCTGACAAAGAGGCAACTCTGACTTGTTGAAGAGGTGAAACTTCATGTCTGGAGGCAGGTGTGTGACAAAGGAGGGAGTTGATGGGTCCCTGCTTGAAAAAATCTCTAAAAAATCTGAATTCTCAACCCTGCTGCACCTTGTCCAGGTGGACGGGGCTGAGGGCACAGCCTCAGCTGGGATTTCTCCGTGCTGCTGTGTACCTGCACGTTCTGGAAGAGGAAATCCTACTTGGTCAACACAGCATTGCTCCAGTGGCTGCTCTGGTGTGCTGCAGACAAGGTTCCCACCAGCTCCCATGTTTAATAAATCCTTTTTATTCAAAACAACCCCCAAAAAACCAGCCAAGATGCTCCTTTTTTTAATCTTTTTTTTCCTTTTTCCATCTTGTTCCTGTTAGAGGAACTCTGGGAGCCTGTCTTGGTGCTTTCACTCTTTCACATGCCAAAGATCCCTCTTCGTTATGCTCCTGCCAAACCAGATCTTGTAGCCTTGCCTCTGAAACCATCCACTTCCCTGCTCCTTGGGGTTCCTTTTGTTGCTGTTGCTTTTTCATTGCATTTCCTGGTGTTTATTGACATGTCTATTGTTGAGCTTCCTGGACACATGCAGCTCTCTTTTTTTGGGATGCAGGGAAAGACAAATAGTTGCCTTCACTTGTGTGCCCCTGCTGCTGGGGAAATACTGTCAGGGCTGTGGTTGCTGCAGATGGGATGGCTCCTGGTGAGCTGGGGTCATGGAGGGTGTAAACTGGCACTGCTCCACTGGAATAAAGCCAGTTTGGTCCAGCTGAGAATCTGTCCTGAGTGTCTAAACAGTTATTACACACTAATAAAGATTAATGAGCACAAATCCCCACGGATTAGACATAAAATGGCAATTTTTGCTCATTAATCTTTATTGCCATGTTATGGTTGTGGATGTTAGAGCAGGCTCCTCTCTCTGCTCTGGATGTGCCCAGAGGAGGGGGCTGAGCCTGGGGAGAGGGAGGGTGGGCAGCACACACAGAACACACCAGATGTGCACGTTTCACACCCTGTGTCCTGCCCCAGGCTCCTGGTTTCCTTGAAAGCAGCAGCAGAGGATGGATCCCAGAGCTTTGCCTGCTCCTCTGGCCTCTGCCTGGCCCATAAAACCCAGATTGTTTCTGCTGAAAAGGGATCACATCTCCTCATGAATATTTCAGCTCAGCCTTTGCTGGAGCAGATGGAGAACGTGGAATTTGCCCTGGGAGATCCCCCCTGGATCATGGCTGGAGGAGTGGCAGCTCTGTTGAAGGCTGAAAGAACTCCCTGCTCCTTCACACAACCCCACTCCATAAAAATCCTGCTTTTGGTAATAAATAGGGCCAGACAAAGCTGCATCTCAGATCTGAGGTGTTTGCAGATGAATAAACACAGCCAGGAGCTGCTGGTGCAGTGCTGCAGGCACAAAGGTCCATTGCTGGATAAATGGAAAGGACTCCGAGAGTGCAGTGAATTTAAGGGTGAATTTAATGGCCTGGGGACAAAACGAGTGTTCTGATGGGCAGCTGCTGTCTGTCCTCTCTGCCAGGGAGGAGCAGCAAAGGCAGGACACAGCCTGAGAGCAGCCTGGCTGCCCTTGCCTTCCCCACATCTTCCTTCAGACCCACATTTGTGGCTCCCATTCATTCCCAGCTCCAACAAGGGGAACAAAACCTAAAACCCAAAAGAAACCGACAGGGGAAAACCTGCAGGTGACCAAGGCACGCTGCTGCTGCTGTGTGGCCTTAAAAAAAGGGAAAAGCCTGGAGGGTTTTTCCCTTTTTAAAAAAGGAAAAAGCCTGGAGGCCTCTGGAGCTGAGAGAGAAGAGGGGAAGCTTTCAAGGTGGTCTCCAACCAGATTAATGCTGGAAATCCCCATTTTCAGGCCAGCAGGAGGAGGGAATTCACCAGGGACAGCCAGGGAGCAGCTGGGGCTGCAGGATGGTTGGGGATGGTCTCCCTCTAAGAGAGACCATTCACCATCTCAGAGTGTCCCAGAACACCCAAAAACCTTCAGCATTTTTATGTTTTGGGGTTTTTTTTCAGAGTGGATACTGTGAAAAGTCAGAAAGGGCCAGGAGTCCTTGATTTGTGTCCTTCAGAGCAGCCCTGGGATGCTGCAGAGCTCTGGGACACCTGACATCCCAGGCACCTTCATATCCTTATTTTCATATCAAAATATTTCTCATTTTTTTATTTTCATTGGATTTTACTGGCAGCCAGCAGGAAGGGGAAGGGACCTGCAGTCCATGGAGTGTTTGGGAGAGGAAGGAGCTGCCTGTCCTCTCCAGTTCCCTGCTCCCTAATTCCCCAGCTGGGAATTACCTGCACAGCTGCCCTGCAGGAGTTTGTTTGCTGCCCTTTGGGACATCCTGGGCACCTTCATATCTTTATTTTCATATCAAAATATTTCTCATTTTTTTATTTTCATGGAGTTTTACTCACAGGCAGCAGGAAGGGGAAGGGAGTCCATGGAGTGCTTTGTGGGAGGAAGGAGCTGCCTGTCCTCTCCAGTTCCCTGCTCTCTGATTCCCCAGCTGGGAATCCCCACCCTGCAGGAGTTTGTCCCTTCATTTGCTGCCCTTTGGAGCTGCAGCAGCCCTGCTCTGAGGTGACTGAGCCAGGATGAGCCTCAATCCCTTCCCTGGGAGGCTCCTGGTGTTTGCAGGACGGGGCGAGCGTCCAGCGGCCGCGAGGTTCTGCGGGGATAAACCGGGAGAAGTTTGGAAGTGCAGATGGAAATCTCAAAAGCTCAGACATCCTCTGGCCATTTCCAGAGCTGCCTGGTGTTAGCCAGAGCTGAAAAGCCTTCCTAGGAGTTTGATTTCGGGTATTTTGATCTGTTAGTTTCGCTTTTGGGCTTAGCTAAATCCAGGAAACTCTCAGTGGTGTAATTTTTGAATCAAGACTAAACACACCCCAAAGTATTCCTGAACCCATCAGGAAAGCTGCTGCTTGCTTTATCTTCCAGGAATAATTCAGGCCAGCTCAGGCTTGAGTTCAGTCTGGTTTTGCCCCTAGATAATGATTGTTTTTGAGGAAATAATGAGAGCAGGCCGTGATCTTTCCAAAAGGCTGTGACCTGACACACCAAGCTGTGCCAGGAGGTGGATGGAGATAAATTCAGTGAGAGGGGCCAAGGTCTGGAGGCTGGAAGAGCAGCCTGGAGTATCCATGGCCTCCAAAAACTCACACAGACACATTTTCCCCAGGAATTATGGGATGGAGGTGTTGGGTTCTGCCATATCTCGGGATTTTTCCCTCTAGGAGAGAACATTCAGCCACCTCGGGGTGTCCCACAACACCCAAAAACCTTCAGCATTTTTATGGTTTGGGTTTTTTTTTCAGGGTGGATACTGAGAAAAGTCAGGAAGGGCCAGGTGTCCTTGATTTGCACAGCCAGGGTGAAGAAATGTGGATTAAGTGCCTGGTAAAAGCCAAGAAAAGGTGTGTTTGAAAATAAATCCCAGTCTCTGTCCCAGCTGTTGAACCAGGGTCGAATTTTCCCAAATCCAGGTGCAGCTGCAGAACTCTCCATCCATTTTTGACCCAAATTTATTCCCAAATCCTGCATAAACACCTACAGCATGGACTGTGCCATCTGGGGGGCTCCTTGCAGGCTTGGGGCTCAAAATCCAACATCCCCCAAGCCAGGATTTGGCTCTGAATTTTCCCTTTAAAATCCCTGTGTAAAGTGAATTTCCAGGGCTCGGCCGCTGTTTTTATTTTGGTGAATCCAGTGGTTTGTGCTTGGTGAGAGCTGTCCCTGTGCCAGGGGCTGCTGGAAATAGTCACAACATCCAAAAGAGCTGGAATTCTGCATTTTTGAATAGCAATACAACGAGGGGAAGCTGCTAAATGGAGCTTCTTGTAAGCTGGAAATGTGTTGGAGTAAAATTTGTCATTTCTTGTAGGGGGAAAAAAAACCAACCCTAAACAACTCTCTAAAATTGTCCAAAATTTTCAGTTTAAGGATTTACAGTTTTATTGGCAAAGATCCGTGTTTAGCATCAATATATGGGATTTCTAGACTTTGTTTCTTAAGGTGTGAAGTCTGCTTTTTCTGGAGATGGTGGGAAACCTGTAACAACAATATTTCTACATCATTTTGGCTGGGAAAAAACACCCCAAACACCAAAATATGAGCAAAAAAATGGAAAAGTACCCAGATCCCAGTGGTGTCTGGTGTTGAAGAGGGCACATGAACATGTTAGGAAGGAGAAGACTTTCCAACCTGCTTTAATGCAAGTCCTTATTTTACTTTATTTTTAGGATTTTTTTTACAGTAACATCATTTGGTTGCTTAACTGTGAAAGTCTCTGCTTTTCCATCCCTGTGGAAGGCTGATATTCTTTCTCATGTTCTTCTTATTTATTATTGATCCCTTTCTGGTACTATCCAAGAGGTGCTGAAGGTATCTCCCAGCCTGCCCTGGAGCCATGTGGAGTCCCTGTGGTTTCTCCTACCAGCTGGGATGGCAGTAGACACCTAATTATGATTTTAAATTATATTTTTAGCAACTTAGATTTTTTTTCTTTTAGCGTCCTGGTTTGCTCTAGAATTAGGGATGGGGATAAGGAATCTTGCTTTTAAAAAATTGTGTTTTTTGGAGTTTTGTTTTAACATCTTGGGGGCTTCTGAAGAAACCTGCTCACTTTTATGTTTTTAGGAGGGAAAAACAAGGTGGGTTTCTTGTTCCTTTGAGAGGGGATTGAGTAGCACCAGGGTTCAGTTTAGCTGCTAAAATGCTCTGTGTCACATCATTAAAACCACCCTGAATTCTGACAAAACAACCATTTTCCACCTGGGAATTAAAATCTGGTTGGTGACAAACTTGGTTTGTCCAAGGCTCGTGCCAGGCTTTTGTCTGTCAGATTTCCATGGCATTTGCTGAGCCCTGGGTGCTCAGGATGGGCCAGGGCAGGGCTGGGGACAGCCAGGTGTCACCTCTGGGGTGGAGGACACCTGGTCCTGCAGAAATAATCCAGCAGTTCATCTGCAGAAATAATCCAGCAGTTCATCTGCAGCTTCTTGTTCTCCAGGGGCTGCTGAGGGCAATCCCTGAAGTGTGGGAGAGAATCGGGACGGGGGGCTCCAAACCCATCAGGTTTTGTTCTTTTTATTTCCTTCCTCCCCTTGGAAAGGTGCTTCCAAAGCCTCCCCAGCCTTTCTGCTCAAGAATAACAGAATCAGAGAACCACAGAGTCATTTAGGGTGGAAAAACCTTGAAAATCATCGAGTCCAACCAAAAACTCAGCACTGCCAAGGCCACCACTAGCCCATGTCCCCAAGTGCCACATGCCCACATTTGAAGCCCTTCCCTGGTGCAGCTGTTTTCAGACAGCTCACACTGCTTCTCTGGTTTGTTTTCTTTCCCCAAACGTATAAGAAACGCTGGGTAGCAGAATGTGGAATTGATTAGAAGTTCATAAAGCAGGGACCTCAGAAGGATGTGGGTATAAATGCTTTTCAGGCATCCGAGGTGAACTTTAAATGGAGCTTTGGCCCTCATTTGCTTTCTGCTTTTCAAAAACCATTTATGAGAAAGTGGAGCTGTCAAAGCCATGCATGAACTTTGCCTTCTTGCAAATAACTTGTCTCAAAAGTAAATTGTCCAAATGCACAAGAAACTTGTCTCAAAGTGAATCCAGTAGCTCTACAAAGCTGGAATTGTGTGCATTAGAGGGTGTGAGAGGTGTGTGTGTGTGTGTGTGTGAGTGTGTGTGAGCATGTGTTGTGCAGGGAGTAACTCAACCATTTTGAGATTTACGAAAACACAATGCAAGTGCTTTTAGAAAAAAAAAATAAAGAAAGGCAGTGTAAAATATTTATTTCTTGGCAGAAGTACATCAGACCACATCTCCCATCCTTCTTTTAATTCTTGGTGTTTGTTTGTGTAGTCTCAGGCTTTGCTGGTTTCCTCTGCAGGGCTCTGTCACCTCACACAACCCCTGTGTCAGCCAGGGCACGGGGCAGCTCCAGCCCCTCAGGACAGCCCTGGGCTGCAGGCAGGGAGCAGAGGCAGAGCTGGTGCTGGGTTCAAGGCAGCACAGAGCAGCGTGGGCGATTTTCAGTTTCCAGCCTTGTGGAGGGAATTATTTCCTTGTGAGAATCCAAACCACCACAGCACCCGAATCACAGCCTAGGGGAGGGTGCTTAGCCAGCCAGGGCAGCTTGGAGCGGGTGAGGTGGCACTGGCAGGGCTCTGAGGTGGCACTGGCTGGTTGGCAGTGTCCCGTGGGCTTTGCCCAGGGTTTGGAGCTGCCCCGTGCAGGGTGGGTGCTCTGAGCTCCCGTTCCCAGCCAGGTGCGGACACCTCCAAGTCCCACCTGTCAGGCACTGCCAAGTCCCACCAGTCAGGCCCTGCCACGCTCTCTGCTTGTCCCCATGCTCCAGAGTCCTTCTGAGGTCACCTGGCTGCCCACCTGCATGTCCCTGTGCTGGCTTCACCCATCTCTGCTGTTCCTGGTGCTCCGGAGATGAGCAGGGGTAGCAGAGTGACAGTAGGACTGTGTGTGTAACGTTTGAGGGGCTTTTACTCCATGTTGTTGTTGTTTTAATGAGATGCTTTTAGGATCCGTGCTGAACTGGTTTCTTTAACCTTCACTGCCACAGATTCTTTCTTCCTTTTCTTCTCTTCACTTCAATCAGATTGGCAAAATACATTTGGCTTGGGAAAAAACCCCCAACCAACCCCAAACCCTGCTGATGGGATAAGTTACTCCTCTTTACTGTGCTTTGATTTGATTTCTCAGGATACTCAGAGGTTTTTCACTGCTGCTGAGAGGGGACAGTACACCTTTTTGGAGACTTCAACCACTGTAACAGTTTTCCAGATGTGTGTCTGCGTGTGCGTGTGTGTAAGCCGGCGCTGTGCGTGCGTGTGTTCTGCTGAATATCGTGTGCATCTCTGAAATGCTTCAAACAACTGCCTGGAAGTCAAAAACCAACCACCTCTTTCCAGTCATATGTTTGCCGTGACTTTTCATAACCACACTTGAAACTAGTGGTCTTGGATGGAAATATTCAAAGAGCAGGGCATCTTTATAGCAATGGTATGTCAGTCGAATTACGGGAAATGTACACAAAAATAAATAAATGAAATTTAAAAGGAACGTTCTCTCAGCCTACCTGTGTTTTCCTCGGTGGAAATGATAGCAGTTGTGTCAGGACACTCTTTGGGCTGCTTTTGCCATTGCCATGGGAGGTTTTTGGGGATCATCTTACTCCCAACAGCTTATCATACATTACTGAAAGCTCAGGAATGCTCAGGCTGCTCGACAGGGATAATTGTCAGCGCTGGTTTCCCTTTCCCTGCTCGGGCTGGCGGGGGCAGGCGCAGCCACATCCCGTCCAGCCCACATCAAAGGCACGGCCCGCAGGGACGGCAGCAGCGCCTTCCTGCCCCAGCCCTCCCCAAAGTCAGCTTTTCCAGGGGTTCCAGGGCACCCAGCCCCGTGCCCAGCATTGATCCAGGCTGGGCTCTGCTGGGTGGGAGGCTCAGCACCTCCAGCTGTGTGGCCAAGGGCTGGGCTGGGCTGCAGGACAGATGTGCTGCTTTGCTGTGTTCCCCGGCTCCTTCATCCTGCATTCCCCTGCCAGCCCCATCTCTGTTACCTGCCTTTCTGTCCAGGGTGGCTCTCAGGCCACTTTTTGTCCTTTTGTCCTGATGCAGGGCCAGTGTGCACCCTGAGTTCATTGTGTGAGCCAAACCGCTTTGCTGGAGTGAAGTGTGTTGGGCTGCTCGTGCTGAAACATGAATCGCTGCTTCCCTCCTCCTCCTGTAAATAAAATTATCCTTCCATTTGTGTTAGAACTGCAGAAAACAATATCCCAGCTCCCTCTGCTGATCCTGCAGTCCCAGCGAGGGCTGCAGAGCTGATGTGCTGCACAGTGAACTCCAGAGACCCAGCCTGGTTAATAAAAAGCTTTGAGGGGCACAGGTCTGAAATGCAGCTTTGTAATGCAATTATTTGGGTTGATGGAATGGCAGATGCTGTTCCCTCTGCCACCCCTGCCCGTTTCATGTATGAAATTGTGAAGTGATTCCTGTGTTGTCACAACTAATGTCACAATGAAGTGAGGAAGAGAATGAAAGAAGTTTTGAGGTATGAGGAAAATCAATATTTGCCACCTGGAAGAAGCATGGATGCCTGGGCTGAACGCTTTGGGATTGCAGCAGGCATATTATAACCCAGCAGTGGGAATGCTGGTGATGCAGAGATTGCCATAAAAATGTCTGGAGGGAAGAGGCACAGACCCATTTCTGAGAATGCTGAACTGAACAGCTGCTGAAGTTCTCCCTGCGCTGCACGTGCGTGTGTGTTCTGTTTAAAAGGAAGAAATTAAGAGCCATATTTTTATTTTATCAAATCAAATTACCCCTGTATGCTCAGAATATTTATGCATCAGTGCTTTTTTTTTTATTAGGGCTTTATCTCACTGTAATCAATTCCAAATACTAACCTATTTTTATCGCTGTAATGCAGCAGTAATTTATAAGATGTAGACGGAACGCACACGAGATGCCAAAAGCAATTTTATGGAGCCTCTTTTGTTGTCATCTACAATGCATCAGCTCTTGCTTTCAGCCTCCCATCAATTTTAAAAGCCCCAAGATGAAAAAAAAAATAAAAATAAATAAAAAGGAGCAAGTACAACGAAGCAGCTGCCAAGGCCTGGAATAGCCTGAGATCTGTGTGCACCTTTGGGATGGAGGTTGATTGAACACGGCACAATAATGAAAACCGTGCTGGGCTTTGTAATGCAATTATCTGGGTTGAAAATGGCAGATCCTGTTTCCTCTGCCTCCCCTGCCTGCTCCATGTATGAAATTGTGAAGTCATTCCTGCGTTATCCTAGCTAACATCACAGGGAAGTGAGGAAAAGAGCAGGGAAAACTGAAGTGTGAGGAAGAGAAGAGGGAAAGTTGGGGTCCTTGGGGCTGAACAGAACTGCCCTTCTGCATCTTTTCTCCTGTCCTTTGGGAGCCCTCCTGGATGGGCACTGGGATTGGCTTTCAAAGTGCAAATATGCCAATGAGCATTCCAGAACCCCCAGCCCAGTTCCCACACCAACCAGCTGCCTTTGAGCAGCTCCCACCAAGCTCTTGTGCCCCTCAGGGGCACCTGCAACAGGAGCACCCATGGATGTGTTCATGGTTGAGGTTCTCCAAGTCTTCCCAGTCAAGATCTTGCCCATCAGACATCGCTGCTGCTCTCCCAAATTTTCCTGGTGTTACCATTCCAACACACTTTTGGTTCCAGTTCTGGCTCTCTGGTGCTGGGAGTGATGGTGAAATCAATATAATCGTGATGAGACAAGTGGGAATGGCTTCAGACTCACAAAAAGTAGGGTTAGATGGGATATTGGGAAGGAATTGTTCCCTGTGAGGGTGGTGAGGGGCTGGGATGGATTTCTCAGAGCAGCTGTGGCTGCCCCTGCACCAGAGTGT
>JAWWMS010000060.1:2151069-2164848 GCA_035048045.1 Chlorospingus semifuscus | reverse complement strand
GGTGTCCCAAAGCTCAGATTGTATCCAGGTAGGAATGCTTGGCTCCTCCCCTGGGCAGAGCATCTCCCCATGGGATGGTGGAATTTTATCAGCCATGCAGGGACACTCACTGACCATGGACATAAGATAATTAATAATTAATGGCCCATTAACAGAAGAGATCTCCTGGAGGGGGGATTGGTTGTGGAAGAGATGAAGAAAACTGCCCAGTGAACAGAAGAGAACTGCCCCACCTCTGACAGATGGCAATAGAATACACGCCCCAGCTACATCTTGCATTTGCAACACAACCTGATCCTGCAGCAAGGTGTGCAGGATCCTTGCAGGGCACTGTGTTTCCCCTCTGCATGTCCACACCTGCAGGCTTGAGGATTCAGGTGCTCGCCCTGTTTTCAAGATACCTTCCCTGAGACAGGCTGCTGGCTATACCTTGCTCTAACACTTTATTGCCTGTTGAATTATGAAAGTACTGCTTGTATCACCTGGCAGATGGCCACAGAGCTGCCTCTCATCTGCTCTTTAACTCCTGACTCCCAGGTGTTGCATGCATTAGCCTGGTCTGCTCTGCAGCTGGAGCCTGGCTGTGCCCGTGGGCTGTGCTGAGATGGGTGCCAGGGCCCTGGGGAAGCCCTGGCCTTGCAGAAAGCAGCCATCCCTGGGCCCTGCTCCCCTCAGGGGGCTCAGGTGCTGTACAGTGGGCAGAGGGGTCCCCTGGGCCAGCAGCACGTGGGGCTGGACACACCAGTGTCCTGTGGGGAGTCCTGCCAGGCAGGACAGCCTGGCATCCCCATGTCCTGGGTCCTCGAGGCCCTCTGGTCTCTCCACACCCTGGCACCAGTTGGGTGCCCTTGGTACTGCAGATCCAGAGCAGAAATGGGCTTCACAGGGCTCCATGGCTACCCAATGAAGTGCTGTACTCTGTGAGCCAGGCACATCTCCTGGTACCCCTCCTCTGCCACAGAAGCACAGGGCTGCAGAGCAGTAAACCAAGGCTATGCCATATCCCACCTTTGTTTTTTGTCTCTGATGCTGTGGGTTTGCTCCTGGGGGCTGAAGCCCCACAGATACATCAGCAGGAGCTGGGGCTGCACTGCAGGAGCTGGGGCTGCACTGCAGGTGCCCAGTGACAACCAGGAGTGGGCTCAGCCAGGGTGTGATTCCCTCTTTTGCTGTCAGAAGTGATTTGTCCCTAGGGAGCTCTCACAGTCCTTGCCTTGGCACAGCCTGGTCCCCAGCCAGCGTGGTTTTGGCAAGCCAGGAGTGCCCAGGGCTGGTTGGCAGAGCTGCTCTGGTGCAGAGCTGATGGCTCAGGCTGCCCAGTGCCATCTCCTTCGTTCCCAGTGAGTGCTGGGAGAGGGTGGGGAAGGGAACTGGGCCCTTCTTCCAGCCTAGTGCTCAGTTGCTCTCTGATGGCCCATCTTGTGTTTATCCATAATTACATTGTGGTGACAGGGCTACAGTTTCCAAACCCATACACAAATGCTTAATAACCCATGGGAATGCTTTCCCATTCGTTAAGGGGCACAGGCTGGGTCCATTTCCCCTGGTCCTGCACAAGCCAAGCGTGGGGCAGCATCTCAAGGCTGGTCCCCTCTCTGCTGGGGACTTGCCCTGGAGTGACACCACCTCTTTCCCCTGCATCATCCATCAGGCACTCTGGAAATGGAGGCAGAGGGTACCAGGGTAAAATTTTCCATTGGAAAATGTATTTTTTATCAAACTACATTATCAGAATCAGCATGTAGCCATGGAGCCAACATTCAGGTGGGAGAATATTGAAGCAAATAATTCTGGCTTCTGTCTGTTGACAGTGTCCAGGAAATTCAAATGTGTCTCTTTGATTTGATGTGTTTTGACTTTTATGTTTTAATTTAATATCCAGGTTGTATTTAACATTTTATTATGGTTCGTGCTTGAGAAATTAAATACTTTTTTCCTTACTGCAGCAAAATTCCTGAATATTTCCCAGTGAAATGCCAGGGCTTGGGTTTTTCCTGAGTCCTGTCCTGCAGGTGATTTTGATTCACTGAGTTCAGTGCTAGACTAAACTTTTCATTTAGGAACCTTGCACAACCAGATAATGGTTTCTGTTAGGCAGTTTCTGAAAATTCATGGCTTTTTGGTTTCATGTGCCTTGGCAATACCCTGGAGCAGGTTTGGGGATCTGGGGAAGCAGCATGTGGCTTTGTCTGGTATTTGGAGGTGCTGCAGAGGCAATGTAGAGGTAGATTTATTTATGGCTTTGACCAGACCACTGTCAGAATCAAGGGTGACCCCCGTGGCAGGGAAAAATACAAGGAGGACTCCATTGGTATCAGAAGGCTAATTAATTACTTTATTATACTGTATTATTCTATACTATATTACACTATATCTAAACTCAAACTGCACAGGCACTTAACCAAATCTCCTGACTGTCTCCTGACCGACTGTCAGGACACACTTTGCAGAGATTGGTCAAGAAAACAAAACACTCACACCAGAATCCAATCAAGCAAATTCCTTCAGGTAAATAATCTTCCAGCACATTCCACATGTGTTCCAAAACACAGGAGCAGTAAATGAGATAAGGATTGTTTTGATCTCTGCGCTTCTCCAGGAAAAACCTGAGAGAGAGAAAATTCCCATTCTCTCTCTGTTCAGAGAACGTGAATGCCACACAATGTGGACTCAGAGTCAAGAGTTTTCACACTTTTATAGGTTTTGGTCCATTTTTAAATTGGGGTTAATTGCCCAATTCCAGCTCCAGGTTCTGCAGTCCCATCCTCACAGATTGCTCTCCTCAGTTCCCTGCTGTTTGCACTTTTTGGGCCTTTTGGGCCTTTTTGTTGTTTGCACTTTTTGGGCCTGAAGCTGCAGCGGTGTCCTCGGTTCTGGGGCTGCAGAAGGATTGTTGTGTGTGACTGAGCTGTGAGGAGAACTGCTGACACTTTATGTGGAGTTCAGAGTTACCAGTACAGCACAGAATGCTGAAAATAAGAAAGGTAAAACTTCAGGCATCACTCCTAATTAGGAACACTTAAGGCATCACTCTTAATTAGGGGTTATTGCTCTTCATCACTGGGGTCACTGCTTTAATGGACAAAACCTGAAAAACCCCACTCCTCCCAGTGCTGCCAGCCTTGCCTGCCTTGATTTGAGGGGCTGAGATGGACACTTCACTCATTTTGAGCTGGAAAAATCTCTTTTCTTGCTTTGCTGTACTTTGGTCAATTCAGTGGTGAATGACTCAAGGTTACTCTGATTAAATTAGAGGTTTCAGGTAGTGTGAATCTGATCTTTTGAACAAGAAACAGAGAATAAAAAGAAAATGATGCATTTCTCTCTCCTCTAGAATTCCTATTTAAATGGAAGTATTTTTAATAAAATAACTCATTGGTTTCTGGGCCACAGGGTGGAATCTCTTCTATTTGGCAAGAAAAATTCTTTTCCTGGAGTATTAACTACTTAAGGGTTGAGTGTCAGTCTTGCACCATTTCCCTCAGGTATAAAGATTTAAAAATAAAGCAGTTTGGTAAAACTCTGTAAAATTGAGAATGCAAATCTCTGCAAACTGGGCTAGAATAGGACTGGGTTCAGAGCCAAGCCAAAATCCCATATGAGGCTAATCCCAAAATGAGAGACCACCCTGGTTTATCCTCACCCACTGCTGCTGGAACATGTGCACCAAAGGTTTTGTGGGAATGTAGCTTTTTCCTGTGTCACTATCAAATTCCTCTGTTTATGGCTGTGTGAAAGGGATAATTAAAGGACAGGAAAGCTGAACCCAATTTCCTCAGTTTCCCTGTTTGCTGAAATTTCTTATTCAACCCAGTGCTGCTTTTGTTTTGTTTCTTTGCTGACTGAAGTTTCTCCCAAGGAGATTTCATGGCATTTTTAGCCAGGCCAAAAAAAAAAAAAAAAAATCCCAAATTTTGCAAAAGTCCATTAGCCAATATTAACCTATTGATCTACTTAAACTGCAGGGAGGGAGATAAGGTTAGATAACAAAATATTAACAGAATTAATTAGCTAATTAACAGAATTAGACAGTAATGAGGAGGCCTAGAAGGAGTAGGTGTCACTTCTGGATATTCCAGTGATGCCAGCCCAATTCCCATCCACAGGAATGGAGCTGCCCTCAGACAAGCACTCAGCCTTTGTCCACTCCCATTTCCCCAGTCAGGGCAAAAATTTGTCATTGGCAAAATCAAGATGAAACCAAGCCTGAGTAATGTGAGTGGGGATCTGAAGCTATCCTGGCACAGAGATCCATTTCCTGCTCTGACAGATTTAGAAGTGTTCAGGTTCCTGCTGGGACTGGAAAGTTGTTTCAGAACATCTTTCCTGTGATGCTCAGAAAAGCATGAGCAAACCTCCTGCATGTTTCCCCCTTCTATTTACTCACAACCAGTTTGATTTGTGGCCAACATTGTCCTTTGGCTTAAATAACTCTCTCTCCCTTCCCTGGGGGTTTACCTGGGCTATTTATAGCAAGCAATCCCTTTCCTAGCCTTTTCCTGCTTTTCCTAGCCTTTTCCTGCTTTTTCCTAGCCTGAACAAAGCTATTTTAGCTTCTCCTCCCCCTCCCTGATTGCCCCACATCTTCCTCTGCACCTGCTTCATCGAGGTCCTGCTCCTGTGCCCCACTCCAGGGGGGACCTTCCCTCTCCCATCTTCATTTTCAGCTCTCCTGACACTCATTTATCCCACAATCTCTAATTTTCCTTCGCCATTCATGGTTTTCTGAGCCCTGTTCATCACAGCAGCCTCTGCCATTTGTCCCTTGGCTCATTTCCATCCTCTGTCACTGTCCCTGCTGTCCTCTCCAGGAGGAGGTGATGGCCAGTGGGACAAAGTCATGATTTGGAGCTTTCTACTGCCACAACAATATAATTTCCCTGATTTATCCCTGAAATCCTAAAAATAGGCTGCTGGCACAGTCTGGGCTTGTTGTCTGTGCTCCCTTTATAGCCCAGGTTTTTTTGTCTCATCCTCAGACTCGTGCACACAGGGAAATTTTGGTGATGTCTGGTTTTCTTCAGTGGATATAAAAGAAGGCCAGGGTGCAAGCCCAGGATTACTCATTTAGCTTTGAGACACCCTGAAGCCAGAAAAGGTTAATTTCACTTTTAAGCATCCCCATCAACAAGGTAGTGATGGCTTTTAGGTACATCAGCTCCAGCTGCAGGTCAGGAACTGCCTGACAATAAATAAATAGGTTTTTTATTGAGGCTGAGATTGTCTCTCATTCATTTGAGCACCTGCATGTGAAAAGAGAATGAGGATTTTGAATCTCCCCATCATTACCCAAAATCTGCAGGTTTTAGGCTGTTACCAAGTCAAGGAGGTGATGTGACATTGCTGAAATTGCCTTTAATTGTCTGAAAAAAACCTGGTGGGGTTGAGGTTGGGCACTGTTAGCCCTGAGTGAGAAAGGGCCTTGCTCTGCTCTTACACCAGACCTGGGCTGAGACAACACCAACCACACCTGGGCATCTCTGCTCTCCTGAGGATGGGCCAGTCCTCAATTCCCCCAATTTCCTCAATTCCCCAATTTTCTCAATTCCCCAATTTCCTCAATTCCCCAATTTCCTCAATTCCATTCCCCCAATTTCCTCAATTCACCCAATTTCCTCAATTCCATTTCCCAATTTCCCTTCCCTCTTTTGTCCCCACAAAACCTGTACTTCAGGCCATCAGGTCACCCCCGAAGGTAAGTGACAAGCACATAAATCCTGGGGCTTTTTGTTCTGATGGAATCTGGGCAAGAAAAGGCACTTGGAGCTCAGGATGGAAAATATTTCTGAGAGCAGCTACTCCGGGGCAGCAGCTCTGCTCAGCAAGCACAGGAATTCTTTTGGAGCACAATAAATCTTTGTAGTTCTGCAGCCTCACTTGTCAGCTGGAGCATCCTCCCCAGCCCAGAGCCTGACAGCTTCAGCTGTTCCTGGTAGGAATTCGTTCAGTTTTCCTCTTTTCCCCCATCACATTCACCTTCCATGCCATGGAAGCTGAAAACATGCAAACTGACAACATTTCTTTTTGTTTCTAGGGTGAGGAAGATTTGCCTGTGTGTGACAAACTTTGACATCAACTTTGCAAGTGCCTCAAGTTGGGAATCAACCTTGAAAACTCCTCCTGTGGATTTGGAGAAGTTTCCCTGAATATTCCCCAAACAGATGCCTGAAAAGAATAAAAAAAAGCCCTCCTGGAGGTGTTATCACAGAATCCCAGAATTAACTGGGTCAGAAAAGAATCTTTGAGATCATCAAGTCCAGGCATGGGCAAAATGATGGTTTCAGGGAAAGAAACAGCAGGATCTCAGTGTTAAAGTTTGTTAACAAACCTGACCTCACTGGCAAAGGACTGGTTCCATTTGGCTCCCAGGCAGCTTGAGGGGTGAGTTAAGAACTCAGATATCTTTGGATAAATTCAGTGGGAATCTGCTGGCATAGGGAAAACACACCAAAATATTCCAGGGTAGATTATTAGAGAAAAGGGAAAAAAACCTACTCGTAATTAATCTTGTGCCCTGAAATTTGCCTATGCTGTTTCTTTTCTTGTTTCACCTTGGTTTAAATCCTTCAGCAGGAGTGGAAAATGAGAAGGATAGAAACGTTTCAGTCCTCGATACGTTTCTGAAACAAAAGAAAATAAACCCAAATTGTTTTCAGCCTGACTGTTCATAGGTGTCACCTTGTTTTCAGATCATGAGTTAAATACAAGTCCAAATATTAATTACTGTGAAACTAAATATCCCTTTTCTTTAATTCACTACACCTCCAGCTCATGCTTTAATTTCGCACTCCGACTGTTTAGAAATCAATATTTCCATTGGATACATGGGATTTAATTTCAAGTGGGGAAGCAGTGGATATATTAATTTCAAAAAGCAATTATGGGAGCACGATGGCAGAGGTTCTCCTGCAGAAACTTCTCTTTATCCTTCACGGAAAACACAAAAACATTCTTGGGAAAAAACGCAACATATTTCAATTCAATTGCAACCATTTTTTCCCGCTCGGCTTTGTCGGGGGTGTCTTTAAATAGGAAGAATCTCTTTCTATAGATGGCTGGAGTTAATCATTTCCCCTTGGAAATGCACATGTTGGGAAGAGCAGCGATGGGAATGGGAATGGGAAGGGCTGGGAATGGGAGCAGAGCCTGCAGTCCCAACCCACGGGGCTGAGCATGACCTAGGAAGGAAGCAGAAGGATGTTTCCGAAACCCATAGCACACAATAATTCACTTTAATCTTCCGTTGGTGTCTTGCCTTTATGGAAGTGAAATAAAAATAAAAGGGCTCAGGGTGAGGTTTACTGGAGCCTCCTGGGGTTGTGGCTGTCAGCAGGAGGAGCAGCTTGGTCTGACAGGCAGTGAAGAGCTGCCCCAAGGATGACATGGATGAGCTTTGTGGGCCACACAAACCCTTGATTTTCCCTTTGGGAATAGATTGGACCACGTACTTCCAAAAGTACATTCCCTACTTCCAGACCAGCAGCAGGGTGGTGCCTGCTCCCAGAGCTGTGAAGCCTTCATCCCTCAGTACCTTGAAATGGGAAAAAAACCCCACTAAAATAACTTTTGAGCAGATAAACCTCATGTTCCATGCAGCAGAGCCCATTCCTAGCAGGAATTTTGGGCTATTAACTCAGACAATGTCTTCAGGCTGTAAAACCATCACATCACTAAACCCTTGCAATCTTCCTCCTGTTTTGTTTTTTTGTTTTGTGCATCCCAAATCCCACCAAGCTGCCTGCTGTAAACCTGAGAGCAAAACAGCCAACAGCAGAACATTCCCTGGTTCCCTGCTTTTGCACAGCCTGGGAATGCAGCTCGTGTTACCAGCCCGGCGAGCGAGCGCCGCTGGCCAGGAGCAGAAAAGCAAATCGTTATTTAAGACATCATCCAGCTCCCAAGGGGCCTCATCACCTCCGACAGATTTGTGAGTCACTCAGAGGAAATATTTTACTGCTATCCTGTTTGCTCAGCAGGTGGAAGGGAAATCGCTCTCACAAACTCTGGAAAAAAAACTCGAGCAGGACTTGGATTTCAGCGGAGCCTCGGCGTGCTCGGCCGCGGCCTCACGGCGAGTTTCATTTTATGCCAGCAGCTTTCTGGAGATCTTGCAGAGGAAGACAACAAGACAAGATCCTTGGCATGAACACCTCTTTTTAACCCTATCCAATTTTTGTGCTACTTCCCCGCTTTTCATCTGCGAAAAGCTCTTTTTTCCTTATTCATCTTTCCTCTTGTGCTTGAGAATTTTTGATTCCTCTCTCCAGGAAATGTTGCTGCTAGATGAGAATTGGTAAATTTTTTAAAGGCTACAGGGTAGGACTTAAAACAGACTTGGGAAGTTTATTTTTTTCATCTCACAAAAAAGATGAAATTTGCCCCTAAAGAAACCAGAAATTGCAGGCATCTCTCTTTTTCATAATCCAGTGAAAATAGAATAACAAACATCACTGAGGAGATCTGAGAAAATTATTTCCCAATAGGATTTTAGGAAATTTAAAAAAATACATATATAATTGGTACTAAGAACATTTCCTAGTTGGAAACACATCCACTTAAAGAGGTATTGGGCAAATTAGAATATCCTTCACTCCCAGAAAATTAACCCTTCTGCTGGAGCTTTTGCCAAAAACTCTTCCCAGGTGTTGTGCTCCTTTGCTCAGGACTTTACCAGGATTCAGCAAAGGGAGAAGTGAGTGCAAAAATGGGAAATTGTGCTGCTGAGACACCTTGCTGGGAGCTCTGCTTGCCCCAGCCTCCTCAGTGGTGGGAACACCACGGGCAGGAGAATTGAAGGTTTTGGTGTTGCCCTTTCTGCTGTCCCCTGGGACAGAGAATCCCTGGGGTTTCCACCTTGGTGATGGGAAAACCTCAAGTGTGCACAGAAACCACCCAGGAGGGGAAGGCTGTGACTTTTTGAGACAATCCTGTAAGAGAGAGAGAGAGCCCTGAAAATCAGAGAATCCTTTAGGCTGGAAAAGAGCTTTAAGATCATTGAGTCCAACTATTAATTTATGTGCACTAAACATTCAGAAAACACCAATAACATTTAGTTGTGACTTAAATATCCATCTTGAATTACTGTTGTGGGTCTTTAACCTTTATTATTTCAGTCCTCTAAAAGGTGAGGGTGGGCCAATTCAACTCCTTAACCATGCCTTGAATATAAATTACCTTTAAAGACCTTTTAGAGCCAATTTTTCTCCCTGTTTATACATTTCAGGTTTTGCAGAAACCCCTTTCACAGCAACAACGAAGAAACGAATCCATTGTTCAGGGAAGTGTATAAAAGCTCTAAAGTTTCCTTAAAGATGTTCCAGAGTGATACCTGATCCGAGACCTATAGGAAATGTTTGAAAATATTCTCTAAATAAATGAAGTCACTGGGTCAGCTCCAGCCAAGCTGAAGAGAGAACAATGCATAATTTAGAGATGGACCCTCTGCCCCTGTCATGTGCTTGTTTCTCCATCCAGAAGGAGGGTTTTGGAAAGCCCTGCAGTGTTTGGACACTCTCACACACACATTTCATCTTCAGCCTCCACCTGGGACTCTCAGTAGCCACGCAGCAAAGAGAGCAGTTGTTTTTGTGGTTTCCTTCTGGCTCGACCCACAGGGCTGATGCACCAGAAGTCTTACGAGAAATTCTGCTTTGTTGGGATTTCCTGCATGATTCTGCACACAAAGGCAGCTCAAACGATTCAGCTGACACGGTGATTGGAACCTGGAGATGGTTTTCCCAAAACACATCGATTTGGGAACCTCTGCTTTTCACCCACTCCTCTTTGTTCCATCCTACGTACTTCCTGCATGATATAATTTGGATCTATTTTTTAATGAACCCTCATTAAGTGCTCTGAAGTGCCATTGTGTTCTGCTAAAGCCCTGCCAGCCCAGCAGAGCTGTAATTCATTTGCCAGGAAGAGATTTCAAGTTCCTGGGATTTAACAAGTGCCTGTGCATCAGCTGAGCTGTAGGAAATCTCCACATGTGCTTTTTTCCCCCCTGGTTTTCTGCATCTGTGGCAAATGCAAACCAAGGCATCCTGTTTTAAGCTTCTGTGTGCTGGATGTTACGTTGAAGGAAACACAAACCAGGCTTAGAAATGTGGGAATAACTCGTTAATCATGGAATGGTTAATGTCTCTGCTACGACACGGTGACACCTTCACCTGCAGATCGTCTCCTCAGTTTTCCTCTTTCATCAGCAAATCTTCTCCTGGGTTTGGGTTGGAAGGGCCACCTCATTAAGGGATTAAGGGATGACCTGACTGGGTCAGGCTGCTCAGGACCCCATCCAGCCTGGCCTTGAACACTTCCAGGGATGGGAATCTGTGGGGAAACGGGGCTGCATCTCCTGCCTGGAGTGTGAAACACACCCTGCAGTCTCATTTAGCATTGATGAGCAGAGGCAGCGACGTTTTACCCCCAACATCAGCACCCTAAAGCTGCAGCTCGAGCTTCCTGACCAGCCCTGTGCCCTCCCAGCTGTGGCATCACCCCTCTGACCCTCCCTCTGAATATTCCCTTGTTCACACAGTGATCCGCAAACCTCAGTAATCCCAAACTGCTCTTCTTCCCAAGTACGGGCAAAAAAACCCAACCAATCCCAACCCAGCTGAATTTTGGACTGGGAGATTTGTCAGATAAATCTCTTTCACTCACTAATGGGTGTGTGGGGTGTTCTCATGCTGCTGGTCAGACCAAATCTACTCCTTTTGCTGTTCTCTTTCCCCAGTATCACCCCTTCTCTCCCATGGCCACAGCAAATCTGGGGACAGAGGACACCAAAATAAGGGGGAAAATGCACTTGAAAAACAAAGATAGGACAAGGTTATGAGTGAAAAAAATATTTAGCTTGCATGAAGAGAAAAAACCTCTTGGTTAGAAAAAATACCCACAAAAAGTCCCCCCAAACCAGCCCAAACCCATGGAAATAATCAAAAAACTCAGGTTCTGTGACAGGAATCACTGTGACTGCAGTGAGTGGAGGTCCCAGCTTCAGGGAGAGGGAAGAAACTGTTTCCTCCTCAAAAATCTCCTTCAGGATTTATTTTTCAGACTTTTCTAGAGTTGTGATTGGCATTGGCATCTCCCCCCACCAAATAAAGGGCTGGAATTGAAAAAAGCCAGCTGGCCACAGTAGCCCAGTTTAATTGCAGCAAGACATGGAGCTGAACAAATTAAATCTGAATTATTGCACTATTACTCCAAAGGATTTACTGGACACTCTGAGTCACAGCGTGGTTCAGTCTTTTGTCTGTGCAGACTTTGCAATATTGTGATTTTTTTTTAGCAGGAGGATCAGCAAAGGAAGTCAGACCAGTGTTTTTTTTTCAAGACCATCAATCCCACAGAAGGTGAGAAAGCCCCATGGAAGCCCCTCTCCATTTGAGCAGCAATATCCTTCTGAGGAAAATTCTTTCCTGATCCTTGCTTTTAAGAAGTTATTTGAGATTAATGTAAAGACCATTTGTCATTTTGGTTATAAGAAATGCTAATGGCTTTAACAGCATTTTGCATTTTCTGCAAATCCAGCCTGTATTGCAAACTTCTCTGTTAGGCACAAAATAGGGAAAAAATAGTCTCCTCTAATCTGAATCACTCATCAATTCCCTGCTAATTGTCAGATGTGTTTATTGCACAGGAGAATTGATAACCTGTAATGAGATGTGATGGATTTAGCCAGCTGTGTTTTTGCAATTCCAGGCTGGTGTGTGTCCAACAGAAACCCAGGGAGTTACACGAGTACAAAAAAAAGAGGAAGAAAAATGGAGAAAAAAAAGCCCAGTAGTGTTGATTCAGCACTGGTGTATTTTCTTCTCCTGATTATTTCTGTAATAACAAGTGTCTGATAAGTGGGTTAAAGACTGGCTGAAGGAGATGGAATTGGAAAGGAATTGCCATTGTGTTTGTTGATATTCCTCCAGTTAATTTGAAATGTAGGCAAGTCATGGAATGATTTAGACTGGCAACACATTTCATGAGCCTTTCCTTCTGGAGCTAAAAAAAGAGAACACCCTGTCTGGATTGGTCAGCAGGCAATGTGTTTAGATAAGGAAGTGGAGTCAGAAGGAATAGTCCCAACATGAGGAATGAATGGAGACAGGATCTGCAGCTGGAAAAATGTCAGCATGGCCCAGGGCACTGCAGCAGCTCCCTGGAGAAGTCAAAGCTCTGGACACAAAACCCTGCACTGGTCCATCTCTCATGTGATGTCCTCTCTTCTCCAGCCTAAAGAAACTTCAGCTCAGGCACCAAACCTGCCCATGGCACCTGAGCATGGTCAGGGAATGGCTGGGAGGAGCCAGCTCAGAAGTTCACATCCCAAAATTGAAAATCCCAAGAAGTTCACATCCCAAAATTTCTCCCCATGGGGGAAAAACTCAGCTCCTGATGCATCAAGGCTCAGGGACAATGTGGTGACACCTTGAAGATGTGGTGGTGTGGAAGAGGTTTTTACAGCAACTTCTGTGGGCCAGAGAGGAATTTAATAAGAGGATCCATGTTCACCTCTGGAAGAATTTCCTACCAAGGTTGTTGACACAGAAACCAAAAAAGAAAGAAGGATAAATAAGAGAAATCTGCAGCTGCCTGTACCAATGAGCACTTTGTCTCTGTGACCAATGAGTAAAGTGTAAACTTACAAGTTTGGTAAGAATGGATAAAATGCATGCATGCTGGAATAAAACCAGGTTTGAAGCCTTCTGAAAATGCAGTGTGCTGCTTTGTATTTTGATTGTCTCAGCTACGACATGGTGACACCTTCACCTGCAGATCTTCTCCTCAGTTTTCCTCTTTCATCAGCAAATCTCCTCCTGCCTGAATCCTGGCAGAATCCACCACCCCAACACTGGGAGCAGCTCACATGACCCCTGCAGCTGCCCACATCCTCCTCAGTGTTTCTTCATCCTGGCACGCTCAGCTAAACGACTGTGAAGTGAACAATTCACCCCTTTCCCACAGGGACTGGAGCTCCACCACCATTCCCCAGCACTTGGGAGAAGTTGGGCAGGATTTGTGCAAACCTCCTGCAGCCCTTAAAAGCAGAGCTGGTCTGATGATGCCTGACTAATGAATGTGTGGTGGCCAAGGGGAGCTAATGAGACATGACCATGTTAGTCCTGCAGAAACCACAGTGATTAATCACACAACCAGGGCACAGAAGCCTTGGACATCTTCACAGCAGACTCAGATGTTTTCCTGGAGGATAAATCCTACAGTGTGCAAGATTACCCAGCTTCATCACTGAACTTCATGAAGGGTTTTCATCTGGACCACATTGGGTTAGATTAAAAAAGGCATGAAATGTATCCAGCCTGCTCAAATTGCAGGAAAACTTCTTGATCACAAAAGAAGATAGGAATCAAAAAGATTTCCTTAAGGGAAATCTCAGAGTTCAGGGGTTTGACAGTGCCCCCAAATACAATTAGGATGTGGTGAACCTTATTTTGCTCTTCAATTCACCTGTGTGAACTGAAGTTGGAAATAGAAACATTACAGCAGCTTCCTGCACATATTTCCAGCCTGGATTTCATTAATATCTTCCCTGAGCTGGGATTATTTTGCTCATGTACAGTGTTCAAATCTGTTCAGGCTTTGTTTGGAAGCAGAAAAACACTCCTAATGGAGGCATCCCGTGTAACCTAATAGAAAATGATACTGTTTAACAGCTTCTTTTTTTAAACAACTGTTAAAATTTAATACATAACCATATCCCACTATGGAATTCTACTAGAGTGTTAAAAATAACCCAACAGGAAGCATAAAAGCACTTATTAA
>JAWWMS010000060.1:2110152-2143109 GCA_035048045.1 Chlorospingus semifuscus | reverse complement strand
AAGCAGCAGCTCACACTGTACATGGAGTTTAGAGTTACACACTGAAGAATTGCAGGGTTACAAATAGATGAAAAATAACACAGCTAAAATCCTGAGGCATCACCATTTACTCAAACTGCTTTTATCCCCCTCACTGCTGAACCTCTCCAACCTCCTGAGCTCATCCAGCCACCTTCAATCTGCTTCAAACCCAAGTGACAAGTGCAACAAGCACAGAATAAACCCTTCCCACCCCAGAAACCCTTTTCCATCCCAGAAACCCTCCCTGCTCTGCTCAGACCAGTGCCTGGGGCAGGTGCAGGAGCTGCAGGATCTCCCTGAACACCCAAACCATGAGTAATTTGTTGATGGGGCCATGTAAATATAATTTAAAAAATGTCCTGTTTGGAGATTTGGCTGTGCTCTGATTGAATGCAGGAAAAGCAAAAAATAACAAAACAGAGCTGCCACCTCCTCCCTCCACTGCTCACAACAAGAGTTTGGGGCTGGGGAGGGTTGAGGAAGATTGTGGAAGATTCTTGTGACAGATCAGAGCTTTGGGGCTGTCTCAGAATTCCTTTAAGGATGCTAACAGAGCAAAGGGATTGATTAATTAGCTCTCAGAGCATCATCACTTCCCCCTTTTGTGGCGGTATCTGTTGGAATATCAACAGATTTACTCCGGGAGTAAATATGTGAGATGCCACACATACCACAGACAGCCGGTCCAGGTTTTGGTCAGCGAAATAAACACTTCAGGTCTGATCCAAAAAATGTCCTGTTTGGAGAGTTGGCTCTAATTAAATGCAGGAAAAGGAAAAAAAAACAAAAAAAACCCAAAAAACAACAGAGCTTCCACCTCTTCCCTCCTTGCACTGCTCACAAGAGTTTGGGGCTGGGGAGTTTTGGGGAATTTTTAGGAGGTCTGAGGTCGAGTGTCCAGTACCAGGAGTTGGAGGCAGATTCTCATTCATGCTCAGCCTCCTTCTCTTGTGGAAAAAGGAATCAAATCTCTAAAATCTTGTTCTGCACAGCAACTTTGACCTGCTGCATCAGGAGAAGACCCCATCTTCTGGTGTTGATGCCAGGAAAGGTCTTTTCCTGCATCCTCCCTTCAGCAAAATGACATTTATTGGCAGGTTTGTGCCTGCAGGGCACAGCAGCAGCTCCTTTAAATAAAGAGATTTGCTCAGAGGAAGCTTTTGAATTCTCCCTCAGTGCCAGCAGCAGCAGCGGAGGGAAGGCACGAGGAAGGAGTTCAAACACTGGGGAAATCCAGTCAACCTGTAAACAGGAACTTCACAAAAAATAAGAAATCCTCAATCCCAAGGCATGTCCTGCCCTTAATGACCACAGGCTCAGCTGCCCCCATGATGCTGCCTGGAAGTGGAGGGGCCTCAGCAGAGCCCCAGCCCCACCAGGGCTCTCAGGGAGCTCCTGGCATCACCAGCACCTCTCTGCAGGTAAAATGTCTTTAACCTCCAGCTCAGTGCCATGAAAAATTCTCCTTTTTTTGCCATCAAACTTGTTCTGTTCATTTGTGGTTGTTGCATGGAGGAAAGCTGGGATGAGCAAGGTTTTCTCCCAGTGCCACCACAGGGGGATGAACCCCTCCTGCACTTTTTTTTCCCCTAAAACCCCTGTTTTTGGCCTTGGGCATTGCAGTGCATGGCAGTGGTTGCCCGTGCCCTCTGCTGGTTGGAATCCTGGGATTTGGAGGGGATCTGTGCTATGAACATTTCGGGAACAAATGGCATCCAGTTAGCCCTGGAAAAAGGACTTGGAGGAGCTGGGTGCACTCCTGATGGGAAGCTGCAATCAACAAACCCCACAGACTCTTTCTGTGATCATTTTAGGAGTTGGGCAGCTCCACACAAACCCCACAGACAACTTCTTGAGCAGTTTAGGAGTTGAGCAACTCCACACAAGCCCTATGGACACTTTTTGAGGAATTTAGGAATTGAGCAGCTCCACACAAACCCAGTGGACATTTCTGGAGCAGTTTAGGAGTTGGGGAGCTCCACACAAACCCCACAGACACTTTTTGGAGTTGTTAACACGTTTGCAGCTCCCCACAAACCCCACAGACAACTTCTTGAGCAGTTTAGGAGTTGAGCAGCTCCACACAAACCCCGTGGACATTTCTAGAGCAGTTCAGGGGCTGGGCAGCTCCCAGAGCGGCCGTGGGAGGCCGTGGGGTGGCAGTGGCAGGACGAGGCTGGCACAGGAGCCCAGGCACTGACTCATGGGCTCTGAACTGTGCCAGCCCCGCCAGCTCCCGGTGACTTCAGCGCCTGAGAGAGTTCTTGGTGTTTCTCCCTCTTCCCTTTCAGCACAGGAATTGTTACTCATTCCCTACACAATGCCAGGTAGGTTTTATTGTGGAATGGGCAGTGACATGGAGCTCCTGGGCATGGGAATGCAATTGATTGAAACTCCGCGTTTCCGACATGACTTCAAAACACAACAGTCACAGATATTAAGATGTTGGCACCAGGAGCGGCTTGGAGGATAATTATGTACTATGAGCTAATTTTTGGGATCAGTGCTCATTGCCAAAAATCTCTGCAGCTTTCCTGTCTCCCTCGAGAGCAGCTCAAGCTGCAGGTCCCTTAACTCCCTCACCCCCTGGCTCATTCTTACATTTTCCCTCCTTTTTTTTCCCCCCATCTTTCTCTAAAGTCTTATGGCAGAGCCTCTATCTAAAGCTGGAAGATTTCAGGCTGTTCTTTAAGGTCTTTATCACGATAGTGCTTGGGAAGAAAACCCAAAAAAACTGAATTAAACAGAGACAGTTTTGGCAACTTTCACATTTTCCTGCATTTAACTCCAGAAGTTGATGCTTCTGCAAATTTACTAAATGAAGCCAGGTCAGGGGTCTGCGGATGTACACCAAAACCCCCTTCAGCTTTATCCCTGGATGGAGAGGGATAAATTATTGAGGAGCCATTTTTCTGAGTCCTTATAAGAAAAGAACAAATGTGCAAGTGAAGAACTGCAGCACCCCAGTGCTCTCTGTGAATGGAATGTTTTTAGGCACGTGGAGAGCTGGATGAAGCCACACTTCCCCTCACGTTGAGGCTCCAGTCCTGTCCTCAAGGATGGCTTTGGCCTTTTCCTTTGGGATAAACGAAAATATAATAATTGCAGATATTTGTGCAAGTTAGCCAGCAAACACTGAGCCAGAGCTGAAGAGCAGGGGAAGCGTTTCTGTCTGTCCCTGCCCACAGCCACTCATTGCTGCCCTTCCAGCTGAAATTGCTTCGGATATTATCCCTGCTGTGATTCACTCCTGAGCACAAATCCTCCTGAAAGGCTGCTCTAGTGGCTGTGACTAAGCTGGTGCTGAATTTACCCACGTTGGAGAGCCCTGGCAGTGCAGGGCTGGCTGTTGTCACTCTCTGTGACATCAATGGGGACAGGCAGTGATGCTCAGGAACACTGAGAGCCTGCACACCTGAGCCCAAAGGAAAATAAAACCGGATAAAACTGGAATTTGTAGGCTTCCTCCTGCTGCTCAGTCAGGCCTGGTGATGCTGTAACTTCAGTTTTCAGTCTAAATTCTGTAGGGTGGCCACTTTTGTGGGTCCCTGATCCCTGCAAGTGTCCAAGGCCAGGGTTTGGAGCAGCCTGGGATGGTGGAAGATGTCCCTGCCCATGGCCAAGGGTGGAATGAGATGAGCTTTAAGATCCCTTCCAACCCAAACCAGTCCATGATTCCACGATTTTGGGGATCACTTTTGGCACTAATGGATGCTAATTTCTGATGAATCAGAAATTGTAAATCCATGAGAATCCACGAGCAGGGAAGAGTCCCAAAGGCATGAGGATCTCCAGGCAGTTTGTGAGACAGCCACTGAAAATTTCAGCCACTCAAACAGCTCAGCCTCATCTCTCCAAATGCCAGGGGAAGAGAGTGTGAGGAAGCTTTGTAAAAACCCAGTCTGATTTGGGATATTTAAATTTGGGGCCCTTGCTATTTTTTGTCTAAAATGACTCAATTTCTAGCCACAACAACCCCCTTACAAGTCCCTCTGCCCCCACAGAGCTCAGCAGAACCTTTCCCAGAGCAGCAGCTTTGTCCCAGCTCCATCAGCAGCCTCAACCCTTGCTCTGGGGCACTGTGGAGTGAAAATGAACCAGAGATGAGACAGCACCCGAGTCAATTCCTTCTCATTTCCTGATAAGACAAACCAGCCCCCTCAGGCTTTCTCCAAAGTAGAAAAGGAATCATTCAAACACGAAAAACATGCTAAAATAAAGAGCATGCTGTGAGAAATCTGTTTTCCCTGAGTAGGAAGGCAGCAGGGCTTTAATGTGGGGACATACATGAGGTGGTAGTGCTGACAGACAGACAGACAGACCCCCAAGGGGAGCAGGGTCTGAGCTCACACAAACACCCCACACCCACGCCAGGACACTCAGTGCTCCCAGTCACAACTGGGATCCCCCTGGGATGGGCTCCTCCAGGCTCCAGCTGCTCCCACAAAAACCACGTGCAAGGATCATATTTTAATTTATCTTTTTTAATGTTCTGTTGTCTTTTGTTCCTGTTTTGGCTGCAGATTAAAACCCAAAGTGTCAATGAGCAGCCCCCTCCCCTCCAAGGCCTGGTGGATGCTCGGGGAAAGGTTTGATTTGGGAGAGGTTTGATCTGAACTTCTGAGGAGAATCAGGTGAGTGCTGCAGCACAGGAGCCCCTAAAAAAGGGCTTTTTAAAACTTGTGACCCCGGAAAATGTCCCACACTGCTCTCCAGAGACATTTAGAGCACAGGGAAAGGAGCTCTGGCTTTTTTCTTCTCTGGATCCTGCAGGCTGAGCAGACCCTGGGGTGGTTTACGCAGTGCCACCCTCCTGCCATCCCCACTGATAATCCCCTTCTAAACCTCATCATCCAGCTCTAGATACTCCAACTGGGAAGATTTTATTTCCTCCTGGAGTTTCAGGAGCTCCTCCTCACAGCCCTGTCTCCTGGTCACCCACACTATACAATTTCTCATGACCAAGGCCTCAAAACTCTGTAAAAACACAAAAATCAGGCAAAAGCACCTGAAGAGACTCTTAACACCACTATTCTTGTTAAAAATGGGGTTTGTACCTTGCAGGAGCTCCTCCTCACAGCCCTGTCTCCTGGTCACCTACACCACACAAACTTATCATGGCCAAGGCCTCAAAACTCCATAAAAACACAAAAATCAGGCAAAGCCGCCTGAGGAGACTCTTCACACCACTATTCTTATTAAAAATGAGGTTTATCCCTGAGCTGGAACCCCCAAAACTTTCAGTTCCAAACACCATCCCCCTGCCCCAAGCTGGTGCTTGACCAGTGATCGTTCCTGTTGACACCAGATGGTTTTCATCAAAGCCACAATTTTTATTCAGAAATAATAACATCAGCAATTGTGAATGAATGAAGTTGTCTCAGCTCTCACTTTCCCACCAATTACAGTGAATTATGAACCACCCTTGAATACGAGAATCTCCCTTCTCAGTTTTTGCTGCTCCAAGATATATTTTTCTGGTGGCCAGCTCTGTGTTATTTGACTGATTTATAGGACCATAACTTATGGAATTAGAGGTGATCTTTTTTTCAGAGCTTTAACTCTAAGTGGTTCCTTTTTCTTTTTTTTCTTTGAAATCATGTGGAAAATGAAGATGATAGATTTTCCCTCCATATATTTGCAGCCCTCTAATAACAAGCTGAACTTCACTTGCAGCTTTCCAGCTTCACCCTCACCCCACACTTAACTCTGGAACTCGTCATTCCAAACACACTCAAGCTGAAATGGGCTTTAGGTTTTCTAAAATATTGATCAACCTTTAACCCTGCAAAAAGCCAGTCAGAAACTCAGGAATCTCTTAATAAATTTAAGAACATGCTGGCTTTTTTTTTCCATTAGAAGTCAAGCTTGCAGAAGATTTTATGTGGGGAAGATTTTAGAGTTTTATCAGCAGAAATCATCTTGTAGTGAGTGCAGCATTGCTGTTGCCAACATATATTTGGTCAAACTTATTTAGGACACAAAAAAAAAACCCTAAAAAGTTTCTTCCCATTTGAGCAGAGCTGACATGATCCTTAAATGATGGAAAATTTTAAGACTATTCTTATGACACTGCTCTTTGTGACCTGGAGGTGAAATGTTGGAGTCAGAATTCCTCCTGCTATGAAACATCCCCTGGTTCTCATCAGCCCCATCAAAATTTATGGGGTCTCCATGGCTGGGTTGAGTTTGGAGGATGAATTTAGCAGGACAAAGTTGCCAACTCCCCATCACTTATCTGAGCCTGAGGCAGCCTCTCAGATTTCCCCAGAACGAATCTGTGCTTGGAACTGTTGATGAGATTAAACAAGAGAAGTGTCCCTGTACTTCAGGTGTTATTCTGGGATTAAAAATCCAAGAGATTCAGAGATTTTTAAAATGTTCCCTAAAGGAAACAGGGAAATTTATTAAATCTACTGGAAAATCTGGTTATTTGATATTTTGCTGGTGTTGAGCTGGGCTTCAATTGAATTATAATTTCTTAGTTGAATTATATTGAATTTTTATAATTTCTTAGTTGAATTATATTGAATTATTATAATTTCTTAGCTGAATTATAATTTCTAAGTTATTTTTCCCGGTGATGCCTACTAAAGTGAAAGATGACAGCAGAGCCTCTGCCAGGCCCACCTGAAAACAATGCCCTGGAATTTCTCCATTCCCTGTGTGCTGGCTGCCCAAATGCCTCCTTGTCACAGGAGACAGGGAAGGATTTGTGGTGAAATAACAATAAACAAAAATTAATAGGTCAGGCTTGCAGAAATACCTCCAGACAAGCTGGACTCAGCTCAGGCTCCCAGGATGAGAGGCATGAGCAGTGTTTTCCATGGGATAAGTACCAGAGACATTGGCTCTGGCTGTTCCTCCTGCACCTAAACTTCCTGTGATGAGTTTTTGAAATCCTGCTGTGAAACAGCAATTGATGCTGGAGCCCTTCAAAATGATGATGAAAAATCGGTGACACTTCCCTTCTGTCCTCACATGCCTCCTGTTCTCTGGGTTGTGTTTTCTTTGACCCAAAAGTCACCTCTCTGCTCTGCTCTGATGGATGCTCTGTCACAAACCCATGGAATATCCTGGGCTAGAAGGGATCCCCATCCCTGTGACTCCTGTGTTTTTTGGGTGTGGTTTAGCAACCCTGATGTGAGAGGAGCAGGGGGATGAGGCACCTGAGAGCCCAATCTCTCTGGTGTTAATTTTAGGCTGGCACAGGGAGCTGTTCCATGCCCTCAGCCCTGTGCAGAGGCAGCTTTGCAGAATATTGGTGGCTGAAATAACAATTAAGGTGCAAACAGTGAAGGGAAAAGTGCTGGGTCCCTGAGCTTTGTGGGGTTTGAGCTGAGTTATGCAAACAAAGTTCCTTCAGCTGTGGAGTTATTTACAGGTTGGCTCGTGCAGGCCGTAGTGACAGATTTAAATGAATTAATTTTTCTGACTTTCATTCGCTGTCTTCCCCTGCTGTTTCCCCTCCAGCTATTGCGTGTAATTACAGGAAATCTTCGTATATCACATCTTCAAAAAGGCGCAATGAAAAGCAATAGCAGAGAACTCCACTGCTCCTTGCTTTCATGTTTGTTTTGGAGGGGATGAAAGGGTGTGGTGGAGCTTTTCCTCGCAGCACCCCCGAGCTCTGCTCAGATCACCCAGTGCAGGCACCCCCAGCTCTCCTCTCTCTCAGCACAGACAAGACCTGGCAGCCCTGCAACAATTACTTAGAGCTTTCTTGGCTTTCAAACTGCTTTTAATGATTATGGGAGACATCCACGGTAATCAATCTAAACACGGCTTTTTTTTTTTTTTTTTTTGTTTTGGAAGCATTAAAGAAGAAATGCAAGTGGTTGTTCTTTTAAACCTGGGTGTTTCTTTGTTCAGGGAGCAAAGTCATTGTTGGGAGTTGTGCTGTCACATCTAAGAGGCAAAACTCAAAAGCACAAACTTCATTTTGAACCCAACATTAATTTAGGAGATGGAAAGACCTGGCCATACCTGCAAACAACTCCTAAACCAACATGTTTGAGCCCAGAGCTTTGGTGAGCAAAGAAAGGAAAAAAAAATATCTAGAATTTGCTGTGATCAACTTAAAACATCACCAAGAGCACCTTTGTCCCCACCAGAGGGTATAAAACTAGATTAGGAGAGAAAGGGAGTGAAGTGAAAACCACAGTGCTCACAGTTTGATAAAACAGGGAAAGAGAAAAAAAAGCTCTGCTGGTTTGGTTGCCTTCAGAGAAAGAAGTGGGTTTTTTTTAATGGAAAAAAAAAAAGGAATTTTCCACTGGAACCTGGGCAGAAAGTCAGAATGAAATAGATGTAATTGAGGCACAGACCCAAATGAGGGATTACATTACTGATATGTTTTTTCCTAAATGATTCTTCTTTTAATTTTATGTACTGTCAGGGAAACCTCTTAGATACATAAATACTGGTGGGAATTAAATTGGTCTGAGAAATGTGGGGTTTATCTTTTTTTGACAGAGGCAAATGCAAGGATAAAGGCTGGATCTTTGATAGAAACAGGACAGAGTTTGTTCCAGGGAGGTTTTACCTCTCCCATCCAGTGCGAACAACTGGAAAACTACATTGCATGTCAAGGCACTGTGGATATTTATAAAGGGAGCTTGATTTAAATCAAAGAGAGTCCAATTCCTTCTCCCTGATAGTGGGATCACTCCTGGACAGGATTCAGACAGACCCCACACCCCCACCCATCCCAACACCACTCTGACATCACCTTCCAGTTTCATGTCTTTCTACCACCACATAAATTGCATTGAAGCCCAGTGATATCACTGCTCCAAAATCCCCTTAATCCTCAAAGCAGATACAACCACAGGGGTTTAAACACCTCTGTTAATCCCTTATAGAGAATAATAAACCATTTGTTGGAGGAAACTTTATCTCCCAGACACCGACACGGACATGGCTGTGACATGAAACGCCAGGAGTGATCCAAGGGTTAAGTACAGGAAGTCAGAACTGAAAACTTGACTCAATTAAATCACAGATTCAGGCAATTTTCTGATCTGCAGATGAAGGCTGAGTTCCTGGCAGGTGATGTAAGTTGTGCCTTGCTGATGGACACGACTGCACACGACACATTTCAGGTATCCCAGAACAAGTTCCTGAACCATTTCCCCAGTGGAGACTCTTTTGCAAGAGTCTGCTTTTCCAAGGGGGTCATGAACATGAAGTCCAGAAAATGGTCTCTCTCTCCTAAAAAATATCCCTAAACTATGGACAAAAAACAATTAAAGTTTACCCCAGAAAAATTAGGAATATAAAAGACCCCAAAACTGCAGCAACCAGAAGGCACTGATATCTTTATACCTCATGGCAGAGACACAACCATTATTTAAGAGATTGCCTGAGGCTTTTTCTAGCTAGGAAAAGTTCTCAGGGATGTAAAAATCCCACACATCCACATGTCTATGGACAACTGACCTCGCCTGTGGCAATTCCCCTTCTCACCTGCTCGAGGGATGGAGCTGGGAGCAGATGGAGCAGGACAGGAATGAGGGGCATATTCCCTGCACCTCTTGTTTCCCTCTTTACAGCTGTTCCCTGCTGGTCACCACCTATAAACAGGTTTTCCATAAATTTTGGGGTCATTATGGTGATAATGTCAAGTCTATTTAGTCTCATATTCTGAGGATTTACAAACTGTAGCAGCAACACAAACAATGGGGTCAATAACTCAACCCACCCCTGAAACTGGCCAGAGTGGGAGTGAGCTGGGTTTGGGGCAGGAAATTTCCCTTTTTCCACGGGAATTCAGGGAGACAAAGTGGAATCACACACAGAGGACTCTGCCCACCTGATAAAAGTCCTTTGCACACCTTGAGTTTAATTTTCAGATGAATTTTAGCAAATCAGACTCAAGGTCAGCCAAGGCATAACCCCAGGTACCCAAGCTTCCCACAGGATGCATCACTGCAGCTTGATGGGCCTTGTTGTCTTTAAAACGATCCTGGAAATGTCCAAATGCTGGTCCAAATCCAAATGGAAATCCAAAATGAGGCAGCAGTGGAGGTGTTTGGAAAGTGAGGACATGTGGCCCTGAAATGAGATCCCACCACGGATGCTGCCCTTGCTGGGGCTTGTTTGTTCTGCAACACCTTCCTAGCCCTGGATGGTTACAATTTCCTTGGAGTTATTTTTTTTTTTTAACAGGATAAAGTGCGAAAACAGAAAGGAAAAAACGAGAAAAAAAGAAAAAAAAAGTGATTTTTAAATCAACTGTCATTCCTGGCAAGGCTGAGGATCCCAGCAAGGTATTTGTTTATTATCAGGTATTTCCTCAGGATCAAATTCAGGGGAGAGAAGTCTGGTCCTGGTTAAGGTCTGTTTAAAGCCCTCCTTGGAAAGAGATTTATGCAAGGAAATTACCTAACCTGGGGCAGGGGCTGAGTCAGCGGCAGCGGCTTCTCCTCCTCATTGTTGGTGCCTCAGGGGGTTTTTTTTAGCCCGGCCGAGGGCGCCCAGTGAGAACTGCGGCGGGTCCTGGCTCACAGAACGGGATCAAAGCTCCAATTGTTCCCAAGGAAATGAGGCAGCACGAGCAGAGCGCTGGACACCGCTGCTCTGCCAGCCTCGGCAGCAGCGCCGGGCACCGGGCACCTCCTTGGGTGAGGGACACACGGACACCTCATTTGGTGAGGGACACATGGACATCTCATTGGGGTGAAGGATGTATGGGCACCTCCTTGGGTGAGGGACACATGGGCACCTCCTTGGGTGAGGGACACACGGACACCTCATTTGGTGAGGGACACATGGACACCTCATTGGGGTGAAGGACATATGGGCACCTCCTTGGGTGAGGGACACAGAGACACCTCATTTGGATGAGGGACATACAGGGACATCATTTGGGTGAGGGAAACACGGACACATCGTTTGGGTGAGGGACACATGGACACCTCCTTGGGTGAGGGACATTTCTATTGAATGTTTCTATACACAGACACCTCCTTGGGGTGAGGGACACACGGACACCTCCTTTGGTGAGGGACACATGGCATATAGGCACCTGGTTTGGGTGAGGGAAACACGGACACATCGTTTGGGTGAGGGACACACGGACACATCCTTTGGGTGAAGGACGCATGGGCACCTCCTTTGGGTGAGGGACACACAGACAACTCATTTGGGTGAGGGACACACGAGCACCTTGTCTGGAGTGAGGGACACATGGGCACCTTGTCTGGTGAGGGACACACTGACACCTCGTTTGATAAGGGACACACAGACACCTCCTTTGGGTGAAGGACGCACGGACACTTCCTTTGGGTGAGGGACAACTCGTTTGGGGTGAGGGACACACGGACACCTCCTTGGTTGAGGGACACATGGATAACTCATTTGGGGTGAGGGACACACAGACACCTCACTGCCACAGCGTCCCTTTGGCGCTGGGACTGCACTTCCTAAATCCCACCTCGTCCCATGCCTGGGAGTGGTGGCTCCACCAAATTCCCACCTCAACAGGGGCTTTTTGGCTGCTTTTGGGAGAAGGGAACACCAATCTCTTCCCAGTTTTTGGCTGATTTTGTGAGTGATGGATGTGCGAAGATTCCCAGCTCAATGGGAGCTTTTCCCAATTTTTGGCCACTTTTGGAAGTGCTGACTGTGCAAAATTCCACTTGAACAGGATCTTTTCCCACTTTTTGGCTGCTTTCAAGAGAAGGGAACACCAATCTCTTCCCATTTTTTGGCCACTTCTGTGACTGGTGGCTGTGCAGAATTCCCAGCTCAATGGGAGCTTTTCCCAATTTTTGGCCACTTTTGTGACTTCTGGCTATTCAAAGATTCCTATCTCCATGGGAGCTCTTCCCAGTTTTTGGCTGATTTCATGACTGCAGGCTATGCAGATACTCCCACCTCATCAAGAGCTTTTCCCAGTTTTTGGCTGATTCTGTGACTGGTAGCTGTGCAAAATTCCCACCTCAATAGGATCTTTTCCCGATTTTTGGCCATTTTTGGGAGAAGGGGACCCATGGCATGGTGGGACAGCAGCCTGGGGTGCTGTCCCATCCCAGAGCATTCCCCCAGGAAGTGGCCCTGCCCCATCTGGGCATCAGATTTAAAGCCCAAAGGATGGAAAAGACCTCTGAGCCCATCCTTCTTGCCAGCAGCCATAGAATTCATTTAGCTGTCAGGTGATGGGACTTCCACTGTTTCTTTGGGGAAAAAAACTTCCCATACACAGCTGAGCTGGGGCACTTCAACCACGGGCAGGACAGCAGCTCCAGAGCACATGACTAGGGTTGAAACGAGGTTTTGGAGGCAAAACATGGCCTGAGCAGGTTGTTGTATTATTTTTCCAAGGTCACTGCTGGAATATCTGGCAGCCTTTATCTCATGGCTGGGAAATTTTACTGTACTTGCAGAAAACAACCAATGTTTCTCATCCTGCTGCCCGACTCCTCGCTGTTTGTGTTGGTTTAACTTCCCTGACCCCAAAACACGAAACTGGAGCAACGTGGGCTGGAAGTGGAGCCCGAGGTGGATGTGAGTGATGTGTGTAATACAGTAAAGGACTGGGAAACAAACATCCAGCAAGTATCCTGGATGGAAACTCTTTCATCTGCATCGATCATTGACGTCCCTGCTGACAGAGCATGGCTCTGCCAGCGGCCTCTGATCACTTTGAAATGCCTCACAAAAAACGTCTCCCTGCACTTAAGGTTTTCCGCTGCTAAGAAATATCTTAATGCTAAAGATTTGTTTACAAGGGGTGGCTGTTTCCACTTGCTGGAGCGCTTAAAAAGTTGTTTTTTCCAACCACAAAGTAGATCTAAACATTAAGTGTTTCTCAAGTTGGGTTTCCAGCTCCTACACTGCTATAAACATTAAGTTTCATTGGTTTAAAGCAAAATACGGCAAAAAAAAAAAAAAGAAATTGCTGCTTCCACTTAGCCTCTCATAACGTAAAAGAAAAAAACGGGTGTTTTAAAAGAAGTTTTATTTTTAAAAGGCTTGTTGTGCAATGGCCTGTGGTTGAAAACAGGGTCATGGGGACAAAGCACTTCCCTGTTTGCACTGATGGTGCTGGGGGTGGGTTTTGGGTTTTGATCCTGTCCCCTTCCCTGCCACTCTGCTGGGAGGGGGAGCTGAGCAGTGTCAGCTCTCCAGGCAGAGGACTGGAGATCCTGGAGCCTTCCAGGGAAGGGAGTTACCTGCAGGGTGGCTGGTGGTGGATTCCTTGGGGCTGCGAAGCCATGGGGTTTGAGCTCTGCTCTGAGGCATCGCAGAGTCCTCTGCTCTCAGTTGTCCCCAGTGTTTGTAACAATTGTTCTTGCAAAGAAAACCTTTCCTAAGCCTGGGTTTATTCAAGGGTCAAGTTCTTCCATCTGAAGAACTGTCCTGAAAAATAAAATATTCCTGGAACTGTCCAAAGCCAGGTTGGACAGGGCTTGGAGCAGCCTGGGCTATGGAAGGTGTCCCTGCCCATGGCAGGGATGGAATGAGATGAGCTTTAAGGTCCTTTCCAACCCAAACCATTCTGGGGTTCAGTGGTGATGGTGATGACCATCATCACCCCACTGTCCAGGGTCAGCTCTTCTTCAGGATTTTGTGATGGCTGTCTGCAAACTGGCAGCCCAAACAAGTGATTTCTGTTTGAAAACAAGGGTTGCTGGATCATCACACATTCCCGTTGGATCACTGGAAGTGAATGATCAATAGAAAAAAAATTCTATTGAATTTTAAATTACAGAATTTTTATTGAATGTTTCTGTTGCTTGTTTGGAGTGGAAAGCACAGTGCCTGGAAAATATCCCTGTGATATAGAAATGTCCCTTGGATCAGCTGTAATGTCACCAGCAGCTCCACAAAAAGGGCTCTAATTCATACCCAGGTTTAATTTGCAACAATATTTTTGCAATCTCTGTAAAATTTATTAAGTTGTGGCATTGGTGGGAATTAATTAATGACTTGATTGTCCTTAACTTCCAATGAACTCTGCCTGGGCTGCACCTCCTTGTGCCTTCAATATGTGAGTGGTGAAACCCGAGTCAGGGCAGGGCTGGCTGCTGAGTGCTGGGAGAAGCTTTTCCTCAGGCAGGAAAGGAGAGCCACTCTCTGCTGGCCCCACCTGGGGCTCAGGTTACGATAAATCTGCTCTCACATCTCACAGCAGTCCATCAAACCTCCTGCCAGGCCACTCCTGCTCACCCCCAGTGCTGGATCTGTCCCCACAGCACTGGGGACATCACCTGGCCCCTGCTCCTGCCCTTCAGCTGAGAGGAAACTTCCCCAGGGATGTGGACAATGCCAAGCAAAGAGCCCTGAGCTCAGAGCTAGCACAGCTCCCATCAGTTCTGCTGGGTGCTCCTGTGATGCCACTTTGCAATTCTGGAAGGCTGTGAAAACTCCAGGGTTTTTTGCCTTTCTGGTGTGTGCTCACTTTCGTTATGGGAAATTCAGGAGCTGGAAGCTCTCAGTGAATTGAACTGAAGATAAAAACTTCTTTAAATACAGCTTAGTCAGCTCATGTGTTCAAACTCAAATGCTGCTTCAATACTTTGGCTCTAAATTTATTATTCTTATCAAGAAAGGCACATCTTGGGCTGTCAGAAAGCTCCTGGGTATTTTCAGATGACTCTGGAGTAGAATTTCCTTGCTGCCATTCCCGTGTCCTTTGCACGAAGGAAGGAGTTGCCCATCCCACAGTCTGGTTGAAATGTCAAAATGAAGTGATTTTTAACATCCTGAGGGTAAAACCAGATTTTGCTTCCTGGTTGTTGTTCTTTTATGAGGCGCCTTGAATCAAAATAGTTGCACGAGTCTTTTCTTGATGAAAAGGAAAGCCACTTGTATCTCCAAAACATTTCAAGTGGAAATTGCTGATGCACTCTCACTTTAGCCAAAAATATAAAAGCACTTCAGGATGATTAAACAATAAATGTCTGTCATTCTCCTCCACAGTCACTTCTCCGTTTCCCTCGTGATGTTGTTCATTTAACTGTGACCACAACATCCAAGTTTCCTATGGTCACAATTTATCCTGGTCTTTCTCATTTCTCTCTTTCCCAATCTGAATATCTTCCTTCTCTCTGCAGCTCAGGAACAGTGCAGGAAAATCCACACATCAAAGCATCCATGTGGAAAGGGACAGGGAAGAGCTCAAGAGCAGCAAAAAATCCTCTTGATATATTTTCCCTGATCCAAATCAGCCCAAAAGAAGAAGCCCAGTGCTGTGGTTGGCGCGGCCATGGTTGGCACGGCCATGGTTGGCGCAGCCATGGTTGGCACAGCCGTGGTTCCCTGCTGGAGCAGCACAAGGACACCTGTGCTGGGCTGGGCACGGCACAATGCTCGGAAATCAAGGAAAGTTCATCTCCAGCCAGGGATGGCTGCAAGGAGACAACTCTCAGAATACACAGAGCCTCAGCAGTAGCACGGTGCAGAAATGGGAACAGGATATGTTTTTCCCATGGTTTGGGAACAATGTGAATGCTTTCTCACACACTGTTGGTGAAGCACTTTGGCACACCTGTGCACTTGGACAGCTCTATTATACTCCAAGGTCTCCTGCTCAGCTGCTAAGGGCTCTTTTCCTCTCTAAGAACATGGATTGATTACGTGGAAACATGATTTGGTTTTGTATTTGTGCTGGATCGTGGATCAGGAGGAAGTTGCAGCATGTTCTGGCTCCCGAGCAGAGCTTTCTGCTCCACAGCTCGGAGTGAGAGAGGAGCAGGGACAGCCCGGAGATGTTTACACAGCTCCCTTTTTATTTTGACCATCCTGAATAAGGAAAAACTGTTTACATGCTCCAGAGGATGTTTTGCCACTGTCACTTCCTACAGAAACGTCCTCAAGTTTCGAGTGCTGGCAGAGACAAATCACTGCTTGTGCCTTTGGCTGGAGTCCCCCAGGGGAGAGCACAGAGCTCGCTCCTCCCCGGGCCCATCAATCCTGTAATCAGCTCTGCCAGATCCAAACAAATCCCAGTTGCTCCAGGGGCATCCGCATCTTGTTATTCCAGATGATTTTGGGTGGGATGCACAGCAACAGGAGATCCCCGGGCAGGTGCGATGAGCTTTGTCCTCAGCTATCCCCACCCCACTCCTGGTGGGAACCACACAGCCATTCCATGCCACTGGCTTCTTAAATAGCCACTGCAGTGAATTTAGAGCTGCATTTTGTATTTAGGGTCAGTTTGGCATGGTCAGGGGGTGGGGACAGCACAGAGCTGCTGCTCTAAGTGAATCCTGTGTCACTTCCAATTTTGAGAGCTAGCAGAGGGTCCAGCTGGTTTTTCCTTCTCTCCAGATGATTCCTCGCCCTCCTCAGTCCAGGCTAAGCACTGGTAGAAATAAAGATCCCCTCAGAGGGTAAATTTAGAGTCCATCATATTTGAGCACCACACCAGAGCCAAACTCTCAGATTCCTGACTCCTGCAGCTCCAGTTCTGTTGGTGCAGTCGTGTCCCGTAGGTGGGACAGCACGAGGTGTTTTTCTGAGTTGTAAAACAGGGTGGCTGCAGTCAATTCAAAGTTTACCATTTTCCATCCCCACGCAGAACCAAACAGGGCACAAAATAGCCAGAGAATTGCAACATTTTCCCCATAAATGTCCTTTAAAAAATGTTTTCAGCGATCGTTTTGGCACGGGAGCACAATTTCCATCAAAAAACTGTTGAAGGACAGGACGGTTCCCCTCCTTTCCCTCCACAACCGGGAAGGGTAATTTGTCCCTGCAAAAACCATAAGAAATTTTCCAGCTCAGGAACCAAGGCCCAGCCAATACCTGACCACGTGTGTGCAGGAGCGCGGAGATGCCGAGGGAGCCGCGTTCCCTGCGGAGTGCAGCCCGTGCCATGCTCAGCCTTGGAATGAGTCAGGAGAAGTCAAATGAAGAAAACACACGAGGCAGCATCACGCACAGGGGCTGAGCTACCTGGGTTTTATAACATCCACCCGGCTTCCAATTTCATCCGCTTGGCAAACGCTCTCCTGGTGGAAATAATTGAGGCCCGAGAGTCGAAAGCGATGGAGGAAATATCTAAGCTATGAAATGTCAAGTTGCTTTCCAAAAGGGTTCCAATCTCCAACCACATCAAGAAGGGGTGTCTGAAAAGACAATCAGGATTTTGGTCAATTAAATGGAGTTTTTTTTAGTTTTTCTTTTGGGTGGGGATGCAGGGCCAGAGGAATGCCCGGCTTGGGGAGAGGTTTATCCTCCACAACCCTGCAGACCTTGTTTTTCAGCTGCAGGTCCTGGGATATTTTCTCCTCAAGAATTTGCAATCCTTGAAATTTGCAATCCTCCTTGCAATCTTGAACCTTGGTGGCTTCCCTTTGTGTCTCCTCTGGTCTGTTACTCTGGACACCATTCCCAGGTCTCATCCCAAGATGCTGCTCCACTGTGGGTGACAAAGGATTTCCCTGCACCAGGTCCCTGCAGAGCTTTGTTTCTGGAGCTCTGAAAAGCCAGCAGAAAGGAGGTACAAAAATAACAGCCAGGAAGGAGATTAAAGCTTGAGAATAATCAGGGAACTTTGGGGCTGGGTTGGGTGGGGATGAATCGCTCCAGGTATAAGTAGGGAAAGACCACAATTTTCTATAAAGTTCCATTCAGATTATCCTAAGTGGGTGATTTGGGAGCTCCTTGTTTTCGTTTTCGTTTTGTGTCTGGGAGGCGAAACCTTCAGCACTTCCAAACTGCAGCCAAGGAGGTAAATATTAATTCTCCAATTAACTCCTACTAAAACTACATTTCAACCTGAGAGTGCAGAACCTGCTGCACAGGGGGATTAATTTCAGATAAATATCAGCCGCATCTATTGCCCAGCAAACCCTTAAATAAATAAAGAGGTTCAGAGTGGAAAAGTCATTCCTGAACACAAACAATGAGGCATCATTGATGTCTTACAACTGGATATCAAAGGTACCAACCACTCACTCTTCCATTGGACAACTTGTTCCTCATCCCTGAAGAAGCAGGAATTCTGTAATTACTCTTTCAGGGTTCTTTGGAGCCTCTCGAACTTCATAAAAAAGGGGAAAGAAGGATGAATTTATTGTTGAATGTAGCAAAAAAAAGACTCAGCTTTATTTTCCTGGGGGAATTGAACTATATTAGTTTACATCCTGTGGTATGAATAAATAAACAATCCCTAACCAATTTCAGACTTGCTGCTGTTTTGGCTGGCAGAACCTTTGCTTGGAAAGGCTCAGCTAACGCTGCTCTGACCAGCTCCCATTTTCTCCTTCCCCTCACTTCCCTGCCCCTGGGCCTCCCCACTTCCACTCTCCCTCCTTGCTGATCACTTTCATGTTTCCTGGTTTCCTCTGCTGCCTTTTTTTTGGAGACAAGCTCCTTTCCACATCCATATTTTAATCACTCTCAGTTGCCAAATTGTCTCTTGTTGCACTCCGACGAGGAGGTGGTGTCCATAAAATTTGTATTTATGGATTGGGGATTAATAGCACAGGGATATAGGATAAATAACATGTTTAAAATAAGCTACTGAGCCTTCCAGGATGGTTTGGGGTTCAAGTCCTTGCAATCTCTGTTGTCACTGAACCTTGGTGGCTTCCCTGTGTGTCTCCTCTGATATGGTGCAGACACCATTCCCAGCTCTCATCCCAAGATGCTGCTCCACTGTGGGTGACAAAGGACTTCCCTGCACCAGGTCCCTGCAGAGCTTTGTTTCTGGAGCTCTGAAAAGCCAGCAGAAAGGGAGGTACAAAAATAACAGCCAGGAAGAAGATTAAAGCTTGAGCACAATCAGGGAACTTTGGGACTGGGTTGGGTGGGGATGAATCGCTCCAGGTATAAGTAGGGAAGGACCGCAATGGTTCCTCTCCATCCCTGGGCCCTGAGGGTGCTCAGCCATGGCTGTGGTGCAGAGGAGGAGCTGCACTCTCCATCATCCCCCTCATTTGGGGGTGTTGGGGCTGAAGATCCCTGGGGAGAGTTTGGAAACAGAATCCTTCATTTCATTGGGGTTGGCTCGCTGCTGTCTCCTTCCAGCACAGGACACCAGGACATCTGGGGACAGGGTAAGGAGCTCTCTAAACCCCGAGGCTGAACCCGCACCCTGGCAGGTGCTGAGTGCATCAACATTGGACTTCTTCCCTCATATAAATCCAGCAGGGCAGAAAACCATCCCAGAGGCGAAGGCAGCTTGGAAAATGCTGTTTATTCCCTTGAACTCCCTGTGAAAGACACAATAGAACAATGGGCTGGAGGCGATGGAGAGGCAAAGCCCTGAGGTCACCTTCTCCTGTCCCAGCTGGTGCAGCATTGTTCCCTGATGGGAATTTCTGCCTGTGGCTCAGCTCCGTGACCATGTGTTTCCTACCACTGCTGCTCCCTCCCCCAGTCCTTCCGCCTCTTTGTTGCTCCCTCAGAGGCCAGGATTATTAATTAAACCTCACTCAGGCTCAATATGAGGAACCTTAATCTTAGAGATAGGGAACTGGTGCAAAAAGAACAGGGATGGCCTTGGGAAAGGCGCAGTAAAGAGGCGACATCCATGGCAGGAGAGTCTGTGGGTCTCGGCAGGGACCCAGAGCAGCCCTGGGAGGAGGATCCTCATGGGCACCTTGGAAAACCTGGGCTCAGGAGATGTGCCCAGAGGCAGCAGGGTGCTGCGATGGCACTCCTGGAGCTGTCTCCCCTCTGGGATGAGAGCTTGGATCTCCACAAAGCTTCATCAGAGCTTTTGGGGCACCATCTACCGGAGGATGTGGGTGATGTGGGGTTTGCTGGGACGGGGATTGAACCTCAAACATCTGAGCTCCTGTCGGTTGTGCACAATATTATCTGTGTGGGTGGCTAAACCCTCTGTCCTTACAAATCTGAAAGAAACTTTATTTTCAAATTACCTTCAAGAGAAACCACCCAACAACACAAAGCAATAAACAACGTGAATTAATCTTTGAAATGCATCCCATGGTTAGCAGGGGGCTTGGAGGACTCAGTCTCCCCTCCAGTAGCACTTGCAGGCACAGCTGCACGTCCTTCCTGTTCCACTCAGGACTGTGTATCCCCACCAGGATGATTTATTCCAGCAAACAAACCTTGTTGGGGATGAGCCCAATGGCAGGGAAGTGGCAGCAGCTCCTCGGGAGGCACAGGCAGCAAAGGACCTCCTGTCCTGGCTTGGGATCAGGGACAAGGCCAACACAGGGGGCTGGGGGAGGAACTCGTTATCATTTATTAAATATCTGACACCCCCCTCTCAGCACACAGAGATAAATATCCACATATTTAACACAACCTAATGGGTTTTGCAGGATTCAGGGAGCGCTGCTGCTCCAGTTGTCTGAGCTGGCGGCTCCCAGTTTGTGGCCATATGGTTGGCTGTGAATTGGGCTAATAAAAATGGAGTGAACGTTTTTTCTTCTTTTTTCTTTTTTTTCCTCTTTTATTTTTTGTTCTTCCTGACCCTACTCAGTGCCATAAATACCTGTGTGTAGCAGAGGGTTTATAAATAGCACAGTAGCATCCACTGACAGCAGACTGGTGTTAAGTCTGACTTAACAGTCAGGTTCTGGATCGCAGCAATGCAGAGCTGGAGCGGGCTGGGAGACGAATATGTGGCCAATAAAGATTTGGGAAGCTAAAGTCATTCAGAAAGCTCAAAACTGGGCAAAAAAAAAAAAAATTATACCAGTCTGCTGTGGGACAAGGTCCTGAAATGGAAACGCCTTGAGCCAATATTGCCCCTCTGAGGTAGCCCTGAAATTCCAAATAAATTTACGGCGGAGCTGACAGCGAGCTTGAGTAACTCGGTGTGTCTGGACGTCTGGCCCAGTCCAATAATAACATGAAAGGGAATTTTGTGCATATCCTTTGCTGATCCGGAGACTTTGGACTCGGTTTTTGGTTTTTGCAGCTTTTTTATTTGCTTTTTTTTTTTTGTTCGACCGCTGTCTACAAATTGTCGGACTCTCAAAATGGATCTGTGATTCCTGAGAGTCCATAAATTTTCTCAGCAGTAGCTGCTGGTATGTGACACTTCTGCAGGTCCAGTGCCAATCAGGAGTTATTGAGCTCCTACGGTAACAATCCCCTTCCCTTACGGGATTGCCTCGGTTTCTGCCTCTCCCAGGCATCCACAAACCGTGAGCCAATGCCCAAAACCGGAGTTTCAAACCTGATTATTTTTAGTGAAAATGTATCAAAATCGGTGTTTTTTTATTTGCTTTCTTGTTTCTGAGCCTGTAGGGCTTCCACATCCCCTCTGCTGGAAACCAAGCTTCAAAATGAAGCAAGCTGCAGCTCCCACATAAATCCCACACTGGAAGGTAGAAGGGAAAGGTTTTCCCAAGAAGACTGGGTTTTGATGGAGTTTTGGATCCTCTGACAGCTGATCCAAGTGTGAGTGCCAGCTGAGGCTTCTCCCTCTGTTGGGGATTTCCTTCTGTGTCTGTTCCCTGGGGATTTGGGGCTCTTGTAGAACAACATCCTTCAGCAGAGCCAGTGAGAACATCTCACCTCTTGCTGCTCTTGTGAAAATCTGGTGGAGATCTGGGTTCTGCTGCCATCAGAGCAGTGGCCTTGCACAGATTGCACTGGTTGCCTTCAAAAATCAGCTCTTTCCAGGAAAAGCCTTTTGGAGTATTTGGAAGCTGAGTGGACAGATAATCTTTATCTCAGTCATGATTGAGAACAGCAGCATCAGCACAGAGCTGATCCCACGCAGGTTGGCTGCCCTCTCACTGAACACTCAGACCTCTCGTTTCTCCTGAAGAATTGAAGGAATTGAAAAATTGGGAGGTCTGGAGGGAAAAAATAGCTTTTTACTGATGGCAATTGAGTTGTTCTTCCTAGGGTGTCTTCTAAGGGATACTTGTGCCCGGAGAGGCAGCAAACACCAGGATTTGAGTTTGTGAGGATGAACCTCTGGTTCCACCATCCCTACTCATGGTAGAACATTGCCAGACAAACCTGAGGACATCTCACCACAAAGAGATGGAAATGGAAGAGCTTGAGAGATGCTGTGCTGCTCTTTGGAGGGAATCCCACCATGGATTCTGCTCCTTTTGGCTTTCATGGTTTTCAGGATGAGAATCAGAATCCTTTTCCCTTCCCTTGTGGCTGTTAGTCCTTCAATCCTCTGTAATTTCCACTGCAGTTTTTCCCTGCCTCATGCTGCTGTGCTGAGGTAAGATGAAATATTTTCAAATACTGGTTCTTCTACTGAGGTGAAATGTTGGATTATGCCCTTTTCTGACCCAGAGATGGGGCAACTGAGAGGTGTTTTAAAAACTTTTATTCTATTGTCAGTCTCATGTGAAGGATGAGACAATACAGATGTTGTAATTCATGTTGAAACATCTCTGGATGGAGACAGCAAAGCAAGGAGACCTTCATGGTGACCCACTGGAACCCAAGGCTTGATGTAGCTACACAACCCCTCCAGTTCCTTCATTCCTTCCCTTCAAAACAGCTCCCCTGACCAGGACCTTTCTTTCTTCTCCAAACTTTTTAATGCAAAACCTTGAGTGCACTTTTCAACCAAGACGTCCAAAATGTCTGCGTTTCATTTCTCAATTTCTCTATTTATTTCTCTATTTCTCATTTTCTCTATATTCTCTATAATTTCCCTTCTCCTTTCTCATCCTCCCTACCTTCCCAACCCTTCTTCCTTTCATTTTATTTTTCCATGAGCAGCAACAACTGAAAGGACATCCATGACATTCATATCCAGCTCCTGAACCTCAGTTCGTTTTCTTTTTCCTCCTCTCTACAATGTTAAATTGCTCTGACTTTCTGAGCAAGTTTTATCTCACAAAATAAATGGTGCTGAGCTTTCCTACAGGCAATCCCGAGCCACACTGGGCACGGCAGGATGTGTTGAACCGCCTTTCTCATTGCTTCCCAAAGCAAATTCCACTTTCCTCCACACATTAAAGCAGACGGGAAATCATTTGAGCCCTTGGTATAAGTCAAACCTCTCCAGTAAGGTAAATGTTTTTCCTACAAATAATGCCCTGCATGTTTGATCAACTTTGAAACCACAATATCTATAAGCACCTCAAATGTTAAACAAGGCATGAGCCAGATGTATTTACCAGCCAGGAGACTTAAAAGCCATTCTTGACGTCAAGCTGTGAAGATCAAATATTCCAACTTGGTGGCTGCCAATACGGTTCCCAAGCATTGTCCAGATCCAAACCCCATTGTACTTGTTTTTGTTTTTGGCTTTTCCTCAGACCACTGGTGTTCTTAAATAAATAAGTTTCTAGGTCAGCTTGCTGATGGATGTTAATATAGCCATGATTTAAATCCAGTGGTGATATCAGCTTCTAATAAGGGATAAATCAATGGCTGCGGTCGCTGTGCAAACATGTAGGGAATAACCTGGATTTCTGAGTGGTTTTTAGGGTGGGATTGAGTTTGGGTTTGTATTGATGACTTCTCTGGGCAGGTTACAGAGCAATTGCACAAATTCAGGGCTGGATTCTGAAACTGTGGCTCAGGTTTAGTGGTAGCAGCACCACAAAGCGATGACGCTCGTGGACTAAATGTCCTGAACCAGATCAAGTGTGTTGGATTGTGACTCTCCACCCATTGCCATCAATGAGTACATAAAAATCTGGCTCTGACATCTCTGGGACAAATACACCAATTTTCCATATACTGATCAACAATTTTCCATATCCTGATCAACACTTATGGCCTTCATGGAATTCCAGCTGGGTGTAATTATTGTCCACAGTGTGCAAGGATTGCTGCATCAGACCTTGAGATCATCTGAAATGCCATGAGGTTGTTAAAAAGGCAATAAACCTCATTTGCATCTACTCAGCAGTGAGAGATTTATGGCGAGGGTCACATGAGGATTTTTCCTTCTTTTTCTTCAGCTTTGTTTTAGGAACAACCTTTGTCCCACCTGGATGCAGGAGGGACCACATGTCCTGGGAAAACAGGGACACAGGGGGAGTGTTCTTGCACTTGGAATATTTTGTCCCTCAAGGATCTGATGGGATGTCCCAGGCTGTGTCCCCTCCTGCCCCAGCACCCTGGCCATGCCCAGCAATGGATGCAACTGGTAAATAATCCCATTGGAATAATTACAACATGTTCTAAATGTTCTTTTTTAAACACAGAACAAGGAGAAAGGATGAAAGGACAAAACCTGGCACCCACGGTGCTGTTCAGGATGAACAGGGAGAGAAAAAAGTACCTGGCTTAGGCAAGCCCTGGGTGATCCAGACACCACAGGGCTCTGAAGTGTCTGCCTCTCCCCAAATTTAGTCTCTCAGTCTGATGCTGCTCAGCCTTTACACCCCAGCTCAAGTCTGAGCCGGATGCCGCTGATTTAGTGCTGGCTCTTGGTCCAGGAACACCAAATGTGTGGAAGGTCCAGAGGCACAGACTGCAGCATCCTCTCCTCGAGGCCCTGAAATACAAATTAGCCAGTCTGGTATTCGATCACGGGCTGTTCTTACAGCACTTTTTCATTCTGCACTTTGATTTTCCATGGCTGTTGCCAAGACAGAGGCTCTCCAGGACCCCCTCCCAGCCCATCCCATCTTGTCCAATCCCCTGGTTCTTCATCCTTGCTTTTTCCCTTTTTATTTTCCAGATCAGACCTTGGCTCCTTTCACCCCTTCTCTTCCCCACTGGCTTTTGTGGCCTGTTTGAGAGCTCGTTTGTGTGTCTGATGAGTGCCCACGAAATCTCTCCTCGCTGGCACTGCCTCGCCCCAGTGTTCCCAGCACTGACTGGCCTGGTGTTTTTTTAATATTAACTTCTTCTGCCTTCCTCCTGGGTGTTGGACTGCAATGAAAAGGGCAATGAATTAATGAAATATCTATTGCAGCTGACTTTAAATGATCCTAAGAAAAAATAAATTCTGAGTCCTACTTAGTCCTGATTAGCTCAATTACCTGCCAGTACAGGCTGCTTCTTTATATTTCCTAATTCTTTGCCCAAGCTATTATTAAATGTCTGAAGGAATCGCCTTCCTCTGCTTTCCTTGAGGAAATAATTCCAGTGCCTAATAGCTCTCCCTGGCAGGAAAACTCTGCTGAAAATCTTCTTTTTGCACCTCCTCCCTTCACCCGGACGACACTGAGCAATTCCTGTCTGTCCTTGAGGAATATATGTCTTCACATATTCATAGGTAATTATTATTTTTTCCACTTTCACAAGGATTTGGCCACAAAGTGGTTGCACTTCAAAGATCCCGGCCTCAGATACTTTGGGAACATTGCCTCATTATCTGCAGCTACCGGCAGAGACATCCAGCTTCTCATCTGAGCTCCAAAATTTGGCACCAAACCCAGCTAAAGCAGCACTTTGGGCTCTACCCCTGATTCAGGAGGAGTCTGGGGCTTTGGGAAGTGACACCCAATCATGGCAACCTTCCCTCTCCCTCTTCACTGGGTCCTCAGCCACAATCCAGCCAGACAGGACATCCTTGCTTGGAAATGAAACGTAAGGAGCTGCTTTTGCTCCAGGAGACTCAGTGCTGTTCCCAAGGGGCTCAGCAGGAGCTGTGCTCAGCCCCTGGGGTTCTTGGTTTGCCTGGATTGCCCCCCAGCAGCAAAACATGCAGCACATGGAGGGTTTTATTGCCCCAATTTGTTGTGGCGGTGCAAGAACTGCCTCGAGGGTTTTATGGCATCTTTCAAGCACGACGGATGCATCCAGCGGATTTTGTCATGGAGAGAAACGCTTGGAAGGATGAAATAGAAAATCAGGTGGAGGTGAAGTCTGAAGGAGAGACACAGCGAGTCCTGACACCTCCCCAGGGCTGGGGAAATCCCTGCCTCGGGGAACTGAGCAAAGCAGTCAGCTCTGATGCATTATTAGGGTCATTTCAATTCCAGGGGGTGCCCACACAGCTGGATTCCCGCCCAGGAAGGAGCTCAGGGGTCACAGGAAGCCGGAGAACATTTAGGCAGCAACTTTAGTCCTGGTTTTGGGAGGTTTTGAGCAGGGCTGAGCAGGGATGTGCCAGTGCATCCCCTCTGCCAGCACTGCACAGCTGGATGCAGGGCCTGCTGCACATCTGGGTGCAGGGCAGGGTGCAGGGCCCACCTGCACATCTGGATGCAGTGCCTGACTGCACATCTGGATGCAGGGCTGGATGCAGGGCCTGCTGCACATTTGAGTGCAGGGCAGCATGCAATGCTCGCCTCCACATCTGGATGCAGGGCAGGATGCAGGGCCTGCACATCTGGATGCAGTGCAGGATGCAATGCCCACCTGCACATCTGGATGCAGGGCAGCCCCACTGCCTGTGCCTACCCCAGGGCTGGTACATGACTCACGTTTTACATCAGCATCTTCAAAAGCTGTTATCTCAGACCGAGACAAATGTGCTTAATTGCTGCTTTGATAGGGCCTATCACACCCCTTGTTTTTGGGATTTTGGGGCTGGCAGGTTCCTGCACCGCTCCAGCTCCTGATGGAGACATCCCCATTTCACACCCTGGATTAAAAAGGTTTTGTCGGGCGGCCAGAGCTTCTCTGGAGCCCACCAAGCCCAGAACTCAGTTATTATTTCATAAAGTGCTCTGTAAGTAAAGTGATTTACAGCCTTCCTGGGGGCTGAGCATCCCGGCGTGCCAGACTCCAGAGTGATGGGAATTTAAAGGGCTTAGCTGAAAACTCCCAGAAAATAAAATAAAACAACGAGTGATCTGCATGGAAATTATTCCCTGCCACAATGGCATCAGCAGAAATGCCCAGTTTATCTATTTATAGCCTTATCTGTGTCTAAATAGCCATAAATAGCAGTGTAAAACACTGCAGCTCCATGGATGTGTGGGGATGTCTTTTCCAGCCACTGAGATGTTAAATCAATTTTATAACAAGTTGCTTTTCCAGCCACTGAGTGGCTGTAAATGTTAAGTGTTTTTACAGGCGATTTTTTCCCCAGCTGCTAAGCAGCTTTAAATGTTATCAAAAAAAAAAAAAAAAAGTTGCTTTTCCAGCTGTTCAACCACTCTAAGCATTTTTAATGGATTTTTTTTTTAACTTACTAAAACCTATTTATATTTTACTCACAAAGCAAGTGCAAAATTGTCCTGGCTCTGTCTGGGTCTTGTTTTTATTGTATTTTTTTTTTTCTTTTTTTGAAACCTGTGAATAAAAATTCTTTCTCTGTCTGAGGAAACTTTTTTTTATTATTATTGTTTTTGAGGAGAGAAGGGGCTTTGCTTTAACGAGTCCAAGATGAACAGTATGAGTTCATCTCAGCATTTAGATACCTCAAAAGCACCGTCCTTGTGGTACATTCAATGGAAACACTGTTCTTGTGGTATGTTCAATGGAAATACTGTACTTGTGGTATTTTCAATGGAAAAAAATATTATTGTGGCTTTTCCAATTCAGGAAATGCTGGTCGGTCTTTAAACCAGGGGAAAAAGAGGGAGTGGAGGGTGAGAGAGCTAAATTGAGGTGACAGCGAAATGGAAGAATTATTTTATTGTAACGAGGTGGGGAGAGATATACGAAGAGTTTCGGGCAGGAAAATGGAAAATTCTTGTGGCCCTTGAGGATTCATAACAGTGGGAGAAGGAAAAAGCTCTGGAGTAGTGTTAAGGGAAAGGTGTAGGACAAAGCTGGGAAGGAAGAAAGGTTTGGTGGAAAAACGGAACAAAAAGAGAAGGAACAGCTCAGAGATGTGTTAAAAAAGGGGGATAAAGATGAGAAATCTGCTGTTAAATGTAACAATTAAGGAAAGGCACAAGTAATCCCATTATTTTTGGTCCCAAAGTCCCAAAGTCAAGGATCCAAAGTATTGCTGCATGTTGAGAGGAATTAAAGGATTTTACTGTTGATTTAACAGCCAAACCCATCCTGTGACTGCATCAGGACTTGTTGTGGTCACTCTGGAACAAGACTTGTAGCACTTTGGATTTTTATCCAAGGTTTGGAATCAGCCAGGGAAAGGTGGGGATGAGGTGGCCCTTCCCACTGAGGCTGGAGCCTAGAAATGCCATTTCTGCCTCTAAACCCACCAAGGTTCTGGAAAAAACACTCAAATTGCAACAATTTGGAAAAAAATAACAAAGGCAAAAATTCAAATTAATTTTGATATCCATCAATTCTTTGGGGAAAAAAAAAAGTAGGGTTTGGTTTAGGCAGGAAATAGGCAAGAAGTTCTTCCCAGTCTGCCACTCTGCATAATAATGATTTTTAGAGATGTTTTTTAGAGATGTTTAGGAGGTGGGTGTCATTCCCCTGGTTGGATCACCTCCATGGTTCATGGATTCAGATGCCCTCTGAACCAACAGAGCATTTACAGCAAAACCCACCAAATATCCACATAAACACCATGGTTTTGTTGCATTAAAAGTAAATATTCCATATTCCCATGTGTGGAGCAGTGAGAACTGGTTTTCTTTTCACTTAAACCCACGAGGTTTCCCTCTGCTCTCCAACGAGGTCAAGATCTGATCAACTTCTCCAGCCTGCAAAAACTCAGTTTACAGCAGATTCAAAGTGTGCTTTAACCAATATTGGATTCATCCAAATTTGCAATAAAGTTCCTTTGGCCATGTCCTCATCTCTTTGTCTTTGCTTTCGAAGAATTTTGGAGTTTTCGGGTTTTACTGGCCAAAAACACAGTGGAAAGGGAATTTTGGAGTCACACAGAGAAGTATTTACAGAAAGTGACATTTTGGGTTCCACCAGGAAATATTTGCACCAGATGTGCTCCCAAATGCCTCCAGCCAGGACTGAAAACCCCACCATGTGACCAGGCAGAGTTTAGCAACTCTGATCAGATTCTGAAGGCTCCTAACGACTCCCCAGAGCAGAGAGATCAGAAATTTGGTGTTTCTGGAACAAATTCATCTGGTCTGATAAAATCCAAGGCCCCAGGAAATCATTGGGAAGATTTCTTGTCTCTTCAGGAGCTTCAGGTCAACACCATCAGGAATGGACTTCTAAAAAACCCCAGAATTTGCTTTTACATCATCCATAAGGAGAAGGGAAAAGGTAGCAAGGGGATTAATATCCAAACAATTTTAATTTCCTGGAGAATCATTACAGTTGTAAATCCTGTTGGATCTTCTTTGTGTTCACTAAAAACACTGAGTTAAGAACTTGCATCACCTCCCAGTTGTCCCCACTGACCATAATTTCATCAGCCTGCTATTAAACCCACGCATATTCAAAACTGGAATTCCGTGCTGAACATTGCATCATCGGATACGAGGCACTTGGAATAATTCTGGAGTGACACAACAAATCCACAGTGGCTGCTTGTGGGAATTGCTGCTGGTGCTGAGGTCCTTTGAGGACAGGTGGCAGATTTTGGGGTAAAACATCTTTGTGTTTGGGTTGGTTTTTAATCCTTCCTGATTGAAACGTTCCTTGTGCTCTCTCCCAGGCTGCCCCATGAAGGATCTCTGAACCCCAAAGTACAGATTGCCCTCTGGGCAGCAGAACAGCTCCAATGTGTGTCTTTATTTCTATTTTCCTGGTTTATAATTGCTGTTCCTTGCTGAGATGGGAGGCCCTGACAGATCCTGCTGTCTTGGATGGCACAGGTTTCTCTCCAGCAGGTTCCAGAGCTGAGTGGTGAATCCATCTTTAGCCGCACAAATCCCACGGATGCTCTCCCTCTCTGGGCATGGATGGACTTGTGCTCCATGAAATCAAAGGAGGTGCTGGATACATCAATTTTGGCCTCTTCACTTCACCCCCTTTGCTGGGGCAAGATTGTTTAAGGTTTATTTGTGGTGCTTTGTCCAATCTGATGGCAAACTGCTCCAAGAGTGGAGCTCCCCCACATCCTTTGGAAGAATTTTCCACAGCCTAATAAGATTTCAGCACTTGGAAGTTTATCCAGCCTAAACTTTCCTCTACTTAACGTTATGCTTTGAGTCCTTATACCCTTTTCACCATCCTAAACAATTCCTCCTCTCCTCGGTGTTTACAATCCACGAGATTTCCCTCTGCCTTCCAAGGAGAAGTTTCCAATCGGTATTTGTGAAATGGAAAAATAAATGACAAACAGAAGGTTCAGCGGAGAAGAACCTCCTGCTCTGCAGCACTCAGATGTTTGTGCAGCCACTGGGTGTCCTTCAAAACAGACCCTATTTCCATCATTTTCTGCTGCCCAGCTGTATCCCAAAGGTGTGAGGCACATCCTCAGTCCCAACAAACTTTGGGAGCTGCAAACCTTCAACTTCTAGACATGCACTGTTTAAAAAAATAAGAAGAATTTTAAGCCAAACAAGCTTTGAATTCTTTCTTTTTTTTTTTAACTCTTTTGCTGTTGTTGTTTTTGACTGAGTTTGCAGGGGCAAGGATTGTTTGTGTTCAGTGCTGGGGCCTCGGCATCCCATCCCCAGAAAGAGTTAAACCTCCCAGGATGCAGGAGCTTTGTTGTGTCTGATGAAGGCAGACTTTCATTAGGCCTTTTACCACCAGCTCTTGGAACCCTTCCACTTCATGCAAGTCAAAAAACCACAAATATTCCTCTCCTTATATCAGTACCAGAAGCTGGGAGCATGGAATTCTTCAGAATGCTTTGAACCCCGTAATTGTCTCTTGTAATAATACATTTTTTACATTCGAGCTCGGGAGTTATCAAGGAGAAAGGACGTAGCATGTTGGTTAAAATGAAGAATTAAATTATGGCCATGGAAACAAAACAAAAAAAAAAAAAAGAAAAAAATAAAGAAAACAAGAGGTACTTTCCACTGTTCTCAAAAGAAAGTGATTTGGGAAAGGATGAATCAGAATGGAGCTCTGGATGGTTTTGTGTTCCATGGACAGAGGGATGGACAGAGTGGGTCAGGACCTGAGGGAAAGCTGTACCTTGTCCTGGAATCCTCTGGTGCTCCAACACCTCCTGTGGAACAGAAAATGAGTATTTGGAGTGTTGGGTTATGGAGTGTAGGGTTTCTATTCTGTATCAGAGAACATGGGAATGTTTTCCCAGCCATGGAGCTGTTCTGCTCCTCATCCCATCACCACCATCAGCAGCCCCAATCCTTGGCCACATTCCCTGCTGGCCTGGCCCTTCCCAGCCCTGCCTGACCTCAAGCTCCCTTCCACTAAAATCACCTTTTGTGCCTTGATTTTCCCTTTTTTTAATTTTTTCCTGTAGACTTCTTAGATCTACATTTATGTCCAGCATCACTTTTACAGGAAAATATCCAATTTTATTCCCTTCAAAGATTTTAGGTGTGATCCCTGTGTTCTGAATAACTCCTTAGCACTTATTTTTTTTCCTTCTGGGGCATCTTCTTCCTCTACCTGAGATGTGGCATCATTTAATCACAAAGATCTTCCCAAACCACACTGGAGAATTCCTTTGAGGGACACTCGAACATTTCCACAAATGGACCTCAGGAAAAATTTTGACCATGGGAATCCTAATCCCAAAACATGCTGTCCTCCTGAGAAAGTCCAGGATGAAGAACCCAAAGAAAAAAAAAATCAGTGGTGCAAGGAGGTAAAAAAAACCCAAACCCCAACAGAAACCCATCTTTCAGAAGTTGGTTCAAGTCATTGTTAGTACCCTGTCATTTGTTTGTATCCCAAATCCACAAAAGACATCAGAAAATGAAAAACAAAACCAAAAATGAAACCTAGCAATGTTATAAAAGAGTTTACAGCACAATAATTTTGTACTAAATTAAAGGGGTATTTACATGTGGAAAAATGTGGATGGAAACAGAGTATCCTTATTTTTTTTTTCTAGATTGATTGGATGATGAATTCTGGGTTCAGTTTATCAAAATAAAAGGACCCCTCTGACCCCTTTGACTGTGAAATGAGCAGGAAAAGGGAGAGCAGTTCAACTGAGGAGACCAAAAGAACTTCAACCCTTTGGTGCTGCACAAACACCTCCAGTCCTGAATTCTGCACAGATCCAGAGCAGGAAAATTCAGGGTTTCTTGGATTTCATGTGACCCAAATTATCCTTTAAGAGGGACCCCAGCAAGCCTGTTCACAATTCTGCTCACTTCAAGCCATAATTTTACAATAAATCAGAGAGGAAGAGCCAGGGTGACCTGAAATGAGAAGGAGCTGAGGAGAAGCAAGAAAGGAAAATAAGGATATATCATGATTAGGAGGGTCTCTTCATAATTTTAATGTTTATTTATAATTTTAGTAATTTTATGAAATAACCTGGAAATTATTCCTGGTTCAGCTCCATTAAAATTCCCTATAAACTGCCAGAGGGCAGGGATGGATGGGATATTGGGAAGGAATTATTCCCTGTGAGGGTGGGGAAGCCCTGGAAAAGAATTCCCAGAGAAACTGAGGCTGCCCATGGATCCCTGCAAGTGCCCAAGGCCACTGGGAGCAGCCTGGGACAGTGGAAGGTGGAACTGGATGATCTCCAAGGTCTCTTCCAGCCCAAAATCATAAAACTTGGTGAGAGTTTTGCTCCTTGTTCCACCCTCAGTGTCCCCTTGGGAGAAGCATTCCTGTTTGCTTGGGAGGATCCCAGCAGAGCCTTTGGGATGTGCCCAGGGACCCCAGGGCTGTGCAGCTCCTCCTGCCACCCCATGGCAGAGGATCAGAGAGCACAAACCCCTTTGATGGAAGGGTCAGGTCCTGCTCCTTCTCACTCCAGATTAACCAGCAACAAAAGCCTTTGTTCCAGGCTGCCCCTGCTATCGAGAGCAGGGCCAGATAAGGGGGGGAAAGCCACTTTTGTGGCTGTTTTATGTCAAAAAATGCCTGGTTTGGCTTCTCAGGCTGGCTGGGCAATCACTCACTGCCAGCCCCTATCAGCCCTAATCAGCCTTGGATAGATCCACAGGGCAAAGGAGCAGGAACAAAGTGTGCCAGGCTTTGGGATGAAAAAAGAGACTTGTCCCTCAGAAAGCCATGGAAAACAAACCCAAACTGATGCCTCAGGTTTGAGCTTTTCTATGTTTCAGGTTCTGTGCTGCTTCAGTGTGTCGGTCTGGGCTCACATCAGGGGATGCTGAGCTCTGTGCACAGAGCAGGGAGACAAAACAATTCCTGCTCCAGCTGGGCAC
>JAWWMS010000060.1:2068231-2080199 GCA_035048045.1 Chlorospingus semifuscus | reverse complement strand
CCATTTTGGTTCATCTTGGGTGCAGCCCTGGCTGGGCTCTTGTGCTGCCCAAGGTGGATCCATGGAGGAGATGCTTTGAATAAATCCCTGCTTTATTCTGTAACTCTGTCCAGCCTCTGCTCCAGCTCAGCCTTCTCAAGGCATCAGCACAACCCCAATTCTCTCAGCCTTTCCTCACAGGAGCAGAGTTCCACACCCCAAATCAACTCAGTGACCCTTCTCTGCACTCTCTCCAACACATCAAAGCTGATCTTTAAAATTCTCCACCAAAACACCAAACCTGAACTTTAAATCAGCACTCACAGAATCACAGAATGAGAGAATGTTTTTGGAAGGGACCTTAAAACTCATCTCATTCCAACTCCTGCTATGGGCAGGGACACGTTCCCTCAGTTGCTGATATCAAATCCATATCAATCCATTTTTCATCTCCAGTTCACCCCAGGCCCCAGAACTGCCTGCAGATGAAGTTCAGAGCTTTGCAGTCCCTCTCAGGCTCCTGTCAGTAGATTTTGTGGTGGCACTCGAGGGCACTGCTTTATTCTGTAACCCTGTCCTCCTCTGTTCCAGCTCAGCCTTCCCAAGGCACCGTTCCCTCCTCAAGATGCCCCTCGGCGCTCGCTCCCAAGGACCTGAGTCAATGTTTAACCCGAGTCTTTGGAACTCGCAGCTCCTGCCTTTCTTTATTATTAACCCAGGCCCTGTTTTTCTGCACAGCTGCTGGCAGGAGACACAGAGGAGGCTCCAGAGAACTCCCTGGTGGCAAAGGTAAAGTTCCTTTTGTGTCCTTTCCATTCCTGCACGGGGCAAAGCGGCTGCACATTCCTGGGTCTGCTCTTCTCTTGGGGCAGAACAGCCTGGCAGCAGCCAGCGTGGCTTTATTGGGTCTTTTAAATTAAATCACTGCATAAATCCAGCTGATTTCATCCTAATTTGGCCCGGATTGAAGTGTCAGTATCCATAGTTAAAGAGTTTGCTCTGTGAATTTATTTATTCATTCCCTGGTACTCTTTTCCATTTGTTGCCTTGTTCTTTTAATTTCTTCTAAGCTTTCTGATGTTTATATTTTTGTAATGAAGTTTCTTACGCTCTTTTATGTAAATAATTATTGGTTTTACATTCCTCTCTAGAGAAGGAGAAACTTAATAGACTATTAGTTTGAACAGTGTCATTGGAGAAGCAGCACTTTCATCCTCCAATCCACTGTCATGTTTGAAAGTCTATAAATGTTAAAGTCAGAAAATAAACTTCCCTTCTTCTTACCTTAGAATTCCAGTGCCCACATCATTTTATTTCATGTCCTATTGCAACATCCATTGCTTTTTTCTCTACACCAGCAGCTTTGTCTCTGTAACTGATTCTTCCTCTCCTAAGAATTTTTATCTTTTCATGTTTTATACTCAAATTTGTGTATTTTTCTCCCTGTGGAGATGCAGGACTGCATAGGGAAAAATCTCCATTTCCATCAGTCCTTTCACTGAGCTCACCCATCCAGCTGCACCATTTACATTCATCCTACACCTTTGATTTTTTCTGTCTGCTCTTGGGTAAAGTGAATTCTAGCAGGAAACTTCTTGCTGACGCAAATTCCCTCAGCACAGCCCAGAAAAGGACAGGGAAACTCACCTCACATTTGTTCTGGTTGCTGTGTCAATGTGGTGGGAATACTTGTTTTTAAATAATGAGTATTTGTTTTTAAATAATGAATATTTGTTTTTAAATAATATTTCATGTGTGTGCTATGTGGGGGCTCAAAACTGGTCTGCAGAGGGAAGGATTCACTTGCTTAAATGTATTTTTTTTATTTGTTGTGACATAAATTGACATGGAAAATAATAAAATGGAACTTTAGCTGAAGTAGAGCAAAGAAGGAAATTGGAATGATGATGGAAAGTTTAAACAGGTAATTTCAGAAAGTACATCCAGAAAGCAGCTGATCATTGTGTTTTGTATTAGACAAATATTATGCATTTTTTAAAACTATAATATTTTGTATTAAATAAAGCTACAATATTTTCTATAGAATATAATTCATATAGAATATGTAATATTATAGAATATAATATTTTATAAAGAGTATATAAATTTACATATGATATATGATATATGATATATGATATATGATATATGATATATTATTTTGTATGTTGTATATTGTATATTGTATATTGTATATTGTATATTGTATATTGTATATTGTATATTGTATATTGTATATTGTATATTATATTGTATATATTATATTATATATTATATTGTATATTATATTGTATATTTTAGATATACCATATATATTATATAATATGCATAATTTTAACAGAAACAGGGTTTAAAAAATTAGTAAAAGAACCAAATCTTTCCTGTCTCCAGCTGCTCTGAATTCCATTTTTCTCTGTGAATAAGGATGTGTGTAATCCCCATGAAGGCAGAGAAATCTCAGCCCCAGTTCACCCTTTGGGGAGTCCTGGTGCATTCTCCTCTCTGTCCTCTGCCTGGTGAGGAAAATTCTGATTTTTTGAGTCCAGCCCCAGCTGTTAATTTAAGGGATTGTGGCTCCATTTTCAAGGGATGATAATGTGGCCAATGGATATTTCCAAGCCTTCCATCTAGAGAGGTTCAGTCCCCCACTGCAAAATCCTGGAATGAATGGGAGCATTGGTGGTATAAATGATTATTTATTGGAATATTGTCATTAAAGATCCAAGTGACCCTGAAAATCCAAATCATAACACAGAAAAAATAAATGAAGAGTTGCCTGATTTGAGGAAATGGAAACCTTGGCTATGAATTAAGTGAGAAGCTTTGAACCCCTTTCTACAATGGCCAGATTCAGAAGCTGCAATTTGCCCAAAGATTAGGAGATAAACAAGCAAAAAAAAAAACAGAATAAAACACAAACCTGGCCTCTGAAAGAATGGGGGAATTGGCAAAGTGGTAAAGAACTTTGTGTCTGTTCAAAGGTGACCTGGGTCAGCAGAGAATGAATTTGTCATGGTTTTTTATCAGGAGTTTCATGTTTGTTAAGAGCCCAGAGATTTCTCCATTTCCTGAGTGGTTTTTTCTCCCCAGTTTGGCAATTCTATAAAGCATAAATTGGACTTTAAAGGAATTTGCTTGTTCTGGGTGCCACGAAATGCAAATACAGATGATGGCATCCAAAGGGCAAGGAGAGCTTTGATGATCCAGACCTTGTCAGGGAGCCAGGGAGCCACTGGACCAGGGAGAACTGGGATCCTCAGGAGAGGACACTGCCTGCTGGGCAGAGCACACACACCCCAGGAAGGGACAGGGACAAGTCTTTTCTCCTGGATCATCCCTCAGGCCAGCCCAGTGCCTCATCTCAGCTCCAGAGCTGAAGGGGTTAAGCAAAAAAAGTGAAAAAAGAGCTTCCCAGAGGGACCTTCCGGAGAAAAATGAGGGAAGGGAGAAGTGGTTTAGTTCCTATTTTGCTTGTATTAAAAGGAGACAAACTCCTTGTGCCCCTTGTGCCTGAGTTAACTTCTGGCCCTGCTGGTGTGGGAGCAAAATTCCCAGTCCAACAGGACCTGGAGATGTGGAAGGGTTTGGGTTCATTGGTTGGTTGGGGTTTAGTTGGGTTTTTGGGAGTTTTTGGGTTGTGTGTGAGATCCAGCAGAAAAAATCCCCATCCAACAGGACCTGGAGGTGTGCAGGGGTTTTGGTTTGTTTGTTGGTTGGGGTTTTTCACTGCTTTTGGGATTTTTTGGGTTGTGTGTGAGAGTCAGCAGCAAAATTCCCAGTCCAACAGGACCTGGAGCAGTGGATGGGTTTGGGTTCATTGGTTGTTTGGGGTTTAGTTGGGTTTTTTTGGGATTTTCTGGGGTCAGGTGTGAGAGCCAGCAGCAAAATTCCCAGTCCAACAGGAGCTGGAGCTGTGGAGGAGTTTTGGTTTATTGTTTGGTTGGGGTTTAGTTTGGTTTTTTGGGATTTTTTGGGTTGGTTTTTGGGGAATCCAGTCCCCAAACCATGGCTGATACTGAATGATAGGATACATTGGATTTCACTTTGTCTTCCTAGACACAGGAACAGAGAGCAGAAAAACCTCATTTTCCAGCAGCACTGCCCCATCCAAGTTCGGTGCTCTTATCCTGGCAATAATTAACTTAGACTTTCTTGGGGAAAAAAGTGCAAAGTAGGAACTGGTTTTTATTCCTCACTCCAGCTGATTTCCCACATAATTCCACAGCACAAGACTCCTTTGTGTCCCAGCAATCAAGCCTTAAAACACACAGACAATAACAGAAACATATCCCACGATATGATCAGGGTTTATTTTCCAGCATCTAATGATGTTAAAATAAATGGAATTATGTTGCTTTTCCTTTTTTTTTTAAGTCAGTAAATTCCCAAAGAGGATTTGTCCCATTTCTACAATGTGCTTAAGGACTTAGAACTCACGATCAAATGCAGATTTATTACGGGCATGAGGGCTGGCATGTGGCAGCCTCTGCTCAGAGCTGCTCAGGCCCTTTTTGTTCTGCTCCAGGAGGGTTTTTTTCCCATCTTCATTGTGATTCCTCAGGCCAGATGTGGCCTTTTGTAGGTTTGGGGTTTTTTTTTTAATTGTTCAGATAAAGTGATAAATGCTTTACAACAAAGAGCAGGGAAATGTGTGGTTGTGGAGCTGGAAAATATCACTGGGAAGGTTTTCCTTGTTTTTTTGAGGATATTCCCACTGAGTTGGGTGGGTGCTGGATGAAATCTCAGCTCTGTGTCTCTGGCTCTCCCCCTCTGCTGGCAGAGCTGCACAGGAGCTCCAAAAATCCCTGCAGGAATTCAGAGCCAGGAGCACTCCTTGCTCCATCAAAGGGTGAAACACCCAGGGCACCTCTGGGGTGGTGGAAAGCAGGAGAATTAAAGATTTTAGGGAGGGATTGAGCAGCCTGAGCTGTGTCTGTTTGGTTTTCTGGCTGTGGAACCAAGGACAGGCTGCCCTTGGTCCCAGGACACCTGGCCCAGGGTGAGCAGGCAGAGATTGCTGGAGTGTTCAGGAAAGGCATCTGAGGCTTTTACAGCACTTACCTGATAGCCCAAATCAGATCCCATCACCAAACCAACAGAGCATTAAATTATTCTTGTGTTTTGAAACACAGAATAAATAAAATGCAATTTATTGATGCAGATAAGATTGTCTCACACCCTTCTGGAAGCCACTGCAATGCACAGAATACACAACACTGAATACACAACATTTAGAGATCTTAAAAATTAGGACTTTTAAAGTGCACCAAGATGGGATTGGAGCACATGAAAGGTTGAGTTTTTGTGCTCATGATGTGAGAGCGCTTTGTCTGGCAAGAACATTTCCCTGCTCCTGTTTCTCAGCCCTTCTTGTTGGAGTTTTTTTTTAAATTCTTAATCAACTCTGCACAATTCTTTGCTTTGTTCAGCACAAGGACTTGAAAGTTGCCAAAAGTAAATGACAAACTACTAGAGGAACAGAAATCCAGGCCTTTCAGCAATCTTTTCCACCAATGTTTAGAAATTCCCTCTCTCTTGGGATGAACTTTAAGGTCCCTTCCAACCCAAAACATTCCATGATTTTATGAAACAGTCTGAGCCCAAAATTGATTATTAATGTTCAAGAGATATACCTTGGACAAATTAATCCCAACCTTCACTAAACCACAGGATGGTTTTATTAAATTACCAGATCAGATCCACAGATTAAGCGTCTTCTAAGTTTTCTTCTGATATAATTCTATGAAAAGAAACATTTTTTTAAGGAGAAAGCACAACCAATATTTTACTGGAAATAATTTCCAGGTAACCTTTTCTGCAGCAAAAAAAAGCACCTTTTCTACCTTTTCTCTTTATTCCTTTAGTGCTGATGAAAGGGCTTAGCAAGAGCATTCAGAGAGAGGATTTTGCCACTCGGGGCCTTGGGCACATTTTCAGAACTCAGACACTTCCACCTTGTCTTTCATTGCCGGCTCGAATTCCCCAAATCCTCTTAGGTTAATTTGTTTTCCAGCCCCAACCCACAGGAAACCTGAACCGCGAGAAGGTTTTTTGGTTATTTATGTCGCTCTGCAGGGCGGAGGGCTGAGCTGCTCCCTGGGGCCGGGGGATGCCGGGGTTTCCCTCCAGCGCTGCCGCAGCCGCTCCCGCTCGGGGCTGCGGAGCCGCCGTGGTGCTGAAGGGATAGCGCCGGAGCGCCCGTGCCCGTCCCGGGTCTGTCCGTGTCCGTCCGTGTCCATCCGTGTCCATCTGTGTCCATCTGTGTCCATCCCGTGTCCGTCCGTGTGCATCTGTGTCCATCTGTGTCCATCCCATGTCCATCCGTGTCCATCTGTGTCCATCCCGTCTCCGTCTGTGTCCATCTGTGTCCATCCTGTGTCCATTCATGTCCATCTGTGTCCATCCCGTGTCCGTCCTTGTCCATCTGTGTCTATCCCATGTCCATCTGTGTCCATCCATGTAGATCCGTGTCCATCTGTGTCCATCCGTGTCTGTGTCCATCTGTGTCCATCTGTGTCCATCCGTGTCCATCCGTGTCCATCCCGCGTCCATCCCGTGTCCATCCCGTGTCCGTCCGTGTCCATCCCGTGTCCATCCCGTGTCCATCCCGTGTCCATCTGCATCCATCCCGTGTCCATTCATGTCCATCCATGTTGATCCGTGTCAATCCTGCACCTGTCCTGTGTGCGTCCGTGTCCATCCTGGGTCCATCCTTTGTCCATCTATGTCCATCCATGTCCATTCCGTGCCTATCTGTGTCCGTCCGTGTCCATCCTGGGTCCATCCATGTCCATCTGTGTCCATCTCTGTCCATCCATCTCCATTCTGTGTCCATCCCACACCTTTCCCGGTTCCATCTGTGTCCATCCCATGTCCATCCAAGTCCATCTGTGCCCATCCCGTATCCATCTGTGTCCATCCTGTATCTATCTGTGTCCCATCCCATATGTGACCCGTGTCCATCCTGTGTCCATCCCGTGTCCATCCCTGTCCATCCCTGTCCATCCATGTCCGTCCATGTCAATCCCGTGTCCATCTACGTCCATCAATGTCCAACCCATGTCCATCCCATATCCATCCTGTGTCCATCCCGTGCCTGACCTGTGTCCATCCTGTATCCATGCCATGTCTGACGCATGTCCAACCCATGTCCATCCTGTCGCCATCTCGTGTCCATCCTGTGTCCATCCTGTGTCTGACCCATGTCCATCTCATGTCCATCCTGTGCCCAACCCATGTCCATCTCATGTCCATCCTGTGTCCATCCCATGTCCATCTCATGTCCATCCTGTGTCCATCCCATGTCCAATACACACCTGACCCTGACCCCAGCTCCTGCCCTATTTCCCAGTCATTTCCCACCAAGGGAAGCAGTGCCCAAGTGCTCCAACGCTGCTTTCTGGAACAAAAGTTGTTCAGAACAACATTCCTGCCCCAAAGCTGGTTTTAGGATAGATTTACAGAAGTGTTGAGGTTGGAAAAGACCTCTGATCTTGCTGAGTCCAACCATTAACCCAACAGCTCCTTTCCCAGCTCCCTCAGCCTCTCCTGATACTGCAGCCCCTTCTCCACCTCAATTATTCTTCTTTGGGGTCACTCCAGCACCCCAATGTCCATGGATAATATCCACTAAGCTCCATGGAGCTCAGTTTCTCCTCCTGTGTGAAAAACACAGATTTTAAACACCAGGAGTTCTTCATGCCCCCAGCACAGACAATGTCCACAGACAATGTCCACTATGGAGCTCAGTTTCTCCTCCTGTGTGAAAAACACTGAGGAGTGTTTTTATAAACATTTTTATAAACCAGGAGTTCTTTACGCCCCCAGCACCGGGCTCTTGAGCTGCCTTGCCAGCACAGGGCCAGGAATTCATCTCCAGCCTAATGAGGTGGGACACACGTTGGCCCTGGTGCTGACCTGCTGCAGGGGGGTGTTGGCTCTTGTTGAACAGCTGCCCCAGAGGGAAATCCACCCCCAGGTTGTGTTTGGGGTTGTAAAGTTTCCAGCCGTGCTGGGGGAACAGCAGAGCCACGGAGCTGCTCTGAATTATTCACCATGTTCAGTCACACAGAACAAGGACATAAAGGCAGGGGTCAGGTGCTGGCTGGGCAGGGACAGGGGCACAGGGCACCCCCAGGGCAAGGGCTGCTGCTGAGCCCTTCATTAGCATTTTATTAATTAGCAACTGCCCTCTGGCATGGGCAACCACCTGCATCCAGACAGCTCAAAAATCATGTAACCCCCTGCAGAGGCTGGGCACGGGCAGTGGGAGGTTCTGGGGGAGATCTGCAAGGAATACAGGACCTGGGATTATGGGTGTCGGGGAAAATTCAGAATTTTTCTTGCTCAAACACTTTTCAAGAAAACCCCAACATTCTGTTCCTCAGTAATACCTGTAAGACCAAGGGGTCAGCTCTGAGGCTGGCAAGGGCTGGACTATTTCTATTTATCAATATCCCATCTCAACGCCCTGTTGAATATTTAGGATTTCCAAGACAATATATTTGTTGGTAAAAATTCAGAAATTTCTTGCTGAAACACTTTTGGAAAAAACCCAACTTTCCTCAGTATCACCTGTAGGACCAAGGGGTCAGCAAGGGCTGGGCTATTTCTATTTATCAATAACCCATCTAAACCCCTTGTTGAGGGCTGAATATTTAGGATTTCCATGACAACATATTTGTTGGTAAAAATTCAGAATTTTTCTTCCTCAAACGCTTCTCGAAAACCCCCAACTTTCTGTTCTTCAGTATCACCTGTAGGACCAAGGTGTCAGCAAGGGCTGGGCTATTTCTATTTATCAATAACCCATCTGAACTCCCCACTGAGGGCTGAATATTTAGGATTTCCATGCTAACATATTTCTGAGCCCCTCTTCCAGCCAGACTGGGGCTTGTCAGCTGATCCAGGGGTGCTGGAGGTGGCAGCTGAATTTATTCAAGCAATCACATTCTCCTTGCCAAGGCTAATGCCCATGAATGGGGAGCCAGAGTTGACAGGGATTCCATCCCCATGAACATGGATAATGTTCCAGCCCTGGAGAGCAGCATTTAATTGATGAGTGGGATTATATTTACACAGCAATTATAACAAAGTCAAGGTTGGCTTTCTGGGAAAAGCTATTTACTTTATCCTCGCTGCCTGGTTGTCCAGGAAAGCTTTTCCTTTATGGAGGACCAAAAAAAAAAAAAAAAAAAATTAAGTAAAAATGAGAGCAAATGCACTCAGCTCTTTTCATAGCCCGCAAATAGCCCATGAAGGCACGCCAGGAGCCACACTGGGGTTGCCTTGGCTACCTCCATTAATTTACTCCATTCTAACAGGGATGCTGATTGTTTACCCACTGAGGAATTAATAGTCAGGCCCTGCTATCCTCAGATGGCTGCTCAGGGCCAATGTAAAATGAATAAGGGCTCATTGTAAATCCCTAAAATGGATAAGGGCTCATTGTAAATCCCACATGAGTCAATGGGCAGCTCTGTCCCCGTTCCCTGCAGAGCTGGAATTAGCCAGCCCCGCTGCCATGCCCTGAAATATGGATTTTTTTGTCCTCAAGGCACCTCTGCAAGGTAAGGTAAAGCCACGCACTCAGGTCAGGGATGGAAAGCTGGGGAGGTGACCTCAGAATCACCCAGAACTCCTGGTCCTCGCTGTTCCTGCAGTCTGGGTTTGTCCCCATGGGCAGTGGGATGTGGAGAGGGGGAAGGAGCCTGTCTGGGGTTTGTCCAGCCTGGAGCTGGAAACTGGGAGGGAATTTCACATCTTGTGTAGTCACAGAGACCAACAGCTGCATTCAGGTGCCTTTTGATGGGGCTTAGCTGGAATCAAGGAATGGAATTAAAAGGGTTTGGAAACAGAGGGTGGTGAGGAGCTCAGAGCATCCCTGACCTCTGGCAAGGCAGAAATGTGCAGGAGATGCCCAGAGAGCACCTGCAGAACCTGGGAGGAGAAAAGTCAGCAGCCAAAGCCCAACGCCACACTCATCCTTCCTCATGGACAGACACTGGGAATCCTGACATTCTCAAATGGTCAGGAACATTTATCCTGACATCCCCAAATTATCAGGAACATTTATCCTGACATTCCCAAATACAACCATTTATCCTGGCATTCCCAAATGGTCAGGAACATTTTTCCTGACGTTCCCAAATAGTCAGAACCATTTCTCCTTCTCTTCAAGTCTGAATTCAGTGGGGTTTAGGTGCATCTCAGTTACTGCAGAGGGGGAATATCCCTACATGGCTTATCCTGTGCCAGAGACAGGGAAAACCAAATGGGTGTCTTGAGCTTTTTACCACAAAAAGAGCTTTTTGAAGAAAAGCTGGGGTCAGCAGCCAAAGCCCAATGCCACACTCATCCTTCTTCATGGACAGACACTGGGAATTCTGACAATCCCAAATGGTCAGGAACATTTATCCTGACATCCCAAATGGTCAGGAACATTTATCCTTCTCTTCAAGTCTGAATTCAATGGGGTTTAGGTCCATATCCCTACATGGCTTATCCTGTGCCAGAGACAGGGAAAACCACCTGGGTGTCTTGAGCTTTTTACCACAAAAAAAGCTTTTTTTCCCTCTCTTAGCCCAAGCTAAGTCCTGACATGGAAATTTTCTCCTCAGTTGATATTAGAATTAACTTGTTGACATCATTAGCAGAGCTCATGATAGCTGAACTGCTCTGATATTTATCTTTAGGTCAACAGCCCTTGAGACTCCAGAGGCAAATTAGAAAAAAGCAAAGGCTCTTTATTAGTAGAACTTAATTTAACAGTATTCAAACTTCATTAAGGAGTAAAAAAAATGACCCTTCTTAATGCAGTCTTGCTTTATAAGGTATGGAATAAGAATATTAGATTAGTTTGATCCTGGTTCCTATTAGGCACCACAGTAGATGAGAATGCACAAATTCCCTCCCTGAGCTGGGACTCTGGGATGTCAAATCAAAGCCCAGGTGCTCCACAACCCATTTCCTTTCCTCGGTGTTTTATGTTTCCTAGCCCTGTAATTCTCCCCAGGAAACCAGCAGAAATCTTAATTTCTTCTCCCCCCTCCCTGCCCCAAGTAACAGCTCTGGTGATTTAAACAATCAAGCACATGTTCCTACACTGTCTGCACCTCCTGCTCGCCAGAAACGGGGATGTGGGGAGGGAAACCATGGAGGAAAGGAAAGGAAATGACATTAACCTTTTCCAGCTGATAAATAAGGGCTCTATTCAGCTGCAGTAATCCACATCCTCCCCTAGAGATCCACTTAATGTAATACCTAAGGGCTCAGGTAATTTCACATTATTTCCACGCTGGCCAGCTGATTTCTTGGTGAATTATTCAGGCCTTGCGCACATGGAAAAGGACTGGAGCCCTCCTGCCATTCCCAACACCTCTCAGATGTGCCAGAGGCTCTGTGACACCCCCGGGCCTCCCAAAAATGGGATTTTGTGCTGATTTTTGTGGGACCACCACTCTGTGAGCTGTTGTTCTCTGCAGGGAGCTCTCCCTGCCCACTCCAACATTCAGCACCTGCAGATTTTATGGGATTAAAAGAGAGTTCGGGATTGGAATGGGCGGAAATTCAGAGCAACAGCCTCAGCCAGGTCACAAAAAGGGTTCTGCAGGTGTTTGCTGGGGTTTGAGGGCTGGGATCAGCGGCCAGTGCAGGGTGGGTTGAGGGATCCACACTCTCAAAGGATAAAATCTGGGGAATTAATTGTGGTTTTTTCCCCTTTCTCCCTTTGCAATACACAGATGGCTCCAGTGCCTGGAGCAGCCCAAGGAACCTGTGGAGACAAGGGATGTGTGCAGGCATTGAGGGAGGGAATCAGGGAACACAGATCCCCTTGGAACATGGTATTTATCTTAGTGTCAGGAACATTAATCCACAAACACCAGAGGGTTCAGCCCAGATATAGATATAGATATAGATATAGATATAGATATAGATGTAGATGTAGATGTAGATATAGATATAGATATAGATATAGATATAGATATAG
>JAWWMS010000060.1:2035927-2052525 GCA_035048045.1 Chlorospingus semifuscus | reverse complement strand
TATATATATATGTCTATATATATTTATGTACATAGAAATATTTTATATATAAAATATATTTTATATATTTGTAATAATGCAATTCTGCAGTGTGTAACTCTAAACTCCACGTACAGTGGGAGCTGCCGCTTTCCCATTTGGGCAGACACAACAATTCCTCTCCAGGCCTGGCAATCAAGGACACCTCACTGCCTCAGGCCCTGAGATGGGAACAAAAGTGAGTTGAGGGATCAAACTTGGGTGAATGACTTCATTACCTGAAGCTGTAATTGGAAAATTAACCCCCAAAATGGACCAAACTTATAAAAATGTCAAAACCCATGACCCATGGTCCATTTTGGGTGGGCTTTGTCTGCCCTAAATGCACCTGAAGGCACTTCAATAATTACAACCACTTTTTATTATCTTAATTTTGTCTGGACTCTGTTTTAGGTTGTCCCAAACAGGCATCAGCCCATCCTCAGGGCTTTTTGGGGCCATTATTTTGTTCAGATCACTTTCCCTTTGTTCCAGCACTCCTGGCATTGTTCCAGCACCTCCGTGATCACCGTTTCATTCTGCTTAATCCAAACTTTCTTTCCCTCCTGTGATCAGCCTTGAGCTTGCTCCCAAATTAAGATTAAGACACCCATAATGATGTTCTGGGGTTTTTTTTCTTTTTTTTTTTCTTTTTTTTAATTTTCTCTTTTTTTTTGGGTGCTCCTTTTTTTTATCCCCTGTGGGAAATACTGCTTTATGTTTTTCAAAGACTTCACTTCCCGAAGTTCCTCTCATCCCGAGGTGATGGAGCTTGGCACCACACGGAATATTCCAGAAGAGGAATGCCACCAGCCTGAGCTCACGATTTGGGGCTGGGCAGGCCTTGGGAGTGATTTGGGGTTTCGTTAATCACCTTTGGATTTGTGTTTGAATTTGGAAGGACTCTGGCTTTGAGCAAGTCATGCTGTAATTCCATTTTATTCAGTGAGGAGTAAAAACGACCCATGAAAAAAATACAGGATACAAAATAGGATAAATCTCCCACTGAGGCCATGTACATCACTCTTGAATTTAATTTAATTTTGATGGCCGATCATTTATCCAACTGCCCTGAATCAGGGCAGTAAATTTCAAACCAGAGGGTGAAATTCTCTCTAGCCACGCTCTTGTCTCTGGTGACAGCAACCTGTAATGATATTGTGGAATAAATAAGAGAGATTTATTTTACAGGCCCACAGCACCTGTGAGGCCAAACAGAAAAGTTGTCTCTCAAAACAATCTTTGGGAATTGCTTTGGCAATAAAATCAACCCGAGTGCAGTTTAGATATCATTTTTGTGTGTGTGAGTGTTGACACTTGCAGTGTAGCAGGTTTGTATTTGGTGTATTTTTGTTAACACGGGCCCTGATAAGATCTGCTCCCTCTCTCACCCTGTTTGCCTGGAGAGGTAAAACAGGAAAAACACGGCTGGCTGAGCAGCCTGGTGGCAAACAGCTCGGGATTCCCATCCAGGAGCTCCTTCACAAGCAGGGCTGCGGGAAAATTCCACACCAAGAATTCCAGTCAGGAATTTCGCACTCAGAGCTCTGTCCCGGGCCTTGAGGGGCACAAATCAGCCTCTGTGTGAGTCACAGGGAGGGAAAATCCTGTTTAAAACAATCCCTATGTTTAATTTATTTTATTAGGGGCAACTTCTAGATGTATACATTGCTCACATCTACAGACCAGGACAAGGGGCACAGGAATTTTGAAATGCTCATAAATAAGGGGCACAGGAATATTGGAATATTCATAGAAAAGGGACACAGGAATATTGGAATATCTCTGGATAAGAGGCAGAGGAATGTTGGAATATTCATGGAAGGAATGCTGGAATATCCCTGGATAAGGGGCACAGCATTATTGAAATATTAATGTATCAGGAACACGAGAATATTGGCATATCCATGGATAAGGTGGCACAGGAATATTGGAATACCCCTGGATAAGGGACACGGGAATATTGGAATATTCCTGAATAAGGGGCACAGGAATATTGGAATACCCCTGGATTAGGGGCATGGAAATATTGGAATACCCCTGGATAAGGAGCACAGGAATGTTGGAATATTCATGGAAGCAATGCTGGAATATTCCTGGATAAGGGGCACAGGAATATTGGAACATCCATGGGTAAAGGACACAGGAATATTGGAATATTGCTGGATAAGGGGACCAGGAATATTGGAATATTGCTGGATAAGGGGCCCAGGAATATTGGGATATTCATGGATAAGGGGCCCAGGAATATTGGGATATTCATGGATAAGGGGCACAGGAATATTGGAATACCCCTGGATAAGGGTCCCAGGGACCCTGGAACACCCCTGTTCAGGGGCCCAGCTGGCAGTGCCATGGCCCCAGGCCGTGCTGTCCCCTGCCTGTCCCCTGTGCCCAGTGGGCAGCAAACAGGAAGGAGAGGGGCTGGCTGTGAGAGCTCAGGAAGCAGAGCTGCTCGGTGACGTTAGGGAAGCTGTCCCTGGAAGATCCCCCCTGGAATATCAGCTCCTGCCCTCCCTCACATTCCCAGATAATTCACAAATAACCATAAATAATGCTGTGTGTTGGGAATGGACACAACAGCAACACCAGAGCTGGGGCTGTGTGAAATGAGTGCTCAGCACTGTCGGATCTCACCCTGCCATTGTTCCTGGCCTGCCACTCACCCACTGCTGATTACATTAATTCATTAATTACATCATGGCTATTCACAGCTGCCACAAACTGTTCTCCTGCTCCTGGGCCAGGGTGGGGAAAGTTCCTCGAGGAATTTTCTGGGGCTGAAGGGAATCCCTGAGGTGCAGTGTGGGGTGGAACCTGCCGAAAAAATGGGAATGGAGCTTCCCTGGGCATCAGGACAGGCACCCTGAGCCAGGGGAGCAGGAATTGCTGATTAGGCTGGCACTGGGGTTTGATTGCCTCACAGCTCATTTGCATTAAAGCCCAGGGGCCTGCTGAGTTAAGGAATAGGTTGGTCACTGATTTCCAAAGGGAGAAGTGGGATATAAAATGGATTTTTTCAGCCGTCCCATCCCTGGCAGTGCCCATGGCCAGGCTGGATGGGGCTGGAGCTCCCTGGTCCATGGCAGGGCTGGAAGAAAATAATCTTTAAGGTCCTTTCCAACCCAACCCATTCCATTATTTTCAGCTTTAGGATGTGTCCCAGCTGTAGCAGCTTTAGGAACTGAACCTGCAGGAGCTTCAGCAGAAGTGGGGACTCTTCTGTCCTGCTGGACATCAAAATGCAAACGGCTCTCAGCTGGTGGGGACAGAACCTGGACCAGGAATTTCCAGGCAGGAGGAGGGGATGGCAGTGGCCCAGCTGCCCCATTCCAGTGTGCCATTATACTACTTCTGTCACATTAACCAATATCAAAAATATAAAACAACTCTATAAAAATAACAAAACCCTCATAAAAAGAATATATAAATAATATATAACATATATAAAACATATATAAATAATGTATAACATGTATAAATACAATATAATGTATATAAAAACATATATAAATAATAACAACTCTAATAAAACAACAATAAATTTTCTTTTACTAATACATAAACATAAACATAACATTTTAAATAAAATATATTATGTAAATCTATTGAATAATTCAAAATACATTGAAACAAATGAAAATATAAATTTAAGACATAAATTAAAACAAAAATAATTTAAACATATAAGAATAATTAAAATTATTTAAAAATAATTTTTATTTTAAAATAAATTCCTGGATAAGGGGCACAGGAAAATTGGAATATCCCTGAATAAAGTGCACAGGAATTTTGGAATATCCTGGTATAACGGGGACAGGAATATTGGAATATCCCTGGATAAGGGGCACAGGATTATTCCTGGATAAGGGGAACAGGAATGTTGGAATATCCCTGGATACAGCGCAGAGGAATATTGGAATATTCATGGATAAGGAGCACAGGAATTTTGGAATAACCCTGGATAAGTGGCACAGGAATATTAGAATATGTCTGGATAAGGGGCACAGGAATATTGGAATATTCCTGGATAAGGGGCACGGGATTAATGGATTATTCCTGGATAAGGGGAACAGGAATGTTGGAATATCCCTGGATAAGAGGCACAGGGATGCTGGAATACCCCATGATAAAGGACACAGGAATATTGGAATATTCCTGGATAAGGGGCACAGGATTTTGCAATGTCCCTGGATAAAGGGACACAGGAATAGTGGAATATCCCTGAATAAAGGGGCACAGGAATATTGGAACATCCCTGGATAAAGGGGCACAGGAATATTGGAATATCCTGGGATAAACAGTTGGCTCAAAGTGACCAAGAGCAGGGTTGGATGGGATCTGGGGAAGGAATTCCTGGCTGTGGGATGAGGATGCCCTGGCACAGGTGCCCAGAGCAGCTGTGGCTGTCCCTGGATCCCTGGAATGTCCAAGGCCAGGCTGGACAGGGCTTGGAGCAGCCTGGGACAGTGGGAGGACAGATCAGAAGCAGAAGGATTGGCTGTGAGCAGCAGGAAAAGTCCCTTTGCAGCAAAAAGAGTGAGAGGAAGGAAGGAAGGAAAGAAGGAAGAGCCTTAATGCTGTCCTACAATGGATTTATTTAGGTTTTGTGGGTGGTGGATTTTTTTTTTTTTAAGGAACAAGCCTTGGAGCCAATCCCAAAGCAGCCCTGAAGGTTCTGACTTGTCACATTTGTGGTCTCGGAGCTGAAACCCTTCCAGGGTTACACAACAATGACTAAAACTGGAAACCTTTCAGATCATTTCCAAAATGAAGCAGAAAACTGAGGTGATTGCTAAAGCAACACTGCAGAGAGAGGGACACCACTTTGAGTGTGGGGTGAGAGGGATTATTAGCAATTTAAGAGAGACCCAGTTTAATTTGGAGGTTTGGGGTTGTTTTCTTTTTGATTTGACCTCAGAACAGAATTATCCTGGAAGCCAGATCTTCACATTGTTTTGCTCAATGTTTTACAAACAGGCTGTTGAGTGAAGTTGTCACCGAACAAAAATTCACCCCTATTGTTTACACAATGGGAAAAGGGAGTCATAAAAGGGGTGTAGCAGCAATTTGTTAGGTATTAGGTTACGGTGCAAGAGGGATTATCCTCACAAAACACTGAGCCCTGAACTCCAAATATCGGGATTAAATTGACAATTACATCCAGTGAAAGTCTTTGAAAGGCTCAGCTTGATGCTAGAGGCTTTGGATTGACTGTTCTGACAATCAGGAGCTGGAGTTGTTCTGGCACAGCTCAAGAGGAGCTGCATGAAAATAGAAATGTGATAAGAAAATCTGCTCCTGCTGGTGTTTGCTTTGTGGCAGCTCTTCAATGGGTAAAAGTCGGTGCCGGGTTTGTTCCTGGTTGTGCCACTGCACTCCTTTATGACCTTTGAAATACAGGAATTTCCTCCCATGTCTGATTGGGGTGAAGTTTTAAAGAATACCGCTCTGGGGGTTCAGTGTGGAGGCCCCTGAACACAGATCTCTGGAGCACTTCTGTGTCTCCCTGAGCATTTCAGGATCCAGCACAGTAAAATCCTGGCCTTGGCTTAGATAATTAACAATTATTCTGGTTTCAGAACTCTGATACATTTATTCTTTAGAACAACTCTCTGCCATTTATTTAAATCTTTTGAGATTTCTCTGTTTCTGCCATTTAAATGAATCTTTTGAGATTTCTCTGTTTCTGCCTTCCTACCACCCCGCCTGGCTTGGCTGCTTTATTTTCATTTCAAAAAACTTTCATTTGAAGGGGAGAAATGCATTTATAAGAACAGAGAGGAAAAAAACCTTCAGCTGTGCTGCAATGCAAGGGGAGGCTCATGATGTGCACAAACATGCCCAGAAATCCAGGAAAAAACCCAGAGAAAGTAAAAGCAAGGCAGAAAAGGGGGAGGGTTTATGTGTCAGTGTTAGAGGAAGGTGAAAACGCTTCCTGGCAACATCTGAGAGTCATTTGCAACAACAGATCCCTGAGCTTTAGTGAGTAGAGAATGCTTTTAAATCCTCCCCCACCCCCGTTGTTAATCTTTGCCAGGTAACAGGACCTCTCATGGAATCCTGGGGCTTTCTTAGGGATGCGTCAAATATTTCCCAGTTTGGAAAATCAGGCTTTTGAAACGACTCTGAGGTTGGAGGTCATCAGTCTGGCTGGGAATCTGTGGCCCTTGGTAATAACTTAGTGAAAATCAGATTTTGATGAATGTTCTGCAGCAGAGGGACAAACAGCTGGGTTCCCAAACTCCCTGGGCTGCTCTGGGACAGGGAAATCATGTTTCTGCTCCATGGTGTCCCCAGGAACGAGGGACAGAGCCTAAAACTGATTTCCATAATCCAGGAAAATAATTTGATTCACGTAGTCCAGGAGCACCCAAGGGTGGGCCTGGACCTGAATGTTCTGAGCTACCTCAGTGTCAGAGAGTTATTAATTATGATGCATGATTATTTTTTATTATTATTATTATTATTATTATTATTATTATTATTATTATTATTATTATTATTCCACTTGAGAGACTCAAAGAGGTGGCCTCGAAAAGTGCAGGTTTGGATTATGTTTAAGCACATCCAAAATATTGGGCAGGAGTGGCTGAGGAGGCTCTTTCCAGAGATTTTAGGTCACCTGGAGCAGTGTCCACTGAGCAGTTTGGGGTTTTAGGTCGCTTGGGACAGTGTCCACTGTATAATTTGGAATTTTGTGTCACCTGGGGCAGTGTCCACTGTGTAATTTGGGGTTTTAAGTCACCCAGGGGAGTCCCCTCTGTGCAATGCCAAATGCCTCTGAGAAATCCAAATTTTAACAAAACCAAGAAAGCTTAACTCAGGTCCTGGGAGCAATTCTTGTCTCTTAGCCCTGCTCTGCACTGTTTCTTTTTTGCTCCATCCATCTCCAGGGCTGGAATTTTGGTTTTAGTTTAGGGAGCTCTACATCACATTCCCTTTCTTATTGCAGACTTATTTGGATTGTTTTGGGAAGTCCCAACCTGTTCCATGGCTTCCTGTACCAGCCAAAAACCATTGCAGACACCCACTGGAATATTAAAATAAATACAGCTTAGGAGGAAACCCTGTGCAGAGTCCGAGTTCCCCAAACAAGTCACCTCCACATCAAAGTTGTCTCCTGGTTGTGGCAGATGACCAGAAAATCAGAGTGGCCTTTACCCCATTGCTCTGTGTGCCACCATCCAAGGTTCTCCCCACCAAAACCCAAAGGTGGTGCCAGCGAAACACAATTTTGGAAATGTGAAGATTTTCTGATGGTGACAGCAGAGAGTGGGATCCATTCAGGAGTATTTGACTCGTAAATTTGAGTCCCTTTTAGAGTCCTTGGGGTGTTTGGGAGTATTTTCAAGGAACTCTGGTTTGGAGCAATCAACAAGAAAAGCAGTACAATCATGGGATATTGAGCTGGGAGGGATGAAGGATCATCCAGTGAAACTCCTGGCCCTGACACCCCAAAATCCCACCCTGGGCATCCTTGGGAGTGCTGTCCAAACATTCCTGGAGCTCTGGCATCCTTGGGGTTGTGCCCATTCCCTGGGGACCCTCTGGGGGAAGAACCAGTTCCCAAAATCCAGCAAAACCTCCCCTGACCCAGCTCCAGCAGTCCCTGCGTCCTGCCCCTGTCAGACAAGAGAGGTTGGAGCTGCCCCTCAACACAAAGCCCCACAAATGTTTTTATTTAAGGTCCTATTGGCTCCTGATTGCAGTTCCCTTCATTTTCACACCTCACATTATGAGGTCCTTAAAAAAAAACAACCAAAAAAACCAAACCCTCAACAGTTTCCAGTTTTTGTTTGTTGTTAAAGACAACTTTGAAAATGTTGGGTCTTCAATAGAGCAGGCTGCAGTGTTTGTTTAAAACTCCGAGCAAAGCAAGTCATATGAATGTTTCCAAAGACCCTATTCCAAGAAGTATTTTTGGAAACATTAATGTTGTGTTTTTTAATGAAGGCCACATTCTGAGGCTACGACACCATATGTCACATTCATTTCTGGACTGGAAAAAAAAAAAAAAAAGGGGAAAAAAAAGAGAAAAAAAAAAAGAAATGGAAACTATGTTTGGCTTTTAAGTGTTTTTGGATGAATGTCTCTGCGTGCTTGTCATTGTTCCTTGGATGAGGGGAGAGTTTTTGGGCTGTTAATCCAGTCCATCCAATATATTTTACACTCCTGGGCCTGACTCTCCTCTGCCTGGAAGTGTGTGCAGTCATTTCTGCTCAGCTGAAGGGAGTGAGGACCTGAGGAATAGAATTCCCCTAGGAAAGTTGGTTTTTCTGAAATTCGTTCTTCTTAAATTCATTTTCCATTGATTTCTTGGCTGCACTGAAAACCTACATCTGAACTCTGAAACCAGCTTAAAGATGGGAAAAGGGCTTGTCATTTTTCCATCAAAAACTTGAAGTTTCTGGAAGAATAATGACAGGTTCCCCACAAAAATATTAGGTTTGGTTTTTCTTTTTCTTTTCCTTTAAGAATATGAGTTAGGAGCATGAAATTAGCAAAAAATTGGAATTTTTCTGCTGTGTCCCCATCACTTCTGGCTGGTTTGTGTGTTAATGGCTGGGATGTCATGAAATGAGGTGGAGACTTGAAGAAAAAGGATTTGCCTTTTTAAATGTCATTGTTTTTATTGGATTTCAGGTGATGAGATCTCAATTTCTAACACAATTCTTGTTCTTGGTCACTGAATATGGCCCAGGACTGGCGCTGCTCAGTTCTTCTCTGCTCTGACAGAGGAATCTCCTAATCCACATCACTTGCTAAATCTGTGTCACCCACAACTTCCATTTAGCACCCTCCCTGTTTGTTCCAAACTCATTAATCAAGATTTAAATATTTTTGGCAGCCGGATATTTTTTTGTTTGCTTTAAGGAAGGATTTCAGAGGCTTTCCAGGACCTCAGAGGGGTTTCTTTTTTTCATTTGAAATGTAAATAATTTTCTCCAAATTGAACAAACATGTCTCTGTAGCACCAGCTCAGTCAAGTTCACTTCACAAGAGCAGGTTTTTCTGGAACATAAATAATGATGGATGATCGTGTGTTTGATACATTTTTTGGTTAAGACACACCAGCACTGAATTTCCCTGCCCATGTGATTGAAGTTTTACCTATAAATAAGGGGATTTTCCCCCTTTTTTTTCCTAAAGGGGAAAAACAAGGAAAATTGGAAAAAGCAATTAATTATCTCTGATATTTGGCCAAATTTAAGTGTTTTGTGCCATTTGTGACTTCTCAGGGAAGCTCATCCTGCTTTTAGTGTTGCTTCATGGGAACATTAAAGGCGTTCCTCACAATAGGGTTACCACAAAGGTTTGGATTTCTCTTTTCATCTACACACCAAATTTTGGGGTTGATAAGGACATTCTAACTGGTTGAATTTGTAGCTGTGCCACATTTCCAGGCCTGGTTTTGAGCCAAGTTGTGTGATGGATGTCACAGCCTGTATCCTTCCAAAAATTACCTGTGATGGTAATTTTAAAGTCACCTGGGGCAGTCCCCACTGGGCAATGCCAAATGTCTCTGAGAAATCCAAGTTTTAACAAAACCAAGAGAGGTTAGCTCAAGTCCTGGGAGCAATCCTTGTGTCTGCAGTGGTTCTCTTTTGCTCCATCCACCTCCAGGTGTAAATGGGATCAGATTTGGAAATCCAACTAAGAACAGACTTTCTCCTTTATTTCACAGATTTCCAATGAACAAAGCAAACAACTCCTGGGACCTTCTTTAAGCTGAGGCAGAGATGAGGAAGATGAATGACCAAAGTGGCTGCTACAGGCCCGTAAATATCCAGGGGAACAAAGTCAGTTACCGCGGCAGCTGCGGGGACAGCGCGGAAAAGGAGGTGAAAAGGCTGCAGAAGAGATTCCTGCACAAGGATGGCAGCTGCAACGTCTACTTCAAGCACATCTTTGGGGAGTGGGAGAGCTACGTGGTGGACATTTTCACCACGCTGGTGGACATCAAGTGGCGCCACATGTTTGTGATTTTCTCCCTGTCCTACGTGCTCTCGTGGCTGTTCTTCGGCCTGGTGTTCTGGCTGATTGCCATCCAGCACGGGGACGTGTTCAGCGATGAGGAGGAGGCCACCCCCTGTGTGGCAAACGTGCACAGCTTCACAGGAGCCTTCCTGTTCTCCCTGGAGACCCAGACCACCATCGGGTACGAGCTGTTGTTCGTTTGAGGGCCCTTGGTTGGCCCCATAAGTTGTTTGTTCGCTGGTAGCAGCAGGCAGGCAAGGAGACTCCGCACGGCTTCTGAGGGTGCTCATTAGATGAGGTTTATTGGGGGTTCCATCCCCAATTTTGGGGTTTCTGAGGGAGAATGGGGGAAGGGGGAGGGAGGGAGAGAGAGGGAGAAAAGGGCCAAGAGAGCCTGGTCTGTCTCCCACAGCTTAACAGGGAGATTGAAAGTGGGTGCGGAATAAGACTTGGGCCAATGGGATTGCAGATCCATGATACTTCAAGGGAGGATCACAGGCTTGGAATAAATTGTACAGTTTCGAGGGGTGAGACAGAGCATACTATTTAAATAAAATGTAACACCACAATTCACCCTTTTTTTGTTAGAAAGATGAAGAGAAATAAGTGCCAAGAGAGAATCTATGGTGTCCCCTGCACAGCTTAACAGGGAGATTCAAAGTGGGCGCAAAATAAGACTTGGGCCAATGGGATTGCAGATCCATGGTACTTCAGGGGAGGATCACAGGCTTGGAATAAATTGTACATTTTCCGTTGCTGGCCAGGGGCTCTGTACAAATCACAAATGGGATGGGACTGCTAGGAACAACCTTGAGATGTTTTATTTTCCAGCATTAGTCTCATTACATGGTTATGACAATGGGAAGATGCCATCTCAGAGAGTCCAAGCCAGCTAACTGATTGGCCATTAATCAGAAACAACCAACATGGACCAATCACAGATGCACCTGTTGCATTCCACAGCAGCAGATAATTATTATTTACATTTTGTTCCTGAGGCCTCCCAGCTTCTCAGGAGAAAAAAATCCTAAGGAAAGCATTTTCCATAAAACATGTCTGTGACACAAACCCCTCTGATTTTATGGATTCCCACAATTCCCCCTCTCGGTTCACTTAAAAAGAAACCTTTACAAAGGTTTCCATCGGTTTCCAAAGGTTACAAAGGTTTCCGTTTAACTCGAATGTGCCCCCACAGGTACGGCTACCGCTGTGTGACCGAGGAGTGCTCTCTCGCCATCCTCATGGTGATCCTGCAGTCGGTGCTCAGCTGCATCATCGACACCTTCATCATCGGGGCGGCCTTGGCCAAGATGGCCACGGCCCGCAAGAGGGCCCAGACCATCCGTTTCAGCTACTACGCCGTGGTCGGGCTGAGGGATGACAAATTCTGCCTGATGTGGCGCATCGGGGACTTCCGGCCCAACCACATGGTGGAGGGCTCTGTGCGCGCGCAGCTGCTGCGCTACAGGGAGGACAAGGAGGGCAGGATGACCATGGAGTACCGCGACCTGAAGCTGCTCAACGACCAGATCATCCTGGTCACACCCGTCACCGTCGTCCACGAGATCGACAGCGACAGCCCCTTGTACGGCCTGGACCGCAAAGCTCTGGCCAAGGACAACTTTGAGATCTTGGTGACGTTCGTCTACACGGGCGACTCCACGGGGACCTCCCACCAGTCGCGCAGCTCCTACGTGCCCAGGGAGATCCTGTGGGGCCACAGGTTCAACGACGTGCTGCACGTCAAGAAGAAGTACTACAAGGTGGACTGCTTGCAGTTCGAGGAGACCACGGAGGTGTACGCCCCTCACTGCAGCGCCATGCAGCTGGAGCAGAAGGAGCAGGAGTGGAACCGCGCCGAGAAGACGTGGGAGAAGCAAGGGGAGAAGTCGGCCCTGGAGATCAAGTACAGCCAAAAGTCCCACAGCGCTGTTGCCCTCGTCACCAGCTGTGAGGAGCCTGAAGAGCCGGTGACAGCATCCAGCCAGCCTCCTGGAGAGGTTTCCTACAGGAAAGCAGCTGTGACCTTGAACAGGCTCTCCATAGAGTCCCAAATCTGACTTTTCCTGCCCTTGGAACCCCTCCCAACAAACTGTCCCCTCATAGCTCCTTGGATGCAGACAATGAACTCGTGTGCAGCAGTATTTGTGTCCCAGACCTCGCTGACAGTGTGCCCACACTGTCACACGCTCTGTCACACCCTGCTGGGCTGCCAGGGACAGCTGTGGGCACAAGGGAGCAGCTTCCACTTGGGATGCCCAGAGAGCCCCTCGAGCAAACCCTCTGTGAACTTTCTTCACAGGACTGGCCGCGTCCAGGGACACAGAATGACCTCGGCAGGGCACACAAACCATGCCCTGGGTCCTCATTGGTTTGGAAAGTCCATTCCCAGTCCCTCCAGGAGGTTCTGAAGCTCCATTATCCCAACAAATGATTCCTCAAGTGTAGGAATCCTAGAGCTTCTCTGAGGAATCTACGGGGCTGCTCTTTGTAGGACAAGGGAATAAGTGACCCCCCAGGGACAGCTGTGGGCACAAGGGAGCAGCTTCCACTTGGGATGCCCAGAGAGCCCCTTGAGCAAACCCTCTGTGAACTTTCTTCTCCTGCAGGGACCAGGGTTGGCTGTGCCCAGAATGACCTTGGCAGGGCACACAAACCATGCCCTGGGCCCTCTGGGTAGGGGTTTCAAAGCTGCCTCATTGGTTTGGAAAGTCCATTCCCAGTCCCTCAAGAGCTCCGTTATCCCAACAAATGATTCCTCAGATCATCCCAGAGCTCCTCTGCGGAGTCTGCGGGGCTGTTCTTTGTAAGACAAGGGAGTAAGTGACCCCAGTGTTCCTGGGTGGCTTTGGACACCCTGTGTTCACACCCTGCCCAGTCCTGTGGGATCCTCAGTGGGATCCTGGAGAGATTTCATTCCCTAATCATGAGCCATTCCCTGAGGTGCTGCTCCCTCAGCAACTGGAGGGATGCAGGAGGTAAAAAAAAAAAATAAAATCAAAACAAGACCTCCAGTTTTAAATCAGCAAAATCAGGTTGAGCCTTGAGGAGAAGATCATGTCTGGAGTGAGCCGTGCAATATTTTATATCAAATCCTCTTTAATTTCATTTCGCTTTTCTTTTAAGTGTATTGCACTTCCTTGCAAAGACAAGGATCAATCTGGAGAACAAACAAGGTGATTTTGTCAAAATGAAAAATGCTTGTCTCAGTTGGCTGTGTGAAAATGATCCTTCATGGAGAAATCCGACAACTCCTCTGTGGGCTCAAACTGGGGAAAAAAGGGAAACGTTCTGAAGGTGTCTGTGACGTGGAAGTTCCTGCTCTGCACATCTCTGTAATTATCCAGTGAGCAATGCCTCATCATGCTTTTTGCCCCCTGATGATTGCAGTTCATTTGCATTTTGTTTAATTACCCTGCAAACGTAAAATAATCATATTGGAGCTTGGGGGGTTGGTCTCACCTACTCTTAACAGCCAAGAAATTCAGTGTTTGGCTGCTCTCTGTGGCTCCTGGAGCTCTTCTGTCTCCACAGGGGAGTTCACTCCTCCTTCCCCAGGTTTTTGGGGAGCCGAGGGCAGCAGGATGAGTTTTTCCTGGAAGTGTTCATCCCTCTCCATTTACTGCTGAAGGAGATGAAACGGCTGCTGTGGAAATGCTGGCTAACTTTAGGCTGCTAAAATTAGCTCTGACGAGTCACTCACATCACTCTGACTAATTAATTGGGGTTTTATGAGCTCATCACGTTTAATGAAGAAAAAATAGCCTGCTAAGTGTTTTGTTGGTTTTTTTTTCCCCCCCTGCAATTTACTCCATGTAGTAGTAGGATTGCTGGATTATTTTAATGTATTTCTCTTTTGCTAGCACTTGACTCTGGATAAATATGATCCCTTTAGGTAAAACTGAGGCCTGGGGGGTGTTAGTTATTCCAAAAGTCATTAATTAGCCTCTTTTATGTGCTGATTCATCAGCAGCAACCACTTATAAGTGCAGTAAAAACCAACTTCTTGTATCCTGGATTTAAACACTGGCAGACATGGGGGAAATAGTCTACGAAAAAATGGAAAGGAATGTAGGAAAATGTGGAAGGGTCTCAGTACTTTTCTGCGGTGTTGGAAAAAAACACCATTGGGATTGAATAAAATAGAATATCACCTTCCAGACATGGGAATTAACCCTTCCACTGCCCTCAGATCCTGACTGGGATGCTTTTATTTAATGCTTTCCCCTTTTTGGGAAAGATGGGGAGCAATTGCTCCTTCCCAAGGTGCCAATTCTGACCAAAATGCCCCCATTCCTTCCCAAGGTGCCAGTTGTGACCAAAATGCCCCCAATTCCTTCCCAAGGTGCCAATTGTGACCAAAATGTCCCTGTTGCTTCCCAAGGTGCCAATTCTGACCAAAACACCCCAATTCCTTCTCAAGGTGCCAACTGTGTGACCAAAACACCCCAATTCTTTCCCAAGGTACCAATTGTGACCAAAGTGCCCCCATTCCTTCCCAAGGTGCCAATTCCAGGTGCAGCTCCCCCAGGTGAAGCTGGCGAGCTCAGCTGCCTTCCCCTCCCCAAGTTCTCTTCCCTGTGAGCCTCTGGAAAAAAAAAAAATCTTCCTTTGGAATGGCTTTGCTGGAAGTGGAAGCACCAGGAGCCTGATTTAGGGATTTGTCCTGTGTGTTTTGGCACAGAGAGATACAAATAATAAATACAAACACGTGAGTGTGGCTGCTAAGGTGTGCCTGGGTCAGGAAGAAACTTCTCTCCCAAGCATGTAATTCATAAAAAACCAATTTATATCTTCTTCCACTTTTATCTCCAGCCTCTGATGCCAGCCCATGCTGCTCTCAACCAGCCTGGCGCTTTTTTTTTTTTTCTGTTTGTTAACTTCAATTTCATTTATCCCACTACAAACACAATGTATGATAATGATGAATAGCAACGCATGCATTTCTTCTTTATTTTTTTTTTTATGGATAAAGACATCAAAATAAAGAACATTCCTCTGCCACACACCTTGTGAGAGCACATTGGGCTTTTCTTCTCTTCAGCTGCAAGTTTTGAGCTTCCATATTCAGCTTCTCTGGGCAACTTGTGTCAGGAGCTCACCAACTTCATAGGGAATAATTTCTCCCTAATTCCTCATCCATCCCTGCCCTCTGTCAGTGGGAAGCCATTCCCTGTGTCCTGTCCCTCCATCCCTGGTCCCAAATCCATCTCCAGCTCTCCTGGAGGCCCTTTAGGCCCTGAAAGAGTCTCTGAGGTTTCTCTGGAAGCTTCTCCTCTCCAGGTTTATATTTAAGTGGGCCCTGTGTTCTGGTAGAGCCACTTCTTAATCCTTCCCCCCTAGGAAAGGTTCCTGCAGGACACTGGAAACAAAGGAAAAATGGGATAAATAGATAAATAGGATCAATGAGAGGGAGGCTCTTCCTCCCCCATCTCCTCTTTCTCAATGAGGATTTCACAGGGATTTTTTTCCATGCCCATTGTAGGGTTGAGCAATAAAAAAGCAAACAAGACTCCCAAAAACCCATCCAAAGGAATAAAATGTGCATCCCCAGCAGGAACCTGAGCCTCCAGTCATTCCCAATTAATTGCAGGAAAGTTCCCTCAGCCCAAAGGGAACAACCTGGATATATTTTGGGCAGTTCCACGGTGAAACAACAGGACCTTCCTGCTCTTCCAGAGCCTTGAACATCTCCTTGGGGCTTCTTCCAAAAGCCAATTCCTGAAGCTGAGGTTCAGCAGCTCCTTCCCAGCCACCCCTAAGAGGCAGGAATTGGAATTTCTGTGTGAAAGTTGCTCACTCCATCCCCAACTTTCCACAAAATTTAGCAGCTGAAGCAAAATTCTAACAAACCACCCTGCACTGGCCTCCTGACTCATGATTAAAACTTCACCCTGGTTATTTTCCCTTGGAAAGCAGCGCCGTTGTTCCGGGTCAAGATTCATTTATGTCAAAGGGGGTATAATAAGAGATTATTATATAATTTATTTTTCCAGCCTTGCTCACCACCATTCATTAGGGCAGCTGGCATCTCCTTCCCCGTTATCATGTGTCATTTAGTGCATGGTTTTTGTGAAGTTGGGTTTCAGATGTGGGACAGGATATATCCCCTTGTTTATCCCTTGTTTCTCACACGCGGTGCAGGAGGTCTGAGCTCACTTCAGGAAATAACAGGTACCTTTCAGGGCATCAGAAATGTTGTGTAGGAGGGGAAAAAATATTGTTTGTAAGCTTTTTTTGTCTCTGTAATCTTTGTTGGTTGGAATTGTGAACCTGCAAACAGAAGGAGTTGGTGGCTGTGGTGGGCAGGAGAGGCCCAAAGCAGGGAAAAGGAAGAAGCATCTGACAACAGAGTCACTTTCAGGCAGACAAGGGGAAGTGTGACAGAACCAGGCTGAAACAAGGAGTTGAAAGTTTTCATCTGGGCTGAAAAATGTGGATTGGTGTTTTTGATGCCTCAGGTTTGAGCTTTTCTATGTTTCAGGTTCTGCGCTGCTTTAGTGTGTGGGGCTGGGCTCACACCAGGGGATGCTGAGCTCTGTGCACAGAGCAGGGAGACAAAACAATTCCTGCTCCAGCTGGGCACCAAGGACAAATGA
>JAWWMS010000060.1:2020616-2032467 GCA_035048045.1 Chlorospingus semifuscus | reverse complement strand
TTCCACAGCAGCAGATAATCATTGTTTACATTTTGTTCCTGAGGCCTCCCAGCTTCTCAGGAGGAAAAATCCTAAGGGAAGGATTTTTCATGAAAAGATGTCTGCGACAGCTGGAATGCTGGAATGTGTCTGGGTTGGTGTAAGACAGCAGCTGACTTGGGGTTCTCCCTCTAAGACAGGTGGGGGGATAAATTTTATGCCCACAGAAGCACAACTGTGCAAGCAGGAGCAGGCTTGGCCAGTGGCACTGCTCCCTGCCCAGTTTTCCCAGTGTTTTCCAGCACAGACAGTTCAGTGTCACAGTCCTGGACTGGAATTTCTCCTTATCCCAGTGCAGCTCAGCCATGCCCTGAGCTCGTGGTTGGACTTAGGGAGGATGGCATAATTTATCTGGGGCTTCCAAGTTAGGATTCCTGCATAAAATCAGCTCATTCATGTGGTGTCAGAAGCAAACTCCTGCAGAATGGACTGCTTCACACCTGCTCTGGGAGTGCTGTTACTCTGGATTCCCTGTTGGACCACAAAGAATAACCAAGTTCTTTAAGTTTTGACACCACATTTAACTGAAAAATCCTCTTTAAGGGTGGTTCAGATCATCTGAGTAGACTGGTCCATAGTCTCAACAGTGAGCAGCTCTAGGGGCTGACCTTTTACATCCCATTACAAATCACTGGAACTTTTGCTGCTCTGTCAAAGACCTGGGAGTTCCAGTCCCACCCTGGGACTGCAGAAGTGCAGGATTAGATTATCCCTTTGAATTATTATAATTTTGAGATTAAGGGGCTCTTGGGCAAAGATATGGCAGTAGGAATAACAGTTCTTTATTAGGGTAAAACAAAAATCTTGGTTTTATGTTTTTAGCAACAACATTCGTGTTGTTTTTATGTGAAGCAGCATTGCACCCTGCCAATCTGACTGAATAATCTGTGTTCTCTGCAGTTCCCCTTGAGATGGGAGTATTTCTCAGAGAGCATCTGAACTACTGGTACAGCCTGAAAGCCTATTACCTGGCCAAGACCATGGCTGATGTTCCTTTCCAGGTACATGCTCTGCTCTTCAATAAAACAGAAACCATTTCAGTTCATGAGCGACAAGCCCTCTTGCCAAGAAGATTAGTACTGGTATTTTATCCATTGGAATAGTGGGGAAAATGTCCAGATGTGTCTGGTGAAGCTTCAGGGATGAATCAGAATTCACAGAATGAATTCACAGAATCTCTGGGTTGGAAGAGACCTTCAAGATCATCGAGTCCAAACACCCCAACTGAACCCTGGCACCCAGTGCCACATCCAGGCTTTGTTAAACACACCCAGAGATGGGGACTCCATCACCTCCCTGGGCAGCCATTCCAGAACTTGCTCACCCTTGCTGGAAAAACCTTTTCCCTGCTATCCAACCTGTATTTCCCTTGGTGCAGCTCGAGGCTGTGTGCTCTGGTTGTGTCAGTGCTGCTGGAGACAGAGCCCAGCCCCAGCTGGGCACAGGCACCTTTCAGGAGCTGTGAGAGTGATGGGGGCACCCCTGAGTCTCCTTTTCTCCAGGCTGAGCACCCCCAGTCCTGCTGCTCTGCTCTGGAGTGGCTGTGCTGGGTGTCTCCAGCAGGAATTTTGGCTGGGAAATGCCTCCTTGGGGTAGCCATGCTCTGAGTGGGGCAGGAAAAATAGGAATTCTGCATCCAGGCTTTCAGAATTCCAAGTGGAAATCAGAAAGAGCCCAGGGAGTGTCTCCAAGGGAAAACCTTCCCTGCCCTTACTCATAACAAGTAAATGTGACCTCAGCAATTCCATGGGAGGCTTTCCAGAGTGACCTGTGGTGGGGTGTGAAGTGGGAAATGAAATTTGGGAAGTGTTCTATGGCAGTTCCTGCAATTACTCACTGCACTGATTAAACTTCTCTCCCTTTTTCCACAGGGAGCCGCTCTGTCAGAAGGTGCTTTTTGTCTTTCCTCCCATTTTATCCTTCTTTTTGGAGAAGTAAAGCAGTGGCTCTTACACCCTCCAGCAAACCCTGATAGTACAGAACCCCAAACCCACAGAATTCCTTTGCTAGGGAACAAAAAAGTGGGAGAATGGTTTGGAAAAGCTCTGGTGATAGAAATCCTCAGGATTTGGGGTGAGCAGCTCCAGAAGGAGGTGTCACATGTGAATCCACGTGGATTTGGGCTGGAACAGCTCCATCCCTTTCCTCCCATTGATAAAAGGCGATGGTCCAGCTCCAGTCTCACCCCTCTGAAACATCTGCACTTCCCCCAGCTGGGGTAATTAGCACAGTGCTAATTTTACCTGAGATGATGATGATGAAAGCAGCCTCTCCACGTCAGGATCCACGCCCTGCCCCATCCTCCTGAGCCTTGTTTGAGCAGGGATTTTACTCAGGGATTTGCTCCTTGGGGAGGTTTCTCCTTCCCAGAGTTATCTGCAGCACATTGAGGGCAGAGCAGAGCCAGCTCAGGGATGTTTTGTGCTGGGAAACCAAAAGCTTTGAGGGCTGAGGTGCTGCCTCACAGAAAATTACCTGCTGCAGATTCAATTACTCACCCAGATCTGCTTCTTGTCTTTGCTCCCCCCCGAGAGGAGCCACTTCCAGACACCAAACAGCACAAAAGGTGCTTGGAAACCTTTCATTCCTTTCTGGCCCTTCCAAAAAAGATTCAAAGCCAATTGCCATTTCAGATGGAGATTCGGAACAGACGCTTCTTCAGCTTGAAAAAATTACAGCGGGGAAGGGTCGGAGGGGAAGCAGTCCGAGGAGTGTGAATAATGCAAAGCAAAGAGCTCCGTGCAGGGTGAAACCCGCCCTGGGCACCCACCCTGCCCTCCCTGGAGCCCAGCACAGGTGGGGAGGGAGGAAAGCTGAGCTGGGAAGGTTCTGGAAAGCTGCAGGATGGATTTGTGGGTTGGTTTGGTTTTGTGGGTTTTGGTTTTGGGGTTTTTTTTGGGTATTTTTGGGGTATTTTTTGTGGGGTTTTTTTTTTTTTTTTTAGTTTTTTGTTTAGATTTTGTTTGGGCGTTTTTTGGGTTTGATTTTTTTTGTTTTTTTTTTTTTTGTTATTTGGATTTTGTTTGCATTTTTGGTGGTTTATTGTTGTTTTTTGTTTTGTGGGGGGGTTTTGGGGTTTTTTTGGTTTTTTGTTTTTTTGGTTGATTGGATTTTTTTTTATTTTGGATTTGGATTTTTGTTTTGGTTTGGGTTTTTTTTTGTTTTTGTTTTGTGGGAGTTTTTGTTTGTTTGTTTTTTGTTTATTTGTTTGTTTGGTTTTTTTTTGTTGATTTTTTTTTTTTTTTTTTTACAAAAAGAGCCAGAATTGAATTGATTGGCATTGCTGGCACTCGATCCCCAGCTCTGGGGTCACCCCACCACGCCAGGGGCACAAAGCCAGCCCGTTGTCCCCTGCTCTGGGCTGTTCTGCACAGGTTTTGTTGTGTCACCCTTGGTGGCAGAGAGCACAAGCACCTTCCAGTGCTGTCACAGGTGACGGGGTGAGCCCCTGCTCATTCTCTCTGTCCCTTTGTCTGCCCCTCTGACTGTCCCCACACGTGATCCCTGCCCTTTGTCACATCAAGACAGGCCCAGGCTGGGTGCTGGGTGTCCCCTCTGCTGCCACAGGGGACCTCAGGAGCTTTTGAAAATGAAAATTAAATTAAATTAAAATGTAGTATCTACCAAAGCAGAGCTGTGAGCAGAGTTTGTGCTCTGAGGAGGGACAGGAACCTCTGGGATCAGCCTGGGCTTCCTTGGAGCCACAGAGCTGTGGGGGGACCCTGGAGAGCTGCCCGAAATTGGGGATCCAGGGACCCAGGGAGGGGATCCAGGGGAGGGATCAGGGAAGGGAACCAGGAGGGGATCCAGGAGGGGGACCCAGAGAAGGGGTCAGGAAAGGGATTCAGGGAAAGGATCCAGGGAGGAAACCAGGGAAGGAATCAGGGAAGGGATCCAGGGAGGGGATCCAGGGGAGGGATCCAAGGGAGGGACCCAGGAAGGGATCAGGGAAAGGACTCAGGGAAAGGATCCAGGGAGGGAACCAGGAAAGGAATCAGGGAAGGGATCAAGGGAAGGGATCCAAGGAGGGATCCATAAAAGGGATCCAGGAAGGGGATCCAGAGAGGGGATCTAGGGAGGGATCTAGGGAAGGAATCAGGGAAGGGAACCAGGAGGGGATTCAGTGGAGGGATCCAGAGAGGGGATCCAGAGAAGGGATCCAGGGAGGGGATTCAAGGAAGGGAACCAGGGAAAGGATCCAGAGAAGGGATCCAGGGAAGGACTCAAGGAAAGGATCCAGAGAGGAAACCAGGGAAGGGATCGGGGAAGGGACCCAGGATGCTCCTGCAGCTCCCATCCCACCTGTGGGGACCAACCCCAGCCCTGTGGGCCCACAGGAACCCTGGGGCCTGGCTGCCACCACAGCACCACGATGTCACCAGGCCTCACTGCCACCAGCTGTGACACTGATCGGCTTTCCAGGCTGATTGCTCAACATCTGATGGGAAAACGCACAACCTTTCCCCCTCCAGCCCCTGTCACAAGGCTCTTTAATAGGGTTTGGGCACCAGCTCAAATAAAACCAGGGGATCAAAGCCAACTCCTGAAGAATTAGGGAGATTACAAAGAAACTCAGGCTGAGGCACAGCATTTCCCAGTGTGGAAAACCAGGAGAGAGCCTCCTCCTCCTCCTGCCACCATCCTTCCCCTCCTGGCAGCAGCTCAGAGCACAGGACATTCAGTCTGGCCCCAGTTCCAGCTCAGGATGCCCGCGGTGGGTGGGGAATCCTTCCCCTGTGCGTAAGTGAAGGGCAGAGCTGGGCCTGGAGGCACAAAATGGCACCAGAAAAGCAAAATAAGCAGCACAAGATGGTGATAGCAGGGCAGAGGAAGCCGTGGCCTTTGCTGGCTGAGGATAATTTCCCCTCTGACGACAGATTTTTCAAGTGGCAGAGGTGTTTGAACGGGTGGGCCTTGGAGGGCTGGTCCAAGTAATCAGCCCAAAACAATCTCAGGAAGTTTAAGCAACACTTCTGAGCTTGGGTCGGTTTGGTTTGTACTCATCTGTTCAGTTTTACATTCTGAGAGGTGCCAGCTGATTTAATTGGTGCTCCTCTTTCCCAGCCCTGCAGGAGTTCTGGGAAGGGCTGAGCCCCACCTGTGCCAGCATCTCCTTGGCTTCCTGAGCAGGGAAAAGATGCTGTGAAGACTCCCAAAAGAGCTCCCAAAAAAGCTGGGACTGCTCCCCACCAGCTCCACCATCTCCAGGACCATCCCTGGTGCACCTGGTGGAGAAATCCAGTAATTTTTGATGGGCAGATGCAGCACAAACCCACCCAGAGCCCTGTCAGGGATGGGGATTTAAGTTCCCAGTGGATGCAAGAAGCCCAGAGCTGCCTCCTCAGGAAACTCCAGCCTGTTTGCTGCTGTGGTTTTCCTTCCACAATGGCCAGTGATCTAATTCTCTCTGTTTTTAGCACAGTTTATTTGCTTTCCAGGAGAGAAAATAAACTCTGATATTGTCATTTATGTTGTGGCCACAGACTCCAGGCTCTGGTACAAAGTGATGGAAAACACTGAGGACATTTGATCTCAGCTAATCTAGTGGGAGAAAAAGTGTGAGAAAGGGAGGAGAGCGTCATTTATGTGGTGTTAGCAGAAATCAGATGCTTTCAGGTTTATAAATGCAGTTTTCACTGGAGTGGGTGCCCTGATAGGGAATAAATTACAGTGGTAATAAATGCTCAGCAGCAGAAATGCAGCAGGGAAACCACTCAGGGTGCTGGGTGTCCCTCAGGAGGCGTTTGGCCCCCAAAATGAAAACAAAATGAAATTAAAATTCAATATTTAGCTGTGTTCTGAGCAGAGGTTTGTGCTCTGAGGAGGGGTGGGAACTTCTGGGATCAGCCTTGGCTTCTTTGGAGCCTCAGACCTGTGATGGCATTTTGGATTCCTGCCCAAAATTGTGGGTGCCAGCCCAGAGGGGAGCAACCCAGGGAGGGGAAAACCCGCTCAGGGTTTGCCAGAGGCTCCATCGTGTGCCCACAAATCCCACAGCAAATCCCTCAGGAGCCACCAAACCCCACCTGGGAAGGTGAAGCTGCCCAGACCTCGGATCCTGAGGTGTGGGTGCAAACAGCTCAGGAGGAGAGGGGCAGAAAGGGCAGGAGGTTTGCAATCAGAACAGACAGAAACCTCCCAGAAACCTCCCAGAAACCTTCCAGAAACCTTCCAGAAACCTTCCAGAAACCTCCCAGAAACCTCCCAGAAACCTCCCAGAAACCTCCCAGAAACCTTCCAGCTCTTTCTGCTGCCACCGAGTTCTTGTTCTCTCTCACCACTCCCTTTCCCATTGGAAGCTTTCCACGGCTCTGCCCCTGGTGCCACTCTCAGGGCTCTGCTTTATCCCAGCCTGCTGCAGCCAGCAAAGCACAAAGCACGGCCCAGCCCCTCTCCCTGAGCCCCCTGGGCTCTGCAGGGCAAAGCTGGACTTGTCTGAGCCCCACGAGGGCTTTGGGGCCAGCAGGTGACTTGAATTGGCTGAAAAATCCCAATTCTCGTTGCCTTTTCTCTTAAAATTATCTGAAAAATCCCAATTCTCGTTGCCTTTTTTCCTAAAATTAGCTGAAAAATCCCAATTCTCATTGCCTTTTTTTTCTAAAATTGGTTGAACAATCCCAATTCTCTTTGTCTTTTCTCCCAAAATGGCTGAGCAATCCCAGTTCTCATTGCCTTTTTTTCTTAAAACTGGCTGAGCAATCCCAATTCTCATTGCCTTTTCTCCTAAAAGAGAAGAATTGGGGTTGGAAAAGATGAGAGATTTGGGGTTTTTCAGGCTGGAGAAGTGAAGGTTTGTGGTGACCTCGTTGTGGCCTTGCAGGGCCTGAGGGAGGTGACAGGAAAGATGGAGAGAGATTTTGGACAAGGGGAATGGAATAAAACTGATTTTATTCAGGGATTTTTCCCAATATCCCATCTTCTTTGCCTTTGCCATCCCATTTTCTTTGCCTTTTCTCCTAAAATTGGCTGAACAATCCCAAGTCTCATTGCCTTTTCTCCTAAAAATGGTTGAAAAATCCCAATTCTTGTTGCCTTTTCTCCTTATATTGAACAATCACAATTCTCTTTGCCTTTTCTCCTAAAATTAGCTGAACAATCCCAATTCTTGTTGCCTTTTCTCCTAAAACTATCTGAAAAATCCCAATTCTCTTTGCCTTTTCTCCTAAAATTGGCTGAACAGGGTCTGAGGGAGGTGACAGGAGAGATGGAGAGAGATTTTGGACAAGGGATGGAGATTTTGGACAATGGGAATGGAATAATACTGATAGAAGGCAGAGATAAATGGAATATTGGGGAAAATCCTTCCCTGTGAGGGTGGGGAGGGGCTGGGATGGAATTCCCAGAGAAGCTGTGGATCCCTGGAATGTCCAAGGCCAGGTTGGGCAGGGCTTGGAGCACCCTGGGACAGGGAAAGGTGTCCCACGGGAGGGGTGGGATGGAATTTTAACATCCCTTTCAACCCAAATTCTTGGATTTTATCCCTCTGATCTGACTGCCCACTAAAAAACCAAAGGATGCCCTTGAGACCCTCCTGCTCACGGGCAAAATCCATAAAGGTTTTAAAACCAGAAGAGGCTTTAAACTTGGTTTAAAAAAAACCCCAGATGTTCTAAACCTGGTTTAAAAAAACCCAGAGGTTTTAAACCTGGTTTAAAAAAACCCAGAGGTTTTAAACTTGGTTTAAAAAAAAAACCCAGATGTTTTAAGCCAGGTTTAAACCCACCAAGATCTCCTCACCCTGCTGTGCTCGTCCCGATTTTGGGAAATTTGGCACTGAGCAGCTGGAGCTGAAAGGGAGAGAATGAAAGTGCAGCCCCACATTTGTGTGTGTGTGAGAGCTGCTGGCTCTTAACCCTTTTCCTTCCAGGAATTGTCAACATCCCCATGGCAGCTCCACAAGTTCTCACACCTCTGGTGAGTTTTATTAACCATTAACTCCCTGTCCCTGGAGATCTCCAAAGAATGGAAGCTGTGGGAGAGCAGCAGATAATGGGAGATGAAAAGGAAAATCTCAGCTTTGGAAATATGTTGTTGTTTGGTCACTTTGATCACTCACATTAATTCCTCTTTATTAACCTGAAAATTCGTCCTCGTTAATCTGAAAATTCCTCCTCGTTAATTTGAAAATTTCTCCTCAATAATCTGAAAATTCCTTCCCATAAATCTGAAAATTCCTCCTTGTTCATCTGAAAATTCTTCCTCATTAATCTGAAAATTCCTCTTCATTAATCTGCAAATTCCACCTTGTTAATATGCAAATTCCTTCCCACTAATCTGAAAATTCCTCCTCAATAATTTGAAAATTCCTCCTCGTTAATCTGAAAATTTCTCCTCATTAATCTGAAATTTCCTCTTCATTAATCTGAAAATTTATCCTCAATAATCTGAAAATTTATCCTCAATAATCTGAAAATTCCTTCCATTAATTTGAAAATTCCTCCTTGTTAATATGAAAATTCCTCTTCATTAATCTGCAAATTCCTCTTTGTTAACCTGAAAATTCTTCCTCATTAATCTGAAAATTCCTTCCCATTAATCTGAAAATTCCTCATTAATTTGAAAATTCCTCCTTGTCAATTTGAAAATTCCTTCCTATAAATTTGAAAATTCCTCCTTGTTCATCTGAACATTCTTTCTCATTAATCTGAACATTCCTCCTGGTTAATCTGCAAATTCCTCCTTGTTAATATGCAAATTATTTCCCATTAATCTGAAAATTCTTCCTCATTAATCTGAAAATTCCTTCCCATTAATCTGAAAATTTCTCCTCGTTAACCTGAAAATTCTCTCTCATTAATCTGAAGCCACCTCCCCACTGCTGTCTTTGAGCACAAAGCTGACTGATGGCTTGAGAAGGAAAATCTGGAATATTGCTGCGTCCCAGACAATGGCAGATTGATGTCCCTGATAATTTCTGGAAGATTATCCCCAATTCTGGGTCCCTGCATATTAATTTAATAATTTCTGGAAGGTTATCCCCACTCCTGGGTCCCTGCATATAAATTTAATAATTTCTGGAAGATCATCCCCAATCCTGGGTCCCTGCGTGGTGCTGGACCTGCCTGCCTGGAGAAAACAGGGAATGTGCCAGGTGTACATTAAATATCAGAAACATTTCCTGAACATTTGAAGGCCTTTGACCCTGCTCTGAGAGCTCAGAGCTCCCTTTTCACCAACACCACATTTTATTGGGTCTGAGAGTTCAGCTGGGAGCTAAGGATGCTTTAAATTAGGCACCTTAATTTGGTGAGAAGCGAGCCACATGGAATCTGGCCTTGGAAAGGAGTTTTCCTTGGCAGAATTTGTGGGTTGCTGTTGGATTCGGAGGTCGATACAGCTCCTGCTAGAAGGGAATTTCTGTTTGGAATTCAGTAATTCAGGATTTCTTCACCTTGCTCCCCACATCCCCCTCCTGCAGCAGCAAGCATTTCATATATATATGAAAATATATTTATTTTTTTTCAAAACACAGTGACTGGCTGGTGATTTGCCTTCAGGATAAGCCTAACTAAGACAGCCTGAAATCCTAAATGAAGATTTTGGACACAAAATATCCAGTTACCAATGTGGACACAAAATATACGGTGACTGACTGGTGACTTGCCTTCAGGATAAACCCAACTAAAGCACCCTGAGATCTTATATGAAGATTTTGGACACATAATATACAGTGACTGACTGGTGACTTGCCTTTAGGATAAGCCTGACTAAGGAAGACTGAAATCTTAAATTAAGATTTTGGACACAAAATTTACACTTACAATTGTGGTTGGAGGGTGTGAGTTCTGCTCTTCTCAGGTACATAAAGCCTAAATCCAATTTCCTCTGTCCAATTCATCCCTCCCATGGACAAACCCATTTTTTTCCAGCAGAACTGCACATCTGTAGATCCCCTTCTCTTGCAAATCTCTTTATTTGCTCTCTCAAGTCTTATCAAACGTGCAAGCTTCTCTCAGTGGAATTTCCCCTGGATTTGCCCATTTTCTCTGTTACCAAGGTGGGTTCATTTTCCCTTGAAGATCCCAGCATTAGTCCTATAAAGATCCAGTTCATGCCCAAACCCCAGGAGCTTACTGGGAATGGGGAAACCACCTTTTCCTGAGGAATTTTTTCCAGTTGACTTCATGGTTAGGGAAGAAAGGCAAACCCATGCCAGTTTACATGCATGGAAATGGTGAGACCCAAAAAAACAAAACCCCAGCGTGTTATTTATGGCGTTTCTTCTCCTCTTGTGGAAAGCTTTGATTCCCTCAGCCCGTGTTTTCTTTGCAAGCACAATACAATTAAGCCATTTTCAGCTGGCAATAAAATCCTTGAGAACCAAAGCAGATTTGGCCACTTGAAGAGATGAGGACTAATGCAATCTGATAATTAGGTCCTTTCAGCGCCAAGACAGAAAAAGCAATTTAATAACTGGAGTGAGACAGGGGCTGAAGCCTCTGCTCCAAGCTCTGGGCCTGCAGCACAACTCCCAAATTTCCTTCCACGGGGAATCTGCAGGCTGAGGGACAGGGGTGGCTGTGGTGAGAACAGTGACAGAAGAAGGGGAGAAAAATTCTTGAATGTTCTTCCCTCCCAGATCCCTTCCTCTCCCTCATTTTCCCCTGCAGATAAAGGGTCTTGCCTTGAAAATCTCTCAGCCCATGAGCATTTCATGTGGCTTTTCTAATATTTCTGTGAGAGGTCTCTGGGGCAAGGCTGGATCAGAGTGGAAAACCATTCAGGGAGAGAAGGAAAAGGAACCCCTTGCTGTGGTGACAAACAAGGGGAGAACTGTGACAGAAAAAGGGGAGAAAAATTCTTGAATATTCTTCCCTCCCAGATCCCTTCCTCTCCCTCATTTTCCCTGCAGATAAAGGGTCTTGCCTTGCAAATCTCTCAGCCCATGACCATTTCATGTGGCTTTTCTAATATTTCAGAGAGAGATTTCTGAGGCAAGGCTGGGTCAGAGTGGAAAACCATTCATGGAGAGAAGGAAAAGGAACCCCTCGCTCAGCGCTGAGGGTTAAGTTTTCAGCTGTCTCACCCTCTTTGTCCTGGCTTGTTACAACAGGAAAGGGTTTTTTAGAAACTTCTCTTGTAACTTCAGCTTCCCTGTTTGGGAGTTTGGAAGGCAGGCAGTTCCGTTATGGCTTTCATTATCTGTGCAATAGGTTGGGAATCGATATTTCATTCAAAGAAGAGCTCTCTGCCCTGACTCTGAGAAAGCTGTGAAAATGTGGTGATGGATCTGCTCTGCCCTGCCTGGTGTGAAATGCTGAATGGCTGAGTAAGCCTTACTCATCTGGGCAGATAAATCTGTAGTAGGGCTGGATTTTTTATCATGAGTAAAGGCTGAGTAAGAGGCTCCAAAGCCGTGCTGCAATCTGGAATATCTCGGAGGTTTTGCACAGGGAATTGCTGCACCCACCCCCCAGCAGAGCATCTCTTAGTAGGAGTGCATCACAGCTCTTTATTTCACTGACACGTAGATGGGCAAATGGTGGAACTCTAGTTCCAACTCCTGCTATTCCAACAGGAATAATAAATAAAAACAATACTTCAAATTGTTGCTGTTTTAGCAGTTCGTAGGAAGTACACAAAGAGAAACATGAGGGATATTTTTTCTCTGATGCAGGTACATGAACTGTGCCCGTGTCTTTCAAATCCTGTGGATTTAATTATCTTCCTCTGCCAAGTGGATAAATTAATTGCAGTCATCCCCCTTATAGATTTCACTTCCCATACCTGTGACAGTGTTCACAGGGGTCTGAGGATGAGGGAAGAGACGAGGATCTGACTCCATGTTTCAGAAGGCTGATTTATTATTTTA
>JAWWMS010000060.1:1935798-1946668 GCA_035048045.1 Chlorospingus semifuscus | reverse complement strand
GCAGACACAACAATTCCTCTCCAGGCCTGGCAATCAAGGACACCTCACTGCCTCAGGCCCTGAGATGGAAACAAAAGGGAGTTGGGGGCAGCAAACTTGGGGTGAATAACTTCATTAGCTGGAGCTGTAATTGGAAGATTAATATCCCCCAATATGCAAATGGACCAAACTTACAAAAGTGTGAAAACCCGTGATCCCTTGTCCATTTTAGCCCACCATTTTGGGTGGGCTAAAATGTACCTGAAGGCCCGTCAGTATATATTTCTGCTTTTTATTGTCTGAATTTTGTCTGGCCTCTGCTTTTAGGGAGCCCCAAAGGCATCAGCAGAAGTGGGAAAACAAGGGGGTCGGTGTGTTGGGTGTTGCCAATTCCCAATATGTAAATGGACCTAAAAAGTATGAAAGCCCATCACTTGTTGTCCATTTTGGGTGGGCTTTGTCTGCCCTAAATGTACCCTTCAATAAATAGAACTGCTTTTTATTCCCTTAATTTGTCTGGCCTTTGTTTTTAGGTAAGCATCAGAGTGATCAAGCAGGGATGGATGTGTTATTTACTCTGCTTTAAACTGCCCTTCCCCGGAGTTGTGCTGCCAATATTGGGGTACATTTGGTGTTCCTGGCACTTCCCAGGCTGCCAGGACAGCCCTTTGCTCTTCCCTGTGCCCACCCAGGCAGCTCTGCCAAAGCCTTTGTGTTGGGAACCCAGACGGGGCTGAAAGCAAAGGGAACTCCCCAGGGCACTCCCCAGCCCTGCCGTGATCTGAGCCTGGCACGGCCCAGAGCTCACCCAGAGTGACAGCAGAGCTGTGTCACCACAGCAACAGGACGTGCTGCCATGGGGACAGACTGGGATTGGCTTCCTGGCCTGGAAGGGGTTGGAATGACACGAGTTTCAAGGTCCACTGCAACCCAAGCCATGCTGTCAGTCTGACTTTCTCTGGCTGAATTCTCCTGCTCTTCCCACCAATGAGGACATCCTCCAAAAACTCCTCACTTGGAAAGTGATTTTTGGTTTAAAATTCACTCAGCATGAGTTTTCCTGAAACATTGGTGAGCGTCATCGCCATGGACTGAGATGGGATGGCCTTTGTAAACCCAAACACAAAAAAAAAAAATATTATTATGGCGCTTTAAACATAGTTTAAATAGATCCTTAGAATTTAACTGCAAGCTATACTTTTGGTCATGACCTTTTTAGCAATCTTGAATCTATGAGTAATATTCCATCTGATTCTGGAGAAGTGAAAGTACAAAGAGTTTATTCCTTTACTGAGTAATTTGTTTTGATAATTCCACACCAATTCTTTAAGAGTAGAGTCTGTATTGAACACAAACCCATGATCTTTTCACCCACCTCTGATATAACAGTGCTCCCTAAACTCAGTTTTATCCCACCCTAAGGTGGGAGCTGCTTTCCAAGTAGTTGTTGACATTGTGGTGGCTCCAACCTCCCACTAATCTCTCTAAGTCAGGCTCTGCAGTGCACTCAGCCTCTTGCCTTCATCGCCCACTCACACTGTATTTCCTTAGGAGTGTCCTTTTCCAAGGAAAATCCAATCCATGAGGCCTTTGCATGAAGCGGAGATCAAAAAAAATAATAAAATCAATAGCATTAAGCCTCTGTATAAAGCTTCTAATTTATCTGACAATCAATCAGCAAGCAAGAGTCTGCTGGGTTGTGGTTTTGGCTGCCTGACTTCCTCTAAACTTGAAAAAATGTGTAAATAAAGGAACAGCAATAAGAGAAAAAGTTGAATAAACTGTGGAGATACAGCAAAAAAAAAAAAAAAAACAACAACCTGTGCCATCTTGGAATAACCAAAAGACATGGAGACCAGGGATGCTCACAGGATAGTGGGACAGATGAGGCTAATTCAGGGATCACCTTTTCTGTATTATAGGTAAAAACAGGAATTTCTACTCAGTAACTGTCCCGTCACAACTGAAGTTTACGTTCTTCTCAGCTACGTGAGTCTTTCATGCCACGGAGGAGGATAAAGGTGGATAATATAAGGGAAAAGGTTGGTGTAGCAAGGAGGGTGAAATTAGAGATCTGGACATGGTGGGAGAACGTGTTTCAGAATGGGAAAAGGTGTTTCAGAATGGATGAAGGTGTTTCAACATGGGAAAAGATGTTACAGAAGGGGTGCAGGTGTTTCTGAATGGCAGAAGGTGTTTCAGAATGGCAGAAGGTGTTCCAGAACAGCAGTAGATGTTTCAGAACAGCACAAGATGTTTCAAAAGGGGTGAAGGTGTTTCAGAAGGGCAGAAGGACAGGGGAAGGTGTTTCAGAACCAGTGAAGGTGTTTCAGAATGGGTGAAGGTGTTCCAGAAAAGCAGTAGATGTTTCAGAGCAGCCGAAAATGTTTCAGAAGGGGTGAAGGTGTTTCAGCATGGATGAAGGTGTTTCAGAAAGGCAGAAGGACAAGTGAAGATGTTTCAGAAAGGCAGAAGGTGTTTCAGAGGGGAAAATCCCGTGGTCCTGCCCTGCCCCACATTTTGTAAGAGTGGAGACAACAGCAGTTTGTGAGGAGAAGTTGAGGAGCGAGGCCAGAGCGCTGAGCAGCCCGAGGCAGGCCAGGGCTGGGCCTGCAGGCCAAGCTGGGCCTCCGAGACAAAGGCGAGGAGCTCGTGTTTGCAGCGTGAAGTCACGGAAAGGGCGCGGGGTGGCACGAGGAGCTGCAGCCCTGGAAAAAGCCGTGGTGGCAGCCAGAGGTTTCCTGCTGAGCCACAAACGTCACCGCTCCTGCTCCTGCCACAACTGCTCAGGACAGGAGCTGCTGGCTCCATGACTGCCAACATCCTGCTCCAGACCCGGGGCTGACCCTGCAGCAGCCCTGGTTGCCAAGGGACAATCTTACGTACGAGGATTTGTTTTAGCAACATCATAATAAAGGTTTTTTTGCTCAACAGTTTGGGAAACTTGGGTTTGAAACTAGAGGCAAAGTATGAGATCTTGGTTGAAGATGATGCCAGGGGAAAAAGCAAAAATAACATGTTTCGTGTGTGAAAAAAACATAAATAAAAGTGACAATTCGTGATGTAAAAGTGACCATTTGTGATGTAAAAGTGACCATTTATGATATAAAATGACCATTTATGAGATACAAATCCCCATTTATGAAATACAAATCCCCATTTATGAGTGTGAGAGCCTGGAGGGGCCTGTCAGTGAGAGAATATTTTATATCTCCTTTCATTTGCAAGAATTCATGGTGGTTTCCTCTAACTACAAACACCACATTCACTGCAGAGAGTAAAAAACAATAACAGATGAAAAACTCTGTTAAAATGTGTTCAAAAGGGAAAAACTGGGGATGACAAGCAGGGAATCTGAGCAGGTCCAGGTAGGGCTGTCCCCTGGAGAAGGTCACCTGTTACTGCAAAGCACTGAAAGCTTCTAGGACTAAAAACCACTTTTAAAATCCTTCCCAGCATGAAAGATAAAAGCTGAACTGAAGGAGCACCAAGATGTGACTCTCTTTAAGACATTTAATCTTATAAAGAGTAACAGTGAGGATGAGTGCAAGAAACTTGTTCCTATCCTGTTTTTCCTGCCTGTTCAAACCTCTGCCTGTCTGGAACCAGCTGCTCAACGCTCCAAACCTTCTGCAGCCACGTCTGTCCCGGTGCCACGGGGAGAAGATGCTATTGTGAGAACCGTGGATGCGCTCATCGCCCTTTGTTCCAGGCCCACAGCGCGGCCTGCTCCAGAAAACACATCAGGTCATCAAATCAGCGCAGTAAATCTTCCCTTTTACTTAGAAAGACAAAAATAATCCTGACTTTTTCATGAGCTCACACAACACCAAGAGGCATTTCAGACTCAGGAAAGGATCTCATTTCTGCTGTCACAAGTTGGACTGGGCTGCACTTGGATGGGCCCTGGGGCTGTGCACAGAATCCAGCTCTGTCCCAAAGGCACAGATTTGGTGGCAAGACCCCATCCCCAGCTCTTTATTTTTGAGCTCACCAGTGCAGGGCCCCTGCTGCAGCTGGTGCCAGGCTCAATATTAAATGCAGAAGAAGGAAAAGGACTCGGCAGGAGCAGGGGCTGGGCCTCCTGGGCGAGAGGGCCCAGCCGCCGCAGAGAGCGCGGAATCGCTTTCCATGATCCTCGCTTGGAGAGCTGGCCTGATTTCCTTTCATGTGTCCTCACTATTCCTATTGGAAGGGATTTCCAGCCTCTGTCTATTTATACCCATTTCTTCTTGTGCCAACATTGTCTCTTCACTTAAATAACTTTCCTCTGCCTGCTGCTTCGCCTGCTTGATGCTCAGGCAGCTGTCGGAGCCCCTCTCAGCCTCCTCTCCTTGGGCAAAACAACTCAATCCCACTTAATAACCCCTGAGGAAGAGTCCCCATTCCCTGAATTCTCCATACCCCACAAGCTCCTCTTTCTGGATGTGCTGGTGAGGACCCACAACCCTTCCCCTGTGGAAGTTTTCTATCCAGCACATTTTAGGGTCGTGTCATAATCTAAGGATGCAGAGGAAAGGTCTGTGGTTCTTCCCAAGTCAATCCCATCTAATAACCCCTGAGGAAGAGTCCCCATTCCCTGAATTCTCCATGCCCTACAACAAGCTCCTCTTTCTGGATGTGCTGGTGAGGACCCACAGCTCTTCCTCTATGGAAGTTTTCTATCCAGCACATTTTAGGGTTGTGCCATAATCCGACGACACAGAGGAAAGGTCTGTGGTTCTTCCTCTGCTTTCACCTGAACAAAACAATCCCTGTGTAATAATGCAGCAATTAATTGCACCTCTGGTATCCCACACTGAGCTAGGAGGAAACACTGTGGGTCCCAATGCAGAATATTCATTTTCTCATTGGCAAGAGCAAATGAGGACATTGGCTTTTCTTCTAAAAATGTTAAGGCCTAGGTAGGAGCTCAAAAATGAACAAAATATCTGTTTCCTGGAGATATTCCAGGGATCCAGGGGCACCCTGTGCCAGGGCCTGCCCACCCTCCCAGGGAACAATTCCTTCCCAGTCTCAAAGCTAAACCCACTCTCACTTTGAAGCCATTCCTCCTCCTTTTCCTATCACTACCTGGCAGATAAAAGATCTCTTTCTCAGGCAGTGATAAAACTCCTGTTGACTTCTTGTTGTTGCAAGGAGCAGATGAGGGTTCTGGTTTTTGTAACATGGACAGAAATCTGCTGGAATAAATGAATTTCAGTGATAACCTCACTTAACAGAGCACCCTTATCCAAGACAGAAAAAAACGGAGAGAAGTCGGTCACAGAAAGAAAAGTGGGGCTGAAAATGCAGGTAAAATTCTTCCAAAGGTTCACCCTGTGCCCAGGTCATCCAAGGTCCTGCTGGATTTGCACACTCATGATTTGCACACCCACAGTGGGTCTCTGCTACTAATGAGCACGTGGTGTTACCATGATTTACACCTTGCTTCTGGAATACGCCTTCCCACAAAAATCCTGCCACATCTATTACCCCAGGCCTCCTCCCCAAACAGCACAAAGGGCAGAAATAACAAGATATTGCAGCAAAAGCCCAAGCAGCTCAAAAAGAAACTATGTCAGGAGTAACAAATCCATGGCTTATGTCAGACCCTGCTCCAGATAAGGGGAAATATTTTTTAATGAAATCCAAGTATGGCCCTTGCAGATGTGGAAAGAATGCAGCAGGAAGGTATTTCCAATTCCCAGTGGAAACAGGACTTGCAGTGGGGTTGTTTTAATATTTTTGTTCCAGTTGCCCCTTGCCCTTTTTGCCGTTTCCTTGGGGACTGGGGAGCAGCAGTGCCCTCATTCCAGGCAGGAGCAGACCCAGGGAACGCCTGTGGAGCACGAGAGGAAATCTGGGTTCTGTGATTAATCCTCCTGCTGATTCACAGTTCTGATACTGCACCAGTGCCAATAAAAATCCCCACACATGGAAATACCTTTCCACGAAACCAACCTTGCTTGGCCACTGCCCTCAAACACCTGCAAAAATCAGGGAAAATGGAGATTTCACCCTGGGTTTCTTTCTCTTTCCTGCTTCCCAGTGGGTGGCATTTCCCTCCCTCCTTCCCTTCTTCTTCTCCAGTGCAGAAAGAACTTATTTATGAGGGAGATAAGGGAGAACAAATCCTAGAAGAGCCTCTTTGGCCTCAATGTCATATTTTGATAAGTGTCTTATGTTTAAGAAGAATGAGGTTAAATATTGAATTATTTGTGAACAAATAGTTGGACAGTAAAACCCAGGTGCTTGTGGGGATGCTGGTGAGGTTCTGCAGCTTTATTTAAACCTGAAAAAAGCTGTATTTCTTTTTTCCCCACAAAAGGAGTCAGAGTTTTGCACTGGAGAAAGGCCAACTTCACCTCTTGATGGTTAAAAAGCCCCAAATATCAGCTTGTACTTAAAATCCCTGCAAATGTTTTGGGTGGCAAAATTCTGTGGAAATTTGGGTTTGAGCTGGGTAACATTTTTTCCTTACAATGCCTTCAGCACAATCCAAATTTCCAGAGCAAACAGCATTTTTTCCCCCCGAAGATTTTTCAGCCTTCAGTGACAATTTGCAATGTGTTATTTCAATTAATTGTCAACTGTTTCCAGATCTCCGAGCAGATCACTGGATATAAACCCGGCACTGCTACTCGATTTGCTTCTCTTTCCTCTCATTTATTTTCCAAGACAAGAGCTTTGGGGTGACCATCTGCTTCTCATTTCAAACCTGTCTGCTTTTGTTGATACCTGATGTCTTCTGCCTCATGCACAAGCTCAATTAAAGATTGATAAGCAGAGTTTTGTTTTGACACAGGTCCCCTCTTCCCTCTTCACAATTCCAGGTTGTTTTTGTGCTGCAGGTTTTTTCATGGGCTTTAAATTCTGTTTTAGACCCATGTTTGGCAACTCTTTCCAAATCTGCTTTTGAGTTTCCTGGTGAAATGGAATAAAGACATTTTTGGGCTAAATTAGAGGCATTTTGAAATGTGGGGCCATAGGAAATGTGAAGTTAAGGCTCCATCTCTTCCTCCCTCCTGGTTTCCATATAAACCTTCTCAGTTTTTAGGCTAAAAGAGCTTTATTTGCCTAATTCCCAGTGCTGTTGTAGCGCTGTGAGGATCACCCTGGCTCCTCTCCACTCTTTCACCTCTGATGCAGCCGCTGTCAGGTGAACAGCTCCAGGCAGAGAGCCAAATACCAACCTCTCCACATGCTCCAAGTGATGTTTATTCTCTTAATTGACTCCTTGTCTCCCCTGCCCCCAGCAGGATAAAGCAGCTTTAAACCTTTCCCCAAAGCCACCTCTTAAGTGACAGTGACTTAGAGCAGCCTTGAAAAGAAAATAGGATGAAATAACCAATATAAGGAGGAAATTGTGTTTATCTCCATCAAAATCTGCTTTCCCTCGGAGCTGTTCAGGGAGCAAATGTGAGGGCAAAGTTAAAAAGTGGGATCTAAATTCAAGTATTGCTTAAACCAGTTTTATTTCCATTCTAAAAGCTCTGACCTTGCTTTTCCTCACCCAAGTTTTGTGCCCAGGGTTTGATTCTTGCATTAAGAATTTGGTCTTTTGATGGTTTTGGGTAATGGAGAAACCTGAGCCTGCCTGGAGGGGGCTTTGGTTCCCCTAAAACCTCAGTTCCTCACTTTATCTCCCCCTTTTTTCCATCCTACAGACAGAACTGGCTGATGTTGGGTCAGACGAACCTTAGACAGGAACTTCCCACTCTTCAGGTGGGAAGCTGCTCTTGTTTTCCCTTTTAATTATCCCCCAAAGCCTTTGATTATCCTCGATTTTCCCCATCTAGGTAGAACATCATACGCCAGCAAAATCCTCAGGGTTTTTTTTTCCCTGTCTGTTTTCCTTACTCCGCTCATATTTTTCTCATAAAATCTGTCACCAGTGGCCAGTTCCTTTCTCTCTGTAATGGAAATTTTGGGACTGGTTAAGAAAAAAAAACCCCAATCCTAAATCATTAAGTAAGATAATATCTCAGAATTATTACTTAAGAATGAGAAATTTTATAGCAGACGTTTTGACAGGACATTTTTCACTTACAAAACCACCCTTTCTTTTTTTCTTTTTTTTTCTCCCTTAGGTTATAAGGTGCTTAAATCATTTTTGCTGAAGGAAGGAGGAAACAGCTGTGGCTTAAACAAACTTTTTCCGTCTGTCATTCCGTCTTTATTTTCTCTTTCTGTGCATTCAGCACTCTCAGAGTGAAAGCAGCAGCAGCAGCAGGGCCAAGATTAGAAGTTAAAGAATGTAAACTTGAATCTGGATGATTTTGGGCAAGGTCTGAGAGCAGGAGTTCTCTCCTTGTTTCCTGGTTGGGCTGGACACCCCAATTCTGGGTGAAGAGGCAGGAGCTGGGACGTGCCAACCTCTGCCCATCCCTGCAGCCTGGATTTTCCCTCACTGTGGAACCAGGCTGTGGATCCTATTCCCAGGCTTTGAATCCTATTCCCAGGCTTTGGATCCTATTCCCAGGCTGTCTATCCAATTCCCTCATTATGGATCCCTTTTTCTTGACTGTGGATCCCATTCCCAGGCTGTGGTTCCAGTTCCAAGGCTGTGGATCCAATTCCCAGGCTGTGGATCATCTTCCCAGATCATGGATCCCCTTCCCAGACTATGGATCCCATTCCCAGGCTATGGATCCCTTTTTCCAAACTGGATCCCAGGCTCTGGATCCCCTTTCCAAATTCTGGATCCCCTTCCCAGATTCTGGATCCACTTCCCAAATTCTGGATCCTCTCTCCAGATTCTGGATCCCCTTCCCAAATTCTGGACCCCTTTCCAAATTCTGAATCCCCTTCTCAGGCTGTGGATCCCCCTCCCAAATTCTGGGTCCCCTTCCCAGATTCTGGATCCCCTTCCCAAATTCTGGATCCCAGCTGCTCCCATTCAATCCAAGGAGGTTCCCTGGACCAAACCTCACCCACCCAAAGGAAGGACAAGCACTAGAATGATCATGGAATCTCCAAGGTTGGAAAAGACTCCAAGGTGATCAAACTCAACATTCCCATGTTCAGTTTTTGGGGTCACTTTAGGCTGAGATTATTGAAAACAAAAATCTTAGAGGGACGCGATCCCAGATAAACACAAAGTGCTCTCTGCTGCTCTAAGGGAGACTTTGCCCAAATTTTCCCTTCTGAGCCTTTCCTTCCCACCCCTTTCCATCCCAAGCATTTCTTGTGTTCTAACGTTCCTCAGATCCATTTTCAGGAATTCTGATTTTGGATCAGATCCTGACTGGTGCCTGTGGAAGTTCCTGTTTCCAATGAAGCCTCAGGATGCCTGATAACAACTGTGGAAAACCAGCCTGGAGAAATCTCATCCACATCAAAGCTGTTTAAATGCTAAACTCCACTGAGGAATAATTAGAATTAATAATATTCAGTAAAACATCCTTAATCCAGGCCTCATTCCATGGTGGGAGAGTAAAATATTAACATGACAATATCAAGGGAGAGTTTTCCATGGGGGAAGGTATTTAGAAATTTACATTCAATTTTTTTCCATGAATTTCTTTGGAAGGAGCAGAATGGATCCGTGTGGAGCTGGAACACAGAGAAGGTCTGCTGTTTTCAGTTGGGTAGAAAAAGGTTCTGCGGTAAAATATCCTAGCAAAAATCCAGTTATTATTTGGGTGAAAAAAGAGTGGACAATCCCACAGTCATTGTTCAGTTTTGTGCCAGCTAAACCGGGTTGGCGCCCATCCCAAAAAAGCCAGCACGTATTTTGAGTTTGATTTCCATTTTCTCCTTCCTTTAAAAAACTGCCCCCATGAAGTCAGCCAGGATTTAAACAAATACATCTATAGCATGATAACACTGCCCTGAAACAAAATAATTAGGAATGAGGCCTGAAATAACTGTCTAAAGACACTGGGAAACGTAAATCAGGCCAGGAACTGGAATAACAGGGAGGTGGTGATGGAGCCTGGCTGAGGAGCTCCTGCTGGAGATCCCAGAGGTTGTTTGGATAGGAAGAGCTTCGGATGGATCAGTGCAAGGGCTGGCTGTTCCATGGAGCTCCTGGGCCAATCCATCTCCAAGAAATCTGTCAGAAAGGGCAAATGGGCACTGTAATTCTTCCCAGGAGTTAGGTTCTTTTGTGCGAGCAGAGCAGCTTTTAACTGACAAAGAAATCTCACCTCTGCAAGCCAGGCCTCTTATCTAATCTTCTGTACTTTTATTTTTGCACAAACCCCACTAATATTCTATTAAACCTTTTTTATTCATTTTGAAACTGTTAATTCTGAGATTGGCACTTCTGTAGATCCCTATGGATGTTTTTTTAATGGAAATAAATATTATTCCTTTTTATTACTTGATGGCAAAGAGCTCAACTCAACAAAGGGAGTTTTTCGGTGTGTTTGAGTTCTCAGTTTCCATCTTTATTGAACTATTTCAGACTTTTCCACAAATATTTCCCAGAGCCTCAGGGACACAGGGTGTGCCTTATCAATCATGGAATGGTTTGTGTTGGAAAGGACCTTAAAGACCATCTCATTCCATGGGCAGGGACACCTTCCACTATCCCAAGGTGTTCCAGCCTGGCCTTGGACACTTCCAGGGATCCAGGGGCAGCCACAGCTGCTCTGTGAAACTGTTGAGTTTTTACCTTCTTTTTACCAATGGATTAAATGTGAGGTGGTATATCTTGTTGGGATTTAGATGTCTATCAGTTCTTATCTATGTCACAGTCTCACAACCCCTGAGTTCTACAGCACTTCACTCTAACCAACTAAAACTGGAGCCCGTCTCTCTCTATAATGCTTTTTAAGGATAAACTGTCCAATTAAGAAATGACACCTCAATTATTTTTATTTTTAACCCAATAACCAACCACCCATGGCATCCAATGGGGACTTTTTTATCCAATAACACAAAACCACCCAAACCCATGGAG
>JAWWMS010000060.1:1905921-1920681 GCA_035048045.1 Chlorospingus semifuscus | reverse complement strand
ATTATAATTATATATAATTATATATAATTATATATAATTATATATAATTATATATTATTAAATGATTATAAAATTATTCCCTCACAAACCATGACCCCTCTGAGTGTAAAAAAAGCTTTTTTTAATCATAAAATGATCAGGGGTAGAAAGTACCTTAAAACCCATTATTTCTCCAAATAGAAATTCCCTAAATAACTGGATTAACATCACTCTGAACCCAAACACAAGTGACACAACAGCACCAGCACTGAGGCGAGGGACAGCAGAATTCCTCTAAGGAAATTTAGGGATTTTCCTAATCCCAACTTCACTCAGGAGCTGCAGGAGGAGCAGGAAATCCCAATTCCCAGTGGATCCATCCCAAGCCTGTGCTGCTGATGGGCTCCATCCTCCCCCAGCCAAAATCTGCCTTCCCCCATCTGGGAAAAATAAAAAAGACAAATTCACCTCGTGGCACCTCCCACAGAAATCAAGGGGACAATGCTAATGACAGCAATTAGAAATTCAATTTTAAACCCCACAGGATCCCTGGTTTTGCACTGGAGGGTGGGGAATGAGATCCTGTACAAATATAAAGTGAATTTAGCTGCTGAAAGCTCCCAGCAGTCTGGCTTTCATTGGCATTCCTCCCTCCCTGCCCTGGCTTCCTCTCCCCCTTATATTTTAAGCAGCAGCTCCTTTATTTCTGTCCATATTGGTGCCTTATGCTCACTGTAAATACAGCAGCCTCAACTTTGGGCTTCCCAGAGCTTCCCCCCCAAGATTTTTAAGGAGAAAAGGTCAGAGTATTCCAGTGAACTGACGCACTCTTGTCTAATTTATACAGCAAGAAGCTTAAAATTGTGCGTCATTTGACCATTTTCCATTTGTTCATGCTGAGATTAAGAGATGGGCTTATTGTTGAGCTGATAGTTGAAATTACAACTAAGAGGAAAAAAAGGGTTAGAGGGGATCAGTAGCTGCAGCTGGGCTGGGATTTGCTGCCCAGTCGTGGCAGTGGAAATTAGAAAACTTGAAAAAAGCAGTTTGGGGGCGACTGGGGAGGAGCTGGGTGAGTAATTAACCATTTCAAAGGTGAATGTTTCCAAATAAAACGTGGGAGCCAGGGCTTGCTGCGAGCTCATTTCATTGCCAAAAAGCATCTCTGACTAGGGAGGGGGTGAAAAACCCAGCAGCAGCCTCAGAAATCGGCTGGAATAAAGGATTTTCCTCAGGACTCAGCACATCTTGTACCAATCCATCACTGCTCTGCCCCTCTCACAGGGCAGGAGTTCCACCACACCAAAACTCCCTTCCCTCACGTGCCTCTCCTGCTTTTTATTCAAAAAATTGGGTGTTTTCACCACAGAAATCACAAATTTCACACTGAATATTCCCAAATTTCTCACTGAATATTCCCAAATTCTGCAGCAGCTCCAGTTAAAACACTGGAGCTGTTTATTCACCATTTACCCCAGGAGGTTTTTGTGGTGTTTTCTGCACCCCCAAACCCTGTGCTGATAAATCCAACTGAATTTGGATGGAACCATGGAGATTTCTACAGGAAAATGGTTCAGCTCCATTTTTAAAAATTAATTTTTTAAAATTAAAAATAAATATTAAATTTTTTTTAATTAATTTTTTTAATTAAAATTTTAAAAAATTAAAATCCAGATTTGAAACCTGGACCAGCAAACATCAGCTTCTTTCAAGTTGGGAAATCCATGAGAATTCTCCCAGCTCTGATTTCTTCTCATATCCTGCTCTGTGTATTCCATGAATCCCAAATTGTTCTGTATTTCTGTGTTTCTGTATTTCTGTATTCCTGTATTTCTGCATTTCTGCATTTCTGCATTTCTGTATTTCTGTATTTTCTGCATTTCTGCATTTTTGTATTCCTGTATTTCTGTATTCCTGTATTTCTGCATTTCTGTATTTCTGCATTTCTGTATTTCTGTATTCCTGTATTTCTGCATTTCTGTATTTCTGCATTTCTGCATTTCTGTATTTTCTGTATTTCTGCATTTCTGCATTTCTGTATTTCTGTATTCCTGCATTTCTGCATTTCTTTATTTCTGCATTTCTGCATTTCTGTATTTCTGTATTTCTGCGTTTCTGCATTTCTGCATTTCTGCATTTCTGCATTCCTGCATTTCTGCATTCCTGCATTTCTGCATTTCTGCATTTCTGTGTTTACACCACGATGGGGAGGAGGGGAAGAGACTTGCTGACATTTTCTTGGAAGAGCTGCTGCTACCTATAGGATTTTCCATTTTCCTCTGGGATGTTTGCACGGGGCTGCAGGCAGATGGCTTTTCTAGGAAGGTGAAGAGAAGAACGTTGCCATCCCAATAATGTATTTCCATCCGTGGCAAATCCCTAATAACCCAAGATTCTGCTCAGACTAAATTTATGGATTTTTCACCACCAAACAGCCTCCTTCCCTGGTGGAAAAACCAAGAAATCTCACGTTCTGACTTTGCAAACCCTCAAAAAAGGTGAAAACACACAAAGCTCTGGTGCCAAACGCTGCCTGGGACAGCCAGGGCTGTTATTTTGCTGTTTAGAGGAAGATTTATGGTGAAATATCCATTAACAAACTTTATAACTGTGAAAAATACATGACATTTTCCAGAGCTGTGTCATTCCTGAGTGGAAGCACCAGAAAAATGGGAAAATGTGGCTGCAGGAACTCAAACACAAGGGAGCTAAACCAGGTCTCCTCAGCAGGAGGATGCCAGAACAAGAGCCATGAGGCCAACCTTAAAAAAGCAAATAAATTAACTATTGTTTCAAAATCTGTCAGCAAAGAGCCTGTCTGGAGTTCCACCTCCTGCTCTTGGAGTTTTGTGGGATCATCCATGATTTTCTGCTTTTTCCTCATGAGATCTCTGGGTTTAGAGGCTGCAGATTTTCCAGGGATCTCCTGGATGGTGGGGATGAATATTTTAATGAGTTAATAAAACATCAGCTGTTATTTGGCTCTACCTGTGACACCCTGATAGAGGTGAGACAGGAATGCCAGAAATTTAGGGAGTACCTGGATTTATATGGATGAAATTTGAACTGGGATTAGAATTTGAATTTTAAGGATGCAGCGCCCAAACCTGGCTGTGAGACCTGAGAGTGATATCACAAAGGAATGGGATTTTGTTCCCAACCCCAATGCAAAGAATGAGATTTCACTGTGAATGCCAATCCAGAGAAATGGGATTTCAGCCTCAATCCCAGTCCAGAGAAATGAGATTTCACTGTGAATCCCAATGCCAAGAATGGGATTTCATTGTGAATCCCAATCCAGAGAAATGAGATTTCACTGTGAATCCCAGTGCAAGGAATGAAATTTCATCCTCAATCTCAATTCAGAGAAATGGGATTTCACTGTGAATCCCAATCCAGACAAATGGGATTTCACTCTGAATTCCAGTGCAAAGAAATGGGATTTCACTGTTAATCCCAATCTTGAGAAATGGGATTTCATTGTGAATCCCAATCTCAAGAAATGGGATTTCACTGTGAATCCCAATCTTGAGAAATGGGATTTCACTGTGAATCCCAGTGTAAAGAATGGGATTTTACTGTGAATCCAAATGCCAGGAATAGGAGGAATGGGATTTCACTCTAAATCCTAACCCAGAGAAATGGGATTTCATTGTGAATCCCAATGGGATTTCATCCTCAATCCCAGTCCAGAGAAATGAGATTTTGCTGTGAATCCCTATGCAAAGGAATGGGATTTCACTGTGAATCCCAGCGCAAAGAATGGGATTTCACTGTAAATCCCAACCCAGAGAAATGGGATTTAATTTTGAATCCCAATGCAAAGGAATGGGATTTCACTGTGAATCCCAGTGCAAAGAATGGGATTTTACTCTAAATCCCAACCCAGAGAAATGGGATTTAATTTTGAATCCCAATGCAGAGAAATGGGATTTCACTGTGAATCCCCATGCACAGGAATGGAATTTCATTTTGAATCCCAGTGCAAAGAATGGGATTTCATGCTCAATCCCAGTGCAAAGGAACAGGATTTCATTCTGAATTCTAATCCAAAGGAACACACCCCCATCAAACATCTGATAATCTCCCAACCTCCAAGCTATGGAGGGAATTTTATCCCAATTTGAAATGACAACATGAGACAGGCACGAATTATTATTGCATAATAAAATTATGAATTACAATAAACTAAAACATCTCAGAGAGCATTTTTCTCCTGGAGCCCTCCAAGTACAGGACAGGGAATTTAATCCAGGTGTCTCCAGCATCCTCAGTGTTGGACCACCAGCTCAAAAATGGATGGGACCTCTCCTGAAAGTCACACTTGGAGCAATTTTATTTCTACTCCAAATGCACAGGTGGAACAATAAGAAAAATGAGGCAACACAAAAGGAAGATAAAAAATAAGAAAATGAGGATGCAGGAGCTCATTAAGCACCTCCAGAGATAAACCTGGCTCTGCTCAAAGCTGATTTTCCCACCTGAATAACTCAGCAGAATCTCTGTGCTGGTTATTCCCATCACCAGGCCAATTTCCAAACCTTCTGTCAGACACAAAAAGTTCAGAGAGCTTAAGAGGAAAATGCATTTATAGCCCTGGCTGCAGGAAGGCAAAGCAGATAAAGTTCAGTGCCTGAACTTGAGGAGGTTTCAGATGGAATTCTGACATGAAACACACTGTGCCAATTTTCCAGCCCCAGCAAACGTATTAAATGTCATTGTCTTTCTAAGAAGAAAGGATCTATTCTATTTTCTTTTTTTTTTTTTATTGACTGAGGAAGATTAAAGGTAATCTCCCTAAATCCTCAATCACCCCACAGGATACATTTTTTTGGATGTGGCTGTGTCATTCAGAATATCACATTCTGTAATGGAGAGGACTTGGGTTATCCCTTCCTGCTTCTTTTTGTCCCCTCAAACCCCCCTAAATCACAACCCTCTGCTTTTGCCACCCAGTTTAAATCTGATTTTGACCCAGAGTGGCCACAGCCCTCCAATTTTACTTTAAAACACTTCGGAAAGTCCAGTGGCCAAATGCAAGGGGGTTTCCTTCCTGCTGGATAAAAAGCCAAGTTCAGCTTTGCCAAGATGGATTCGTTTCCTTGCTCCCCCTCTGCTCTCTCCCACCTCCTGTGATTTAAAAAAAGAAATAGATCAAAATCAAACTGAGCCCTCAAACAAACAGGTGGAAAAAAAACCAAACGAAAAAAAACCCACAAAATAAAACCACTTTGGCTTCATGAAATCCAATTTTTATCCAAAAATAAAACCTGCTGGAAACGTCAGGGTCAGGTGGCAGCACGGGGAATTCCGGGGGAATTCTCTGCCTGTGTTATCATCCGTCCAAAAGGAGGTGACAGCAGTGGGGTCTGTGCCAAATCAAGATTATTTCAGGCCTGGGGTTGCTGGGGACAAGTGACAAAGCCCAGCAGAGCCTGGACTAACCCAAGGGACAAAAGCCAATTTCTCCCATGTTAGTAATTCCCTGTCCCAGGAACACCACAGGGATCTTCTGGAATTTGGGGCCCAGAAAATGTTCAGAAATCCTTAATTCCCATAAAATCTCATTTTCTGTTCCCTCCTGCTCTGCTTGCTTTGGGTTTGGGCGGCTCCTGGGGGCAGCAGTGAAATGGGAGCTTGGAAAGGAGATTGTCACCTCCAGAGGGACATTCCCACCTGGAAAAGCACCTGTTGGGGATTTTGGGATGGGGACAAAGTTCCACCCTGCCGTGGTCACCTGCGCTCAGCCCATCAAGGATTGAAAGGCTCAAAATGGATTTCGGAGAGGCCCAGGCCAGGCTCAGCCTCTGCCAGGGTGAATCTGCGGCAAAATTAAACCAGGCAGTCCAAAAGGCTCCACAACTTCAATAAAAATGGCAAAAATTTACAATATTAGGGAAAAAACCATCCTAAAGCAGGGGGTCTGAACCACTTTCACATGAAGTCTTGACCTTCTCCACCAGTTTTTCTTTGAAAATCTGCATTTTCTTGGAATCCCAGCATTTCTTTTCAATCTCTAAAATTGACCAGAAGGGAAAAACTCTGGAAGAAAAATATTCATTTTTCCCAGAATTTTCTCACTTAAAGGGCTTCAATGCCATCAAACTGTGCCATCCCTCAGGCCACCATTGTCCTCTATAATTTTTTTGAATTAAGCCCATTTTGGATGCACAAATTATATTAAAAGGAAAGTTTCAAAGCCAATTTTTGCCCTTTTACCTTGACCATGAAGTCATTCCTGAGAGTTTCAAGTGAAATTCGAATTTCTGAAGTCAGCTTTGAATTTTTCCCCAAGTGTCCAGAACAGGTGGGATGAGTGAAAAAGCAAATTTTGGATACACAAATCATATTAAAAGGAAGGATTTCAAAACTGAAGGGCCAAATTTTGCCCTTCCACCTTTACCATGAAGTCATTCCTGAGATTTCCAAGTGAAATTTGAATTTCTGAATTTCTGAAGTCAGCTTTGAATTTTCCCCCCAGTGTCCAGCACGGGTGGGATGTTTACCTGAGTGAGCCTGGCACAATTAGTGCTGGGCTCTAATTAGGCATTAATGACTCAAGGATCCTAAAGGACACAAAACCTCAGTGTCCACAACAGCAACAACAACAAAAATGGCAAAATTTACAATAATAAACATTGCAAAAATTTACAATATTAGGAAAAAAACCCATGCCAAGGTAGGGGGTCTGAACCACTTGGACCTGAAGTCTTGACATTTTCCACCAGTTTTTCTTTGAAAATCTGCATTTGCTTTGAATTCCAGCATTTCTTTCCAAGCTCTAAAATCTAGGGCAAAAACTCTGGAAGAAAAAGATTTCTTTTTGAATTTCTGAAGTCAGCTTTGAATTTTTCCCCCAGCGCCCAGCACGGGTGGGATGTTTACCTGAGCGAGCCTGGCACAATTAGTGCTGGGCTCTAATTAGGCATTAATGACTCGAGGATCCCAATTCAGTGACCATGGCCCGGTTCGGGATCCTGGCTCTGCCCCCAACACCCCCAGAGCCATCTCCAGTCCTTGCAGGCAGCTCCTCCAAAGGCAATCTGGGTGATTTAATTGGAAATGATGTTTAATGAGGGTCTGCTTGTGCAATTCTCATTAACCCAAATGTCCCTTTTGCTGTCAGAGCCTTTTGCTAATGCTGTTCCCTTGGATTCCTGGCTTTTTGTCAGCTGGGTTTTTATCAGGCCCAATTTGATGTTCCCAGGTATTTCAGAACGCGCTGTTCATTGTTCAAATGTAATTTTATTAGAAATAGGGTGGAAAACACTCTGCTACCTTTTTTTTATTTCTGTTTGAGAATCAGAGGCTTCAAATTCTCTGAATCTGATATGATTCAACAATTTTTCCAACTTTTAAAAGACAAAAGACACTGAAGGGGAAGCTGGTTTTGGGTTTAGATTCCAAAGCAGTTTTGGATCCAAAATTCATCATTCTCTGGTCTGACCCATCCTTGTGTCACATCAAAACCCAGCCCCAGATTCGGGGCACCCCCAGGAGGGGCAGGGAAAGGAAATCCCTGCAGAATTTGGGGAATCCTGAAATATCCTGAGCTGGGAAGGAGCATCAAAGCTCCAATTTCTGCACAGGAAGCCCCCAAAAAATCCCAAATTTTACTTTAATTACCTTAATATTTTTGAGAATAATCATTGCTCTGAGCATGAAGAAAAGAAATCTTATTTCTATATTTGATTCTTAATAAATAATAGATAATAGTAAAATATTAATAATGAAATAAAAATTTAAATCTATAAAAATAAAATTTAAAATAAAATATATAAAAATAAAATTTAAAATAAAATAACAATAATAAGACAATAAAATAATTTTTAAATAATACAAATGAAATAATAATTCTTAATAATAAAACTCTTATTATTATTATTTTATTATTTTATTCTTATATCTATACTTTATTCTTAATAAATAATAAATAATAATAAATATAATTGAAATAATAACAAAATTTAAATAAAACAATATAGAAATTTAAATAAAATATATACAATTAAAAATAAAATAACAATAATAAAATAATAAATAAAATAAAATAATGATGAAATAATAGAATTATTAAATTAGTAATTCTTAAAAATAACATTCTTATTTTATTATTATTTTTTATTTTATTCTTTTATTCTTATCTCTATATTTCAGCTACAGACTGGAAGATGGCAGTGGGAAAAGTCCCTTTATTTCCTACATTTCCCATCCCAATCCTGACACTGGTGGTGGCCAAAGGTGGAATTTCTCTCCTGGCTGCATTGGAGCCTTTGCTTTTCTCCAACAGGGAACTGGTTTTCCAATTAAAAAAAAAAAAAAAAAAAGGATAACCAAAAATTGGTTTTTAAATTAAAAAAATAAAAGAAGGATAACAAAAAATATTTGTTTTACAATGAAAAAAAATTAGGTCCAGTTAAACCTGAGGAAGGAGTTCAATCCCAGGGAGAGGTGCCAGGAGGAAAATCCCCTCCCATCTGCATTCTCTGCTGCCTGGCAGGTGTTTCCTTGCTGCAAAATTCCCTTTTTTTATTTATTTTTCAGCTCATTCCTGCACAACCCCAGTGGGGATGGCAGGAACCATCACAGGAGCTTTTCTCCCTCTCCAAAATGAAATCCAAGAAATTCCTGCACTTCCAGGGCTCCTCCTCCTGCAGCTCCCGAGGTTCTCCCAGCCCAGCTGAGCTGGTGCCTCGTGACTTTTCCCTTCTCCAAAATCTGGATTTTTTGTCTCATTCCAATATTTTCTCACAGATTATTTCCATTTTCTCACAGATTATTTCCATTTTCTCACAGATTATTCCAAAATCCTGAGTGCATCAAGGGGTTCTGCTCAGGTGGCTGCAGCTTTTGGCTCCCGCTGGAGGAAATCCACAATTGAAAAGCACAAAAAAAAAAAATTCCCTAAATTCCTTAAATAAAAAAAAAGAAATCCTTAAAAATTCCAAATGCACCTGAATTTTGCTGTAATTTCTGCCTTGGTAACACATTTGGCCTTTTGCTGATAGAGAGAAAATTGGGATTATTGGGGGAAGAAAAGAAATAGGGAAAAGAAACAACATTTTTGCCTTGTGTGTGTCATTCTTGGGGACAGTCACTGCCTTTGGGCTTGGTCAGAATTACAGCAGCTCTGCCCTAAGGAGCCCAAAGTGGGGGTGAAAAATGATCCCCTTAATTAAAATAATTATTTATTAACAATAAATTAAAATATTCCACTAAAATAATTATTATTTTACAATAAATAAAAATATTCCCCACTAAAATAATTATTAATTCACAATAAATTAAAATATCCCCCACTAAAATAATTATTAATCTACAATAAATTAAAACATTCCCTGCTAAAATAATTATTAATTCACACTAAATTAAAAATTCCCCACTAAAAGAATTATTAATTTACAATAAATTTAAATATTCCCCGCTAAAATAATTATTATTAACAATTAAAATAATCCCCACTAATTAAAAGAATTCCCCTCTCCAAACGTGGCCCCATGACTCAGGTCCTGTGCAGAGCCAGAATTTTTGCCCATTTCAGGATTAATGTTGCCAAAAGTTGGAATCCTGCTTGGTGCTGAACTGAAATCTCAGCAAAATAAAAAAGCTGCTTTTAGAGATCCGTGGCTGCATTCCTATTTATCTTTCTTTTTTATTAAAAAATCCAACTAATAAAATAAAAGGCAGAGGAAACTGAATTCAGCCAGTGCTGCCCAAAGTGATGAAATCTCTGGAAGAGAATCCCAGATGTCAGCAAAAATTCATTTACTCTGCCCAAATGAGAAAGCAATTTTTCCTTTTATTTTTTTATTTTGGAATAAAGACAAGCCAAGGATGACAAGATTGTGTAGAAGAGACAGCAAAGACAACAGAAAAAGGAGACAAAAACAAGATTGTGAGGATGAGGGGAAAAGGTGGCAGCTGATAAGGAACCGAAAGAATTCCAGCTTGGGAAAACAGGAGCTGGGATAAAACTCTGTGTGCTTCAGGGTAAAAAATGGGAAAAACAACGGAAAGGTGAACTCTGAGAAATTTTCGGGGTTTTATTTCATCTCCCCTGTTTGCCACTCACGTGGGCACTTCTTGAAGTGAAAAATTAGCTCATTTTTAACACTATGAATATGGAATATTTACTAATTTTATAAATAAATATAGTAATAAATAATACATTTCTATTTATTATATTATAATACAATAATACATTTCTAAATCAATTAATTGCTTGTTCGAAGTCAGTCCCAGGTTCATTCATGGGAAGAAATTCAAGATTGGGAATCAGCAAATGGATGTTGGTCTGAGGAGGGAAAGAAAAAGAGCTGAGAGTGCCTAAATGACCCAAATTAGTTCATTTTTAACATTATTTAATATTTATTAATTTTATAAATATAATAATAATAATAAATATAATACATTGATAAATAAATTTATTGCTTTTTGGAAGCCAGTCCCAGGTTCATTCACTGGGAAAAATTCAGCATTGGGAATCAGCAAGTGGGTGATTCCCAATTAGCTCATTTTTAACACTATGATCATGGAATATTTACTAATTTTATAAATAAATATAATAATAAATAAAATACATTCATAAATAAAATATAAATTTATTGATTGCTGGAAGTCAGTCCCAGGTTCATTCACTGGAGAGGATTCAAGATTGGGAATCGGCAAATGGGTGTTGGTATGAGGAGGAAAAAAAAAAGAGGTGAGAGTGCCTAAATGACTCAAATTAGCTCATTTTTAACACTATGAATATGGAATATTTAATAATTTTATAAATAAATATAATAAATATAATACATTCCCTAGTGGTAAAAGGGGAGGTTCAGTCCCAATTCATTCACTGGAAGAAATTAAAGATTGGGAATCAGCAAATGGGTGTTGGTATGAGGAGAGAAAGAAAAAGAGCTGCAAGTGCCTAAATGATCCAAATTAGCTCATTTTTAACACTATGTAATATTTAATAATTTTATAAATAAATATACTCATAAATGTACTACATTTATAAATAACTTGATTACTTTTTGGAAGTCAGTCCCAGGTTCATTCACTGGAAAAAATTCAAGACTGAGAGTCAGCAAATGGGTGTTGGTATGAGGAGGAAAATAAAAGCTGAAAGTGCCTAAATAACCCAAATTAGCTCATTTTTAACACTCTGAACCAAGTTTTGTTTTCTCCCTCGCAGAGCAATAAATCCCAATAAAGCAGGAATCATCAATTATCAATATGGGATGGAGGCAGAGTTGCTGCTTCATTCAGGAAATGATGTGATGGCACCAAGGGCTGGGAGCGGAGCCAGAGCCGTTCCTGGGGCAGGAGCAGCTCCCCCACCCCATCCCAAGCTGCACTAATTGCACTAATTGCTCCTTTTCCTTGGACATTGATTAATTGAACACCCAGAAAAGGGTTCTGAGATTTTCCTTGCAGCAGCTTTTCCTGCCAGGGTGGCAGAGCAGGTTGGGGGATTGAAGCAGCCTCTGGAATGGCAGGAAGAGAGAATTTTAACAGATTTTTATCTCAATATCACTGATAAATCTGTGATTGTTATCTCAACTGCTGATATAATCAGTAATTATTATCAAATAATTCAAATATATTATAAATATATATAATATTATCAAATATATTCAAATAATCTCCTATAGAAACATTCCAGACATCTCATGCATCTGCTACTCAGCCAGCTCTCTTTATTAGTTTTTAAAATTGATTTTATTTATATTTTTATTATTTTAATTATTTATTTAATTATTTTCATTCTTTCTTTTTCAGAGTTTTTCCCTCAGTTTTGGCTCAGTGATTATTATATCCACTAATATCCAATAGAATAATTCCAGAAATTTCATGCAGCTGCTACTCAGCCAGCTCTCTTTATTAATTTTTAAAATTAATTTTATTTATATTTTCATTATTTTAATTATTTATTTAATTCTATTTATTCTTTAATTTTCAGAGTTTTTCCCTCAATTTTGGCTCTTGCCTGCAGGTCACCTCAGCCTTTTGGGAGGGTTGAGGTGACGATTTTGGTCCATCTTGGGTTCATTTTGTGACCATTTTGGGTTCATTTTGGGGCCATTTGGGGCTCATTTTGGGTTCATTTTGGTTCATCTTGGGTGCAGCCCTGGCTGGGCTCTGGTGCTGCCCAAGGTGGATCCATGGAGGAGATGCTTTGAATAAATCCCTGCTTAATTCTGTAACTCTGCCCAGCCTCTGCTCCAGCTCTGCCTTCCCAAGGCATCCCCTGAGCTTTGCAAACCCTTCAGCAGGAGGTGAGACCTTCCTGACCTGCATTTCCCTCATTTTCCCTTGCACAGGTTAAAGAAATAATTCTCAGGTTGAAAACGTGTCCAAGTGTTCCCATGGTCCCGTTATCCAAAGGGAACATTGGAGAATATCTTTGTAATAAAAATTTATTTTAGGGATCTGTAACCACCTGAAGGAGAGGAATTTGTCCTCTGGGGACTCCACAGAACCTCATCAGCCAAAGAGCTTTGGGTCAGTAAATTGTCCCCTCTGGGCGGGATTGTCCTGTCCCCACTCAGGCCACAGCTCTGCAAGGAAGGGACATCCCTAAATATTAATGATAAATGGACACCATTCCCAAGTATCCCTAGGAAGGGCAGGAAAACCCTTGCTGGGCTGGTGGCCAGGGCACAATCACCTCTGCAATCTGCTTTTGTAATCAGCTCCTACCTTGGGTGGGAAAAGGTTCAGAAAATCAGGAGAGGAATTTCCTGGTGGGTAATTCCTTCCAGCACGGAGTGATTCAGCTCCTGGTGCGTGAGGAGGAGCCTCAGACGGGGGTGGAAGGGTCTGATGGTCCCAAATCCAGGAAATTGAGAGCTGGTTTTAACGAAGGCACAAAGGAACAGCATCACTCAGGGGCTGAGTCACCACAGCCTGAGCAGGGACACCTTTGGAACTTCCACAGGGGCTCAAGGAGTAATTAGTGCTGATATCAATGGTCCTAAATCTGTTAATCCTCTAAGAAATCATCATTAGGCACAATCAGGCTGAAACTGGAGATCCAAATGTGGCCCAGGGGAAATTCAACAGCCCCAGTTTCAAACACAAACATAGGGAAAATATAGGAAAGTGAGATTCAGGGAATGTTTTATTGGGGAGGGCTCTGATGCTCCCAAACATTTTGGGGTTTCCACAGGAATTCAAGGAGCAATCAGTGCTGATATCAATGTTCCTAAATCTGTTAATCCCCTAAGAAATCATCATTAGGCACAATCAGGCTCAAACTGGAGTTCCAAACACCTCCCAGGTCTCACCCTGAAATTCAACAGCCCCAGTTTCAAAAAAGGTGAAAAATAGGAAAGTGGGATTCAAAAAAAGAAGGAAAACATAGGAAAGTGGAATTCAGGGAATGTTTCATTGTGGAGAGCTCTGATGCTCCCAAACCCTTTGGGGTTTCTAAAGCGATTAAAGGAGCAATCAGTGCTGATATCAATATTCCTGTATCCATTAATCCTCTAAGAAATCATCATTAGTCACAACCAGGCTGAAACTGGAGATCCAAATGTGGCCCAAGTGAAATTCAGCAGCCCCAGTTTCAAACACAAAAATAAGGGAAAAAAGGAAAGTGGGATTCAGGGAATGTTTCATTGTGAAGGGCTCCCAGGTCCCAAACCATTTGGGATTTCCATAGGAATTCAAGGAGCAATCAGTGCTGATATCAACATTTCTAATTCAATAATCCCATACAAATCATCATTAGACACAACGAGGCTGCAACTGGAGTTCCAAACACCTCCCAGGTCTCACCTGAAATTCAACAGCCCCAGATTCAAAAAAACGGGAAAAAAAGGAAAGTGGGATTCAGGGAATGTTTCATTGTGGAGGGCTCTGATGCTCCCAAACCCTTTGGGGTTTCCATTTGAATCCAAGGAGCAATCAGTGCTGATATCAGTGTTCCTGAATCTGTTAATCCTCTAAGAAATCACAATCAGGCTGAACCTGGAGCTCCAAACAGCTCCCAGGTCCCACCCTGAAGTTCAGCAGCCCCAAGTTTCAAACACAAAAAAGTAGAAAGAGAAATTAAATAGAAAGAAAAAGAGACATAGAGAGAAAGAAAGAGAAATTAAATAGATTGGAATGTTCTGCTTTGCTTTCCCAAAGGGAAGGAAATTCTGGGATTGCCCTGGAGATCCCAGGCCTGCAATCCCAACTCCCACTCCTGAAAACACCCTGGGCCAACGGGAGCTGGCCCAGATTCACCTTTTCAGAGGGATGGAGCAGGAGGAGCCCCAAGGGCAAACACAAACAGCCCAAAAGGGGCTGGAAACCCGAGGAAGCTGCAATCCCTGCCCAGGGCTGATGCAGAACATCTGGCCACTGACATCTGGCACTGCCAGGGATTCTGCAGCTTCCCATCTTCCTTTCCATAAAATCCCAGCCATTAAAACAAAACAAAACAAAAACAAAAAAAAACATAAAAGGAATTTCCCAATTTCCCAGCACGTTCTGCAGCTCTGAGAAATTTGCAGCAGCCTTGCCTGTTCCTGTTCATCAGCAAGCCTTGAGTTTTCCAGCCAGGAGCAATTCAAGGGATCAGGAAATGCAGATTTGTGGGTAAAATACAACAGAAAGCATCGGTGATCGTGGAGACTTTGCCCTGATTAGCAGTCGCAGATTTTAATTTTATCATCTAATTATTATATAATATATTATTATATATTTATTATATATGTAAATATAATATATAATATTTAATTATATATACTATATAATATATTATTATATATTTATTATATATGTAAATATAATATATAATAT
>JAWWMS010000060.1:1826322-1838862 GCA_035048045.1 Chlorospingus semifuscus | reverse complement strand
TTATATTATATTATATTATATTATATTATATTATATTATATTATATTATATTATATTATATTATATTATATTGTATTATATTATATTGTATTGTATTGTATTGTATTGTATTGTATTATTACATTACATTACATTACATATTACATATTACATATTACATATTACATATTACATATTACATATTATGTATTATATATTATATATTATATTATTGTATTGTATTGTTATTATATTGTATTATATTGTATTATATCGTATCATACTAAATATTAAAACCATACTAAAGAAATAGAAAGGATACATCAGCAAGCTAGAAAGGAATGAATAATTAAAACCTGTGACTGACCAGAGAGTCTGACACAGCTGGACTGGGATTGGTCATTCATTAAAAACAATTCACATGCTGGGTAAACAATTCTCCAAATCACATTGCAAAGCAGCAAAACAGGGAGAAGCTGAAGCTTCCCAGCTTCCCAGGAGAAGGAATCCTGGTGAAGGGATTTTTTATAAAATGTCATAGTAATATCCCTCCCTATCCTGATTTTGAAATCCATTCCCTGGCCACAAACAGCCATGCAGGGACTGGGGGAGAAATCCAGGGATGAAAGGGAAGGGAGGATGCACTGCTGGGAACCAAACCTGCTCCTTTTCCTGCTCCTTCTTCCTGCAAGCTGTGGCATCTCAGGATGAATCAATCTGGGATTCATTCAGGGATGGAAATCTGAGCAGAATCGTTTCCTCTTGCAGAAAAGTGCCAGAGTTCTACATTTGCAGAACAGTCAATTTTAAAGTCAGAAAAGGAGATGCCACGCTGTAAAAGAAGAGCAAAAAAGAGAATTTTTTTCTTTATGGAAAAGCCACCTCTCAGTGGTGAGAAAGTTTTAATGAGGTTTCTAAAATCCCTGATTATTTCAGTAGAAAATTATCTCCTTTACATTAATCTCCAGTGGAACCGATGGGAAAATCAGTGCCTCAGGTTTAAAAGAGCAAGTCTACATAAAGAAATCAATTTATTTCTTTGCCAGTCTAGTTTGAATTATGCTATATATTAATTTTCTGTCATGTATTTGATATTCAGCACCATATTTTCCCATACTAACCACTCCTTCAGATGCATTTCAGTATTAAACACAGCAATACACTGCAAATAAACTCCTAGAAAGAGTTGAAGTCGGTCAAATTTTTACAGAGTTGTTTAAAGGACTGTGGCTTAAAACTGAATTCATGATCCAGGGATGAATTATTGCTGTTACAGTTATTTTACCTTTGTTAGCTTTCTGATTTTCTCCTGCTGAACAATTCCAGCCCAGGATAAACTCGAGAAATTACGAATTTCTTTTTCCAATGGATGTCAAATCTTCTGGTTCTCTGCCCAAAAAGGATTCCAGAGAGTTCAGATGTGCTGCACAGCTCAGGAATGGCAATTAGAGGGTGGATCAAAAAGAACTTCATAAACCAAATTTTCAGCTCACACGGTGAGACCAGCAAATTCAACCTTAGGAGCAAATTTCAGAATTTCTGACAAAATTAGGGAAGGAATTTTAAAACATTAAAAAAAGAACGATTTTACAGCTGGGTTTAGGAATCTTCTATTAACGAGGCCAGTTCAAATTTCTCCCCAGTACTCTGCAGCCACCCACTGCACTGGACTGTGTCCCACTGCTGCGTTGGATGCCTTGCTCAGCAAATTGCTGGGCTTCAGCCCAAAAAAAGGGGGAAAAATCCTGAAAGGAATATGAGGTGGGAAGGAGAGTGAAGTGAGACCTGCAGCCCTCAAGCGCTGAGTGGGAACCAGCCTCGTTTTCTCCTTCAGCCGCGTTGTCTGGAAGCCTCTGAGAAGGCAAAAACCAGGCCAGGTTTTCCAGCTTGAGCTCTGATAATCACCAAACACCTGCTCCATCCTTGTGGAAGGCAGCGCTGGACAAGGGCTGGGCACATCTGGTTTCACTCAGCTGCTCCGGAGGGTTTGACATCCTATAGGGTTTGACAGAGCAGAGAGTCCAGAGAGTCCTCCAGACAGACAGGCCCAGTTTGTTCCTTTGGACTGGGTTTTACCTGGCTGCCCTGATTAGTTTCATAAAGCCCTAATTAGAAACAGCTCTTCACGTCAAATGCAATGACATTAAGTGGAACGCAGTGACATTAAGTTGAAAACGAGGTGAAATGTATTTGCGCTGGAGGAATATCCAGAGAAAAGAATGGGTCTATAAAACCTTCTCTCTGTATCTGATTTTAAGTCAACTGAACCTGTCTGAAAGCATCAGCTGCCTCTATTAATCTTTTCTCTCCACCAGAAGTTCTCTGGAACTCCGACGTGTTACAGGATGGACCTGGAGTTAGCAGAGCTATTAGGGAAAAATGAGTTATTTCAGCGGGGTACTCCAAGGAAATCACAGCAAATGTTCCTCAGGGCGGAATCTGCAGCGAGGGAAAATTTAAGGACAATTTAAGTTCTCATCAGATAAAAAGCTCGGTGTAAATTTGACAAAGAGCAGCCTTCAGGGGAGCAGGAGCCTGCCTGTTTATCTGTCTGAGCTGCTCCTCAAGAGCCTCAGGAATTAAGGCGCTGCATGATCCTTTCTGGCTCATTTTGATCAGCCCTCGTTATCCATTTTCTGCCCCAAACCGCAGCAAGAAATTAACCTGAATATTGGCAAAACATCCCCTATTCTTCCCTCCACCCCAAGTAAAATATCCCAACCCCTTTATTCCCCAGCACATCCATCTGATGTCGTTTTCTTTTCCTATTTGTAGAGGTACTCAAGGATATTGGTTCTTCCATTTAACCACAGGGGCCCTGGAACAATCTTTAATGCATTTAGGATGTGGTCATATTTTAGAGGATAAAATCACACTTGAGGGCTATTTAAGCCCTTGGAAAAGTGCAGAGGACCCCGTTGGAGGGGCTGCCAATCCCAGAAGTGTCCCTCCTGCTGGCCCTGGGGCTGGGAGGCTTGGGGCAGGGCTGGGAGGATTATTCTGCTGTGAGTTCACCTGTTTACCCAGGCTGTTATTTATTGAAGATCAAATTGACTGAAAATCACTCCCGACAGAGAGCTGGCAAGGGATGACATTATGAGGAGAGCAGAGCTGGGCCTTTGGAGCTCCAGTTATCTGTGATTTAGGGATCATTAGGATCTCCTTAAAATTCTTGCAGCCGGCCAAAAAAACTAAAATTAAAGGCAGGCTGTGCCTTACATTAAACAATTTGGGAGTAGACAAGAGACACCGTTCTGCTGGGTTAAACTTTTTGTTTGACATCTTTAAATACTTTTAACCTTTTCGAGCTTAATTTTGCCAGTTTGAGCTCATGAGGGGAAGGCTTATTTGTGATGGGGGAAATATTCCTGTGAGTAACTTCTCTCCAGTTTCTAGAGCTGTATTTATTCTTATTTTGTCCTTCAACTGGAGACCAGATTATAACTGAGGAAAACTGACATGTATTCCATGCCACCCAAATCTGGGTGTCTGAACCAGTTATATGGACAAAGGGAGATTCCATGGGCTGAATTTTTGACTTGAAAGGCATCAGATTGAATAAAAACATCCTTGCTTGTGTTGAGTGCAGCTGATTTTTACTGTGGTTGCAAATAAAACCCTTTAAACTGCCTATTCTTGTTCGTAGGGAGGTTTTCCAACCACTTAGGAGCGAAAGGAACAGGTTTAATCCTGAGAAAGCAGCTTTCTTTTATTTTTTCTATTTCTAGCTTTATTTTCAAGCATTTCCAAGTTGATGTGGGCAACAAATCTCTTCAGGCCACAGCTTGGTGCTGGTGGAGGGCAGCAGGGACAGGAAGAGCAGAGAAATTCCCCTCTCTCGTTAAGCCAAGCCCTTCATCTTCAGGCAGCAGTTGGGTTTAGCCAAACCTGCCATCCCCCCGCACAACCATGGATTTTCCTGCCCCTTTTTTGCTTTGTTTTATTTGAGCAGAGCATTTCTTGCCCTGCTGTTTGTCCCCTCGGACAAGCCCAGGAAAAAGCCCACTTGCACCCCTCGACCTTTCTGCTCCAGCACTGACAATTCCCTTCCTCAGCCCCCAGGCATGGCTTTTTTTGGGAGTGCCTTATTTAGAACACATAAGCAGCATTCCAAGCTTTCCAGTAGCCTCCCAGCCCCACGGAGGATTTATTTACATTGCATAAAATTAGAGGAAATGAAGGGGGATGTGTTTGAGCGGAGAGCAACAACCTCATTGCTCTTGTTGTAAACTCCCCTCATGGAAGGGTTTCAGTCAATGTCAGCTTGGGGCAGGGAGGGGGGAAAATCCACTCCTGGGCATTTCCAGGATAATGGGGAATGATGCCTGGCAATAAAACACACTCAGCAACTCTGTAAACAAAATTATTTGGTGGGTTTCAAGTGATTTTTGGCCATTCCATACCATGGATCCAGGCTGAGTTCTTGGCTTCCTGTCTCACCAAAGGATATCCCACAGAGGAGGCCTTTGGGGGTGGAGAAAAGGAAGAATTTCTTCTTGAATGAAATTTATTCTGTGTTTAAAAAGGTGTTTTTAGATGGGGGAAAGAGGAAATGTTCCACTGTGAGTGATGCAGATGGGGGTCCATAAAAACACTGGCTAAAACATATGTAGAAAATGCAAATTATTAAATTCAATTAATTAGTTATTTGTACAAATTACAAATTATTAAAGTCAATTTTTTTTTTATTATTTTGTCATTAGTACCTGAGCTCCTTCTCTGAGTGCTTTTCTGAGTCTGTATTCCAATGTATTTCTGGCATCCCAAAGGTAAATGCAAATGGAATAACCACAAAAGGAAGTGGGTCAAATCCAGGTCTGTGTTGTGGAAAAGAACCCCAAAAATTTAGGATTGAATTAATTACAGAAATAAGAAATTAGTTAAAACATAATAATGTAGAGAAGTTTTTTCTAGAGCAAATAGTTACAGACTCCAAGATGGATCTGGGTAGGGAACCTGGAAAGGAAAAAAAACATGGAAAATAAATTCCTGACACCCAGAGCAGCATTAATGCTAATCTAGAGCAGATCCCCCACCCTGGTGCCAGAATTATTCCCAAACAAAATTATGGCTCACTGTGGTTGGTGCCAGCCCAAATTTGCCACTGCCAAATTTCACCCTGGTGTCAGGGCTGGGCCATTCTCGGTTTGGATGTGCCCGTCATCATCCAGGTGTTAGAAACCCCAAAGGAAGTGGCTGTGCTTCCTGAATGTTCCACCAGAACCTGCTCAGATCCCTGTGGAATTGCTCATTGGGAGCCCATTCCCACATTTCCCCGGGGTTTATTCCTGGGACAGGACAGTGATCAGTTCCTCTTCAAACCCACCCTGCTTTCAAGGATAATTTGCAAGCACAATCAGAAAAAAAAAAGTCCAGAACACTGAATAATTTGGAGCAAATTATGATAGGCTACTACAACCTCCTCCCATGAAAAATTTCCATAAATCTATATATGGAGTTCTCTCCTATATATGAGTTATATATACAATTCTCTCATAGATATATTTGAGTCTTTGTACATGAACTGAGTCAAATATATAAGAAAATAAAAAGAGGAATGGTAATGCTCCCCCTTTCAGCCACACAGCTGGAATTCCCTTCAAAACACCTATTTTCCCAAAAGCAGACATTCCAAATTTTCTAAAATCAGACTTTTCCAGCTATGTTTAAACACATCTAAATCACAATTCTTCCCCCTTTCTCTTTTCAAGCCAAAAAACTTTGGAAGATCCCGTGGATTTATAAACCCATCGGAAGGGCAGCCATGGAGGCTGCGGAAAAAAAAGTTCAAAAGAGGATGGAAGGAGAGGGTGAAAATATTCAAAACTAATATCAACTTACAGCAAAGCATAAAAAAATAAAGAAAATAAACCTTCTTTTCCAGGGGTAGATAAAGACAGAGCCAGCTTTGGTTTCCTGGCAATACTTGAGAGGGGAAAGGGAGAGAAATCCCAAACCACAGACGCTCAGCAAGGACAGGGATTCTAAAAAGAACTTATTTATTTGTAAACCCTCCACGGAAGCAACAAGCGTGTTCTGCTAATGACTTGGAATTTAAACAGCTTTTTTTCTGGAAAAATAAAACAAATAAATATCCCTGTGCACCTTCAAGGCTGCTTTTATCAGCATAAACCACTAGTCAGTAGCTCGAGAAATACCTCGCATTCATGGTCAAGCAAAACCTCAGTGAAAGCAAATTTCTCATCAGCCTTTCCAGCAGGGATAGCTAAGAACAACAAGATTGGATGAGCAGGAAAAATGCTGTAAAATAAGGAAAAAACACTGGAAAATCAGGGAGAAATGTCAGATTTATGAGCATAAACTGCTGTTCAATAGTTTGAGAAATCCCTCGCATTCATGGTTGAAAAAACCTCAGTGAAAACAAACAATTCCTCATCAGCCTTTCCAGCAGGGGTAGCGGATGGATGTGCAGGAAAAAATGTTGGAAAATTGGGGAAAAACATTGGAAAATTGGGAAGAAACATTGGAAAATCAGGGAGAAATGTCAGATTTATCAGCATAAACTGCTGTTCAGTAGCTCAAGCAATATCTCGCATTCATGGTTGAGCAAAACCTCTGTGAAAACAAATTTCTCAACAGCCTTTCCAGCAGGAGTAGCTGAGAACAACAGGTTGGATGTGCAGGAAAAATGTTGGAAAATTGGGGAGAAATTTCAGCTTTTATCAGCATAAACCGCTATTCAGTAGCTTGAGAAATCCCTCGCATTCATGGTCAAGCAAAACCTCAATGAAAACAATTTCTCATCAGCCTTTCCAGCAGGAGTAGCTGAGAACAGATTGGATGTCCAGGAAAAATGTTGGAAAATTGGGGAAAAATGTTGGGAAATTAGGAAGAAACATTGGAAAATTGGGTGGGAAGTATCAGCTTTTATCAGCATAAACCGCTATTCAGTAGCTCAAGAAATACCTCGCATTCATGGTCAAGCAAAACCTCAGTGAAAACAAATTTCCCATCAGCCTTTCAAGCAGGAGTAGCTGAGAACAACAGATTGGATATGCAGAAAAAATGCTAGAAAATTGGGGGAAAATGTTGGAAAATTGGGGAAGAAACATTGGAAAATTGAGGAGAAATGTCAGCTTTTATCAGCATGAACTGCTATTCAGTAGCTTGGTCATGGTCAAGCAAAACCTCAGTGAAAACAAACAAATTCTCATCAGCCTTTCCAACAGGAGTAGCTGAGAACAGATCGGATGTGCAGGAAAAATGTTGGAAAACTGGGGAAAAAAGTTGGAAAATCGGGAAGAAACATTGGAAAATGTCATTACGAATATTCGGCCTCCGCGGGACAGCGTTCTCTGGCTTTTCCTGCCACGCAATTCCTCCTTTTCCTCAGGGATCCTCTGGAGGCTGCAGCTCTCCAGGGCTGGAGGCAGGAAGCCTCAGGAAGTGGCCGGGAGCCTGTGGTGATGTAACTGTCACATCGCCCCAGACCTGGCTCTGTTGATATTAGCCCGGGCTAATCACCGCGCTAATTGGGCGGCCACGACGCGGAGCAGCTCGGCTTTCACTTCAACTGCTCACCCAAATGAGGTTTGACTCAAATGTAATACTTTATATCAACACACGGGATGGCTGTAAAAATAATACCACATGTGCTGGTGCCTCTTTTTAATAAGTGTCTTCCTCAATTTTCCCTGCTGGATGAGGCACTCGAACGTACACGTAATTAAGGTTATTTAAGGGATATCAATTGAAAAATGCACCCGCAGGAGGCTGAACATGACTGATGGAGCTCCCAGTGCAGCTCCCAAAAGTCAGCTGCCAGAATTTCCTGCAGCAACTTCTACAATTTGATCTTCCCCACATTGCCCGGGACAGGAATAAGCTGCAAATCTCTCGCTTTGCTCTTTTTGCCTCGGTACAAAATGGGTTTGGAATGGCGGATTTATGGTTTGGTGGCAATTTCTGTGGGAATCGTAGGGAATAGAAAAAGATAAAAAGCACCGAGAGAAGCAGAGCTGGGCTGGTTTTGTGTAGATGGTGGAGAGACAGAAAACAAACATCTCTCTGCTCAGAGCTGATGGAAGAGTTCTTCAGAGCCCTGAGACAAAATTGTGCCCAAAATAAGATGGAAAGGCACGGGGAGAAAATCTGCAGCAGAATTTTCATGGATTCATGGATCATTTTGAGTTGGAAGTGACCTTTGAAGGCCACTTAGTCCAATCCTAAGAACATCTTCCACTAAACCAAAAAGCTCCATCCACCCCGACCTTGAACATTCCCAGGGATGGAGGCTCCATCACCTCTCTGAGCTGTTTTACCACCCCCATTTTAAACTATTCTCTATATCCAGTCGAAATCTGTGCCAATTTAGCTTAAAGCCATTTCTCCTTGTCTGAGGCCCTTCTAAAAGTTTTCCCTCATTTTTTATATAAACCCTCTTTAAGAACAGAAAGTCTGCAGTGAGTTTTCCGTGGAGTTTTCCATGTTTTTTGTTAATTTTTTTTTCTAGTCCTCTTTGTTCTCTGTTAAATTTTCCCAGCATTCCTAAAAGGAGAGATGTTTCCAGCACGCATGAAAATATTAATTTAATGCCTATTTATCCTGGGGATGCTTTGAGGATGCAGCACCCTGTGCTCAGAGATGTTTCAGAAGGTGGAACACAGGAATTCCAGCATTCCAGAGTTCACCATTCCATGGACAGCACCAGGTGCATGACGGAATCATCCTTCTCACAATTTTATGGCAATGGATCTTTCCCATGTTTCTACTCCAGAGCTTTAATCTCAGCAGGGCTCTGTTCACCAGGAGAACATCTTCATTTTCTTAATGAAGAAAACCCAACGAGTGCTTTGTCCAAGATATAAAAAACCCTACAAAAATTCCCAAATCCAATGACAAACGGTTGTTCATGGACCAGATCAGCCAATATTGGTATTAAAGGCAGCCCAGTTTTTGTACTTGTATTTGTATTATTTGTATTTGTATTTGTATTTGAATTTGAATTTGAATTTGAATTTGAATTTATGTTTGTGTTTGTGTTTGTGTTTGTGTTTGTGTTTGTATTTGTATTTGTATTTGTATTTGTATTTGTATTTGTATTTATGTGTTTGTATTTGTATTTGTATTTGTATTTGTATTAAATGCCCTGAGTGCTAGAAAATGAGATTTGGGCTCTCCCACAAAACCCAAAACCAAAATCCTGTTGCTGGTTTTATAATTCTGTTGTTCAATGGCACAGAGCACTCACCTCGTGCTTTGATGTCATTTGGTGGCTGGGGCTGCTGGAAAAGGATTTTCTGATTTCTCAGACAGGTCTTGATAAGGCAGAAAGAGTGTCCAACATAAAATAATACCAAGAAAGGGAAAATAATACCAATACCCCCTTCTCCTCCAAAAACACACGCACAGCTGGAGATGTTGAGCAATACCCAGCAGAGCTTGCTAAACAACTTCTCAAAGCCCTTTTTCAGCCTTAAAAATATGGTGAAAACATAGGAATTACTTGTAAAATATTTTTACTTTTCCTTGCTTCACTTTCTCCACCTGATTTTCAATGGAAGGCAAATTTGTGGCATTTTGCAGATAAATTTTTGCTCTGCCACCCAGATCTCAGGTCAGGCTTTTCTTGGTCAGTACAACATCTGAGTTAGAACTGAGAAAATGCCTCAGGATGGAGAGGGGTCCCCCCTGACACGAACCTTCTCTGCAAAGTTGTCATAAAAATCATTATGAGCCCCCAACAGATGTGACCTTAAAGAGAAACTTGATGGAGGGAGAAATAAAAGAAGAGGTGAGGAATATAAAATAACCTGTGGTGAAAATAACAGCAGGGAAACGTTATTATAAAATCCGAGTCATAGCTGGCTGCCTTCCTCTTGGTTATTGCTTTTTCTTTCAAGGAGCTGTCCTTGAGAGTGCAGAGGTTTGGGGGTGATTTTGGGAAGGCAATTTTAGCACTCTGCTGTTCTGCTGGAGCTGTGAGAGCCCAGGGGCAGCGAGAACATCCTGGGGTTTAAACAGAGGTGTCAAGGAAATATCATCATGGTTTTGGTTCCGCTGTGATCACAGCGCCCTGGCTGCTTGTGAGGGGTTTTTTTTAATGTCAAATGCTGTGTAAACTCCTGGCAGAGAGTTTTGATTTGTTTAGAAATTATCTAAATAAAAAGCAATGAAATGTTGCTCTGTGTACCCAAATCTGGGGTGAGCATGGAGCTCAGAGCTCAGCTGAGCCCCCAGGACAGGCAGGGCCAAGCACCCCCAGCTCCCCTGGCACCCAGGAGAACCTCAGGACATGGATTCAAACCAGAAAGAGCCACAGAATGGTAAAAATAAGAACCATACGAGGAGAGAATCTAAATTCCAGCAGGATTGCTAATTGCCAGCACCTCCTCTCCACTCCCATGTCTCAGCTACTTCCACCCACCAAGGAAAGCTGGGATTTCACCCCAACTGGGAGGTTTGGATTTGAGTGCATGAGGCTGGATCAGGCTCAGAAATAATTTTTGGATAGGAGAATAAATTCTTGAGCGTGTCTGGTGAGATTTGGATGCAGGCACAGCTGTCCTAAATTGGCATGAAACTTCAGCGAGGTGTCAGAAATGAAATAAGAAATCTGCTGGGTCTGCTGCACTGGGTAATGTCCAAGCTCCAACCTGATCTCACTGTTTTCCTTACAAGTTTTTAATATTTTTTTGCAGCTTATATGATATTTAGATCAGTGCAATGGAGAAAAAAGTATTTTAAAGGCTCAAGTGTTTGAAAGTCTTGTGAAAGGAAATGATGCTCAGTTGGTGAGGTATGTGCTGGGCATGGGGGACAACAAACACCTTGGGCATCCTCTAAACAGCAAGGCAAAAGGGAGAATGGATACTCTGAATTTTAGAATCCACCAGCAGAAGTTGCACTTTATCCCAGCCTGGCAAACAGCTTTTTCAGAGCTTTTTAGTTCTTTTCCCACCTCGGTCTGGGGCTGCCTTTTGCAGTGAAAATCTGGTTTGTCAAAGCTGTTTTCTTTTGGATTGTCCTCTCCAGGTCCTTGAGAGCTGCAATGCCAAGGAGCTGTGCCAAGGAGGGTCTGACACTGCCCCACATTTATCCCTGCAGAATCCTCCTCTCCTCCACAGATCTGACAGTTCCTGTCTGCTGAGATCTGCAGGTGTTGGATAAATCCTGTCCTCTTTTAGCACCATTGTTGGGTCAATCCTGTCTGGTGAGTTGCATTTCCTCCCCTTCTTTCATTACCTTTTAGCACTTCTCCCAGTTCTTTACCAGATTGCTCCTCTCCTGGTGATGCTGGAACTAGAACTGGGCTGAAATTCCCGTTTTGGAGGTTTTTGGCCCCTCAGCTCTGCCTTGCAAGGAGAGTACAGCCTGGACCCAGCACTTTGTGTCAGAGTCCTGCAAAATGAATTTGGGATTAACCTGAGCATCCAATGGATCCACTGGAGGATCCACCAGGATCTGCCTCTGCTCTCACCTGCTCCAGGTCACCCCCTGCCCATCTGATGGACACTGAGCATCACCAAACCCTCCTGCAGGACCTGTTCTCCCCAAACCCCGCTCAGGGCTTTGCTGGAGCTCTCCTGGCTGCAGCAGGATCCGTTCCCTGCCCCTGGAGTCCTTCCCAAGGGTTTCATGTGCAAGTGGGAGAGCCCAGCCGGGGCTGGGGTAGCTCAGGGACCCTGGGCAGGGTTTCCAGCCCAGCAGGAGCTTCCCTGCACGGGGAGGGAGCAGAGGGGGCTCTGTTGTTGTACCGCCAGCGCTGGGGGATGTTGGTTTGTTTTTGGAGGCGATGGCTAAAGCAGATGTTGGGGGTGAGCTGCGGCAGGCAGGAGTTATCCTGCAGGATGAAAAGTGCAAAAGTGACCTCCAGCCTGCAGTGGTGCTTTAATCCCAGCTTTGTGGGCTGCTATCAGCTCCTGATCGGCTTTAAACCCCGCTCAGCCTTTCCCTTTCCCAGGAAAGCTCGGCTTAACAAACACTGTGCCTCCCTCCCGAGGAGCTCCATCACCCTCTGACCCCAAAAACACCCAGGAGTTCTGTATTTGTGGGGTGTCCCATGGCAGGAGGGAATGATGAATGTTCTCCATGTGCTCAGAGGGCTAATTTATTATTTTATGATACTACATTATATCAAAGTATAGAATAAATAAAATAAATATATATTTATATTCCCTGCTTTAATTTCTCCCTGGATATCCAAAATCTATATAGATAGAGATAAATGTTATAATATCAATAGATAGATATAAAGAAATATTACAATATACATAGATAAAATATTTATAAATAAATTTAACTATAGATATATCTATCTATACATCTATATCTATATCTATATGGAGATAGATATAGATATAGATATAGATATAGATATAGATAGATAAATATAGATAAAACCCAATAATTTGTGTTTAGACCTAAATCTAAACACAAAATACAGTCTCAAACACTTTCAATCCCAATCCTAACCCAAACAGAAAAAAGACAAAGCCACTATAGTAATAGTAATAGTAATAGTAATAGTAATAGTAATAGTAATAGTAATAGTAGTAGTAGTAGTAGTAGTAGTAGTAGTAGTAGTAGTAATAATAATAA
>JAWWMS010000060.1:1813596-1826222 GCA_035048045.1 Chlorospingus semifuscus | reverse complement strand
AATAATAATAATAATAATAATAATAATAATAATAATAATTATTATTATTATTATTATTATTATTATTATTATTATTATTTACAATAAAGTGGTTTAATAATTGATCCAATTATGGATTCTCAGAGAAACCAGCTAAAGTTTTCCTACATTTTTTTTAGGTGAAGGAGTTCAAACTGAAAAGGATTTTTACTCCAGGGGCGGCAAAATTATCAAACTCTCTGGGAAATGAATTGCTGTAGGGGTAGTGGGGACAGGTAAGGGTGATAGAGAGACTTTGTCATTAGAAGGTGTGAAAAACAAAATAATTATTAGAAATCTATAGCTCTTACAGGAACAGTGGTGGACTTAAGACTTGATTGGCTTTGAATCTTCCCTCACACTACTGGTCAATTGAATATGGAATATTGAATCTTCTCTCACGCTGTTGAATTATGAATAGCCCACTCTGGAGAACCGTATCTACAAACAACGGTTCCAGAAAGAGAGACAATAATTATTTGAATTTTTCTCTCTGAGTTTCTTACAGTTTCTCACAGCTTCCCAGGGTTTTCCTGGCATAACCATGTCTCTCTCTGCTCAGAGAAAATGTGAATATTGCAGAGTGGATGTGGCAGATCCCTGCAGAATCCCGTGGTACTGGGGACAGGTAAAGGTGATACAGAGATTTTATCATTAGAAGGTATGAAAAACGAAATAATTATTAGAAATCTATAGCTCTTATAGAAACAATGGTGGACTTAAGATTTGATTGGCTTTTAGGAATCTTCTCTCACACTATTGAATTATGAATAGCACACTCTGGAGAACCGTATCTACAAACAACGGTTCCAGAAAGAGAGATAACAATTGTTTGAATTTTTCTCTCTGAGTTTCTTACAGTTTCTCACAGCTTCCCAGGATTTTCCTGGCATAACCGTGTCCCTCTCTGCTCAGAGAAAATGTGAATCCTGCAGAGAGGATGCGGCAGATCCCTGCAGAATCCCGGTGTTCCCAAAGAGGGCACTGATGCTCTGCACAGCAAAGGGGACAGCTCAGAAATCCTCGGCCAGGCATAAATCTCCACCGAGAAATCTGTCTTAGCACGTCCACCTCAGGAAAAGGGGAATTATTACACTTAATTAAAGTGTATTGACACCACATGTGGCCCCACCTCTCGCTTTTTGGCTTTATTAATGACAGCAGAGCTGGGCCAGGGGGGCAAGCAGGACTCTCCAAACACAGCCCTGCCTCATTTCTGCCTCTCAGGTATTTCTGCTGGTCCGTATTTCAGCCAAGGGCATCAGCCCAGCTCTGTGCGTTAACGCTCCTGGAGCAATTTTTCACATTTATTCACAGAAATAATTCAGTGATCTGTTCATTTTGGGGCGCTGGGAGTTGTTGGTTTGGTTTTGCAGGAGAGCTGTTTCCATAAAAGTTGTGCACAGAATAATTCCTGCTCCTGCAGAGACCTTGGTCTGTAATTCACAAGGAATCCCAGTTGGAACAGAGAGAATTCGCTCAAATCTTGAGGTTTGTGCCCAGATTTATCCCTCCCACTGAGAATCCCTAATTTAGAGTGCAATCCTTCAGGTCTAACATGAGGAACAATATCAGGGAATCCCGATCAGAATTTTATCTTTTTATTTAGGATTTTAAACCCTCAGCATCCTGGGCCACACAGAATTTAACATTTTTATTTAAGATTTAAAGCCCCTAACATCCTGGGGCACACAGAATTTCACATTTTTATTTAGGATTTTAAACCCACAGCATCCTGGGCCACACAAAATTTAACATATTTTATTTAGGATTTTAAACCCTTAACATCTTGGGGCACACAGAATTTACCATTTTTGTTTAGGATTTCAAACCCTTGACATCCTGGGCACACATAATTTAACATTTTTATGTAAGATTTTAAACCCTTAACAATCTGAAGTGCGCAGAATTTAATATTTTTATTTAGGATTTTAAACTCTCAACATCCTGATGCACACAGAATTTAACATTTTTATTTAAGGTTTTAAACCCTTAACATCCTGGGGCACACAGAATTTAACATTTTTATTTATGATTTCAAACCCTTGACACCCTGGGGCACACAGAATTTAACAATTATTATTTAGGATTTCAAACCCTCAGCATCCTGGGGCACAGGGAATTTTATTTAGGATTTTAAATTTCAATTTTAGATTAAACAGTTTTTTAGATTTAACAGTTATTTTTAGATTTAACAATCATGATTTAGGATTTTAAACTCTCAGCATCCTGGGAGAATGTTGCACAGAACTTAACATTTTTTATTTGATGCCAGCACTGATTCATTTGGCCACTCATTATTTGTTTAGTGAGCATCAACACGACAGAAAAAAACCAATTTTTCTTCTCCAAAGAGAGAACTGGGGCGCCCCAGGAGCTCTCAGGGTAACCCAGGGAGTCTCTGAGTGTTTCTGACAGGGGTGAAAATCCTCAGGACGCAGGGGTGGTGTCACAGCTGCCCCGGGGGGAGGTCCTGGCAGGGAGATAAGGGAATGTCCACACACACAGGAGCAGGATCTGCCCCTTTGGAAGAGCCTCGGGCTCACTGGAACTTTTATTTTTTAATTTTGGAAGGAAATTGTGTGGCTGGAATGCAGAACTGGGAGTCTGAGCAAAAAAGCCAAGGGAATTCTGACTTATTCCACCAGTTAAAAACCTGCCCTGGTGGAATTCCACGCATTTCCCCAATCACAGAGCAGTGTTGTGATGTTCAGTGATGTGACATCAATATCAGGTTTGATATTCAGTGATGTGATATCAATATCAGGTTTGATATTCAGTGATATGACATCAATATCAGGTTTGATATTCAGTGATATGATATCAATATCAGGTTTGATATTCAGTGATATGACATCAATATCATATTTGATATTCAGTGATATGATATCAATATCAGGTTTGATATTCAGTGGATATTCACTCTCCACTGAATATCAAATATGGGAATTTTTCCCGACTACTGAGTATCAAATATGATATAAGAGTGAAGCTCTACAGCACTTTGTGAGAGTGTGACATAGATAAGAACTGATAAACATCTGAGTCCCAACCAGGAATACTCTTTAGCAGATTTAATCCCAATTCTGGCAGAGAAAAAAACAAAAAATTCATCATAAATGCAAAAATTTCCCCCATTAGCTCTGGAAAAATCATCCTTTGGGGAGATCAACAATCTGGAATTCTCAGTGCAGGGGAAGGCAGGGACATCCCCGCAGACAAATCCAGAGCAGCAGGAAAACAGGGGCAGAAAAATGGAGCTGAGCCCCTCAGTGTGTCCCTGCAAACACCTCACACCCAGGGTTGCACAAACTGAATTCCCTGGATAACAATTCCCCAAGGAAACACCGAGAAACCCTGCAGCAAACACCAACTCTGCCATCTTTCCTTTTTCCATATTTTGAAGCAAATGGAGGAGATGACCGAGAGGCTGAGCCTGTCCTGGAGGGCTGTTTGAGAATTCCCGTGGCACAAACAAGTGCTGAGGACTCCAACCGCTTGAAAACCCCTGAAACTGCAGGGCTGTCCTCAGTGGTTTGGGGAGGGCAGAACCTTTCAGCATCTATTTATGCCCTGCTGGCTAAAATATCACCCTGGGCAGGCTATTTTTGACACTCGGCTCGGAGCAGAGCAGCTGACAGGCACTGCAGATGGTTATCTGTGGTTAAAAGTCCAGAAAATGCTGTAAAAGTGTGTAAATCCGAGGAATCTGGGCAAATTCCAGCTGCTGTAATCCCTTCTCCCAATATTCCTGCTGCTGTTGCAGTTGGAAAACCATCCTGCCATATTTCAGCCCAGCTTTGGCTGCTCTTGCCCAGCAATGATTTGGAAGTTGTTCTGTGAGGAGCTCTGGGTTGCAGAAATCTCTGATCATTGTCATTAATTCTGGCACCACTCAAGACCACCAGAATTTAAAATAAATTAACAGGCCTTTCCCTATTATCATTGGCATCTCCTTCTCATCCAGCCAGGACAAGTTAAACCCTCATAAAAGTGAAAAACAATCTACTTTTGGAGGTAATACAGCAAAAGCAGAGGAGAGCTGGTGAGTTCTCATTGTACTTTTACTGGCAGGAGTTTTCTGGGAATAAAAATTCACACACAGAAGATTTGGATGGGGGAAAGGCTGATCTGACATGCAGCAAAGAGATTTAGCCCTGCTCACTTCAACACCCTCAGCTCATCGTGTTTTTCCCTTCAGGTTATCACGGAAATCCATCAAAACAAAATCTGTTCTAAGCTCAAAACACCCCAAGGCAGAGCCCAAACCCTCTCTGGGTTTGGCTGGGGCAGCCAAGGCAAGGCTGGGTTTCTGTGGCTGCTCCCAGGTCTCCGTCAGCAGAGGGATTTCATTCTTTTCCAGGGGTTTCGTTCTTTTCCATGGCTCTGTGCTCAGCTTTGTCAGCAGCCAGGGCAGGACAGGATTAATGACTGGGGCAGCATTTCCTGAAGGGATGGAGCATCCCCAGCTCTGAGAGCTCTGGAATTTGCATCAGCCCCAAATGCAGCTTCTGTTCCATGGGAAGCTCCAGCAGAACTCACTGTGTTGCATGGGAGAAGCCTCCAAGTCACCTGGAAACCTCCCCTGATTCAAAATTAAAACAGAAAAAAACCCCTTATCCTCCCCTGATTCACAGATAAAGCAAAAATAAAAACTTTATCCTGCCCTGATGCACGGATAAAGCAGAAAAAAACCCAAACTTTATTTGTGCTCTGACACTCAGCATTTCTGAAATAAACCTCAGACAAACCCATCTCCTGACAAAAAATTATGATTAATTCAAGGGATATCACCAATAACAGCTCACAGCAGAGCTTGGGGAACTCCTTTCTCATCTCCAAGCCCACAATCAGCACCTGGCTGGGGCAGGATCTGCACATTTCCTATTGCAAGGCAAGGAGGAACATCTGGAAGCAGCTGGAATAATTCTGTGAATCCCCTGATTCACAGATAAAGCAAAAAACCCCAACTTTATCCTCCCATGATTCACAGATAAAGCAGAAAAAAAGCTTTATTTGTGCTGTGACACTCAGCATTTATTTCTGAAATAAACCTCAGACAAACCCAAGCGAATCCATCTCCTGACACAAAATGATAATTAATTCAAGGATTACCACCAATAACAGCTCACAGCAGAGCTTGGGGAACTCCTTTCTTATCTCCAAGCCCACAATCAGCACCTGGCTGCGGCAGGATCTGCACATTTCCTATTGCAAGGTGAGGAGGAGCATCTGGAAGCAGCTGGAAATAATTCAGAGCGCAGTGCAGTGAGAAGGAGTTTAAAAACCACACGGTCTCAGCGATATTTTCACAGTGCTCCAAGCAATTTACTTCCACCAGTTAAATGGTTTCAAGGCTCTCCAGCTCCAAATTACAGCCCCAGAACAAATGCCAGCAGTGGGAAAAGTCAGAGCATCAGGCCAGGGGGACAAGAGCCGAAGGGCTCGAGGAAAGGGCAGGAGATTTGGGAATGGCATCCTGCTGGATTTGAGGGGGATCAGCCCAAACCCTCCCTGCTCTGTCAGTGTCTCCCTCAGATGTGTCTCACTATGGAAAATAATTTGCATTTTCTGCCAGGATGGCAAAGCCCACGGGAGCCCCAGCTTTCATCTCCACCGTGCTGGGGTGCAGAACATGAACCATTTGTGCAATAAATCAAAATTCCAGGCAGATTATCCAGGAGTCTGTGTAATTTGGGAGCCAGGTAAAGCTTTTCTTATCACAAAAACGCCTCCAAAAGCAGATCCCAAACAGAGCAGAAGGGACGGTGCTGATGCACTCCCAATTTCATTTTGCTTTGTGTTTCTCCTCAAGGAACAAGGCACATTTGGTTTCTATTCACCACCCAAAAGGTTATTTAAGGTGGGTGATCTCTTAGAATGAGATTTTCCCCATCCTTGGACTCAAAATGAAGGAGAAGTGAGGAATTTGGCTGAGTCAAGGTTACCCAAAATTCAAGTTGGTGTTCTGCAGTGATTTTGGGCTCAGTGTACTTGGAATCTTGATGGGAGCATGGAAGGAAAAGTCAGAGAAGTTAAAGAAGGAAAAGGCAAAAAGAAAACAAAGGATTTTGGCCTTCAGGGGTTATCAGCCCTGGAAATCTCAACTTGCAGATTTTTCATGGGTCTGGGCACATCCCAACATCTCATGAGCCACATGAAAATTAAAGAAATAAGAGAGTTATAAATATAAAATTTGGATTAGTTTTAAAGGTAAAAATTCCCATCTAAAATTTTGGGTAAAAGTCCCTCAGAAGTTCAGGAATGGTTGGAAGGGTTGGAGAGGAGTTGGAGACAGGAGGGACAGGGAGAAACCCACAAGGGCAGAAATTCCAGAAGGGTTGAATTGGGTCAGAAATCCACAATGGAGAGGGCAAAGAATTCCCCAGCAGGGACATGAAAACAGGAGCTTGGAAATAAAATAAATTTTAGATTATTGGCAAATAAGTGCAGTGAAATGAGTTTATTGTATTACAACATATTAAAAGCATATAATAAATGTTTATAATATATTGTAATTAAAAAATAGCTTCTAATTGTGATGGTGTGAATTATAACTTCTGTGTTGTCTCACCTTTTACATGAGACTGAAAATGGAATAAAAGTTTTTAAAACACCTCTGAATTACCCCATCTCTGGGTCAGAAAAGAGACCAATCCAAAAGAAATGAACTTTTTATCTCGAGGGGAGAAGGAAAATCTGGAGAGCCTGGCAAGGCAGATGGAGTTTTGGGAAATGAGGGGATTTTGGTATAAAAATGTACCTCACGTTAGGGCTGCAAAAATTACCAAGTGAGAAAATGAGCAAAAGGCCAGCTCAGAGTGAAAAGAGAGCCTGGCTTCTGCGAATAAATGTTTTTCAAAATGAATGAGTGAGGCCTTGCAAAGCTGGGGGGGGACGGAGGGAAAGGAGGAAGTGTTTAAAGTAAATTTATCTATGAATGAATCAAGAGAGAAAATCTGAACAGTCTTCATTTAATCATCTCTAAAGGTCAAACACTTTCTGTCTGGGTGATTTTTCAATGTCTCAAAGTAAGAATCCAGATTTTCTCTCCTCAAAAAAAGAGATGAACTTCTCTCATCATTAAAAAAAGAGCTGAAAATGGAAATTTTAATCAGGATGCAGTTAAAGGAGAATCATGAAACCTCTCTGAATTTCTAATCAGGAATTGGGGAACATCACAAACATCCTGCCAAACCCAAATATTTTGTTGTCCCTTCGTGTTTAGAGGGGTTTTTTTGAACTAATCACATTTTGGCAGAGCATGATAGAGATTTAGAAATCTCTAAAATCCACAGAGGATGCTCGGCTCTCATTGGGATATTGAATGTCCTGAAAGCAGAGTTAGGGGATGTAGGGAGTTATTAAAGTTGAGAAATTAAAAGGGAGTCTCAATCAGAAGATCTGAAACTCAGGAAAGAAAAAAGTTCCCAGCAGAAAATGTCAGGGGTTGAATTTCTGTGATTTGCCAAACAGAAATTGATTATATCACAATAAAGTCAGGCTCTAAAATTCAGTGTAGGTGGATAAAAGTTGTTGAAATCAGTGGCAGATTTCTAATTTATCCTTTTTTATCCTTTTAACCAGAGTAGATTAAAGCCAGCTCAGGTGAGGCCGCCTGTTCTGCCATCACACATAAGGGGAATGAAATTTCCTCTAAAAAAGCTTTTCAGTCCACTGGAGGATGGCATAAACCCAATAAATTAAAGCCAAAATACAGGTAAAAATGGGAGAATTGACTTTTTGAATGGGTTCTTCCTCTCCGAGCTCATTCAAGCCTCATCTCAGCCCATGGGTGTTGCTGAATCCAACTCACTGGCCTGGTTTTGTCCCCAAGGTGTGACATTTAATTCAGATTATCAGGGACAGGGGAGGAGATTCCCTCTCCCAGCACAATTCCCCAGCTGGGAGTGCCCTGGGATATGAAATAAATCCCAAGGAATGGGAACTTATTGTAAATCAAAGGCGACTCCAACAAAGGGGAGAGAGAAGGGTGAGGAGCACTCCATGGATATCAGAAGGCAAATTAATTATTTTATTATACTATAGTATACACATTTCATCTAAAATTCACTGCCCTGAATCTCGTGACTCTCACCCAACAATCCACACACCCACATTTGGCCCTGACAGGCCAAGGAAACAAAACATCCTCACTTTGGATGAACAATCTTCATATTGCATTCTACTTTTGCACAAACACAGGCACAGCAAGTGATAAAAATTGTGTTTTCCCTTTCTCTGAGGTTCAGAGAATGTGAATCTCAGGAATCCTTGAGAAGAATTGTGCAACACATCTCAAGAGGTTTATCCATGGCCAATCGAAACCTCAATCAAGTGCTGATGTAGAATGATCAAGGAGATTCTTTACTTTTAGATAATCTACTTCTACTATATCACTGACACAAGGTTTACAATGTCAGAAACCCAAACCACCATGCAAAGAATGTTCATTGTTTCAAGTCCAAACAGCTGAGTTTCAGGAGAAGGCCCATTCCTCCAGGAGAAGGTCCATTCCATTCAGGAGAAGATCCATCCGTTCAGGAGAAGATCCATTCAGGAGAAGATCCATTCATTCAGAAGGTCCATCCATTCAGGAGAAGATCCATTCAGGAGAAGATCCATTCATTCAGGAGAAGATCCATTCATTCAGGAGAAGATCCATTCAGGAGACGATCCATTCATTCAGGAGAAGGTCCATCCATTCAGGAGAAGATCCATTCATTCAGGAGAAGATCCATTCATTCAGGAGAAGGTCCATTCCATTCAGGAGAAGATCCATCCATTCAGGAGAAGATCCATTCAGGAGAAGATCCATTCATTCGGGAGAAGATCCATTCATTCAGGAGAAGATCCATTCAGGAGACGATCCATTCATTCAGGAGAAGGTCCATCCATTCACTGGAGATGTTGCTCTTTGACCGTCCCTGAAGGTCCTTCTGGTTCTGAACCAGACCTGCAGAATCCTGAAACAGAGAACTGCTAAAGAAAATCACTAATAACTATTAGAAATCCAAAAGTGTTGAAAAATCTCTGGAAAACAATGGCCACAGCATTCAAGCACTTGGGCCAAGGCTGACTCGTGGCTTTCCAGCACTCTGAGCTGACAATGAGAGGTCAGATTTTCCACCTTTCTTTCTTTTTTCTTTTTTTAATTTTTTTCTCAGAAATCCTTGGGAGGAATTGTGCCTTGCTTTTCTCTGTGAAGAGAAATGTGGCAGCAGGAACATCCAGCAGAACCAGCCCTGCCCTCAGTGCCAAAGAGCTGGCAGGAACCACCACCCCCATTGGGTTTTTGGGTATTTTAAACAGCAAAAAAGAGCCACAGGCATGGCTTAAAAACAAAAAGTTGACAAAATATACTAGGCTGAGGTTAAACTTCATTGAATCATTGCTTGATTATAGAGTGTCCCTTCTGCAACCACCAGATTCCCTTTAAAAACCACTTTTTAGTGTTTTCAAGGAGCTGCAATTATTTCTGCAGGGTTTGGGAAGGATTCTTCCATGGGATTTTGGGATTTTCCAAGGCTGTCTCAGACAGGGCTGGTTTAAAATAAAACCTGGGCAGAGTCTGAGCCCAAGCTGGGCTGGGCCAGCTCAGGGGACCAGGGCACAGCTTTGGGTGGCTTTTCTGGGAATTTGGTTCATTCCCAAAAGCAAAGAAAACCAAGAGGAGAAATTGGAAGTTGGGACTGAATTAAGCAAACAGTGGCAAGAGGGGGAAGAACCTTCAGTGCTGGAGCTGCCAGAATGACAAAAAAACCCCCAAAAGCCAAAAAATAAATAGAGAAAAAACAAAATGAACCATGTCTGGGGCTGATAAATAATGATAAACCAAAATAATAAAGCAATAATAATAAACCATGTCAGCCCCATGTCTGGGGCTGATTTTAGCACCAAGAGTCTGCAGGGGAATGATGTCAAGATCGAAGTCTTCCACCTCATTGTGGTCTGACAACAACAATAACCAAATAAACCAAAAAATAAAAAATTTAAAAAAAAAGTCTTTGCAGCAAAACTAACAAAAACCCCCAAAAACCCATAAAAACCAACCAAAAAAAAAAAAAAACCCACCACAAAACAAAGCAGAAAAAACCAAAATTGAACAAAAAAAAAAAATAAAACAAACTACTCTGCCTTTGGAGTACAGATCCATGCTGCAGAGAGAGGAGTGGGCAATTAAATTCTTTAGTAATTAGACAATTAAGAAATTCTGCAGTGGAGCTGTTAATTGTCCATCAGTGGCACACCCAATTGAAAATCCCCCTAAATTTCTGAATTTTGTACAATGTCACTTGGATTAAGCATGCAGAGGGAGTTTAGTCCAATTTTAGAACTGGTTTTAACTGGTTTTAGCAAACAACAGAAGTTAAAAATCAGTGAAAATTCCCAAGCTTTATTCCCCTTTCTATTGAAATCCTGGATCTTCCACCAGAGCTTCCATCAGAAATGCAAAAATTACTCAAGGTAATTCTGCAAGTCCAATCATTTATTTAAGCTGAAAGAAAATCAGTTTTTTAAAAAAAATTAATAAATTATTCATTTTTTTCAAAAGATTGAGTTACACATCTCCAAGGCTTGTCTGAAATTTGTCTGAATCTTCAGGGACAGATTGAGTCCTGATCAAATTTGAGTTCTGATCCAAATCTCCTGGGTTTGGAACAAAGTTACACGAAACTGGAGCTTTTAAGGTGGCAAAATTTGATCCAAAAACCAAAAAAGGTTGGAAAATCAAAACCTTTCCTGTTGCTGCTCCATAGCAGAGATCAAACAGGAATGCTGAGGGCTGAGGGAAGAGATGTGGAGGGAAAAAATCACCCAGAAAGGCAAATTCTTGTTTTTCCTGCTCTCTCTTTCTGCTCTGTCTGAATTTTCTGTTTTCATCTCACCTGACTCAGCTTCAGCCCAGGAAGGTGATTAAACCTGGGATTAATTTTTGGCAAGTTGGAAATTTTATCAGCCTAATTTTTTGAAAGCTGGAAAATTTATCAGCCTAATTTTTGGAGTGTGGGAATTTTTATCAGCTTAATTTTTGAAAAGCTGGAAAATCTATCAACTTAATTTTTGAAAAGATGGAAAAATTATCAGCCTAATTTTTGGAAAATAGAAATTTTATCAGCTTAATTTTTGGTAAGATGGAAATTTTATCAGCTTGATTTTTGGCAAGTTGGAATTTTATCAGCTTAATTTTTCGAAAGTTGGAAAATTTATCATCTTAATTTTTGGAAAGCAGAAAATTTTATCAGCTTAATTTTTGGAAAACTGAAAATTTATCAGCCTAATATTTGGCAAATTGGAAATTTTATCAGCTTAATTTTTGGCAAGCTGGAAAATTTATCAGCTTAATTTTTGGAAATCTGAAAATTTTATCAGCTTAATTTTTGCAAAGTTGGAAAATTTGTCAGCCTAATTTTGAAAAAATGGAAATTTTATCAGCCTTATTTTTGGCCTGAGGGGAATTTTATCAGCACTGAAACCCCACACAAGTGCTCAGACTAAATTTGAGTTTAAGCAGCTTTGGAGACTGCCCCCAAAAGAGCAATAATGGCAATTTTTAAATTTTTTACTGATTTTTGTTCCGCTCCTGCCTCCCTGTGCATCCATCCTGAGAATTCCAGGATGGAGCCCCCACCCTGTTCTCAGCCAGGTCCATCCCCCAAGGGGTTAAAATGATTTGGGAACAATCCCAACCCCGAGGTGGGGTCTGCCAGGGATCACAGAGCAGCCAGAATCTTCACTCCTCTATTTCTGGGTGTTTTCTCTAAAAAACTTTCTCAATCCCGAGCGAAAACACCTCTCCACCAACCCAAGGTGAAAAACTTCGTCAACTCCGCTTTGTAATTACAGGATTTGAGCTGTGGCATCAGAAAACCCAGCTCTGTTTCGTAAAAAGAACCAGATCATTCTATTTAGGGAAAATTCCCCTCACACACTTTTTCCCCCTCCCAGGACAGACATGAAAACACCTTTGAAAATTTATTTTTTTCCCCCTAATTCTGGTTTCTTTCCCGGGTGTAAGAGCGTTGGGGCGAATGTAATTACATCTTGCATTGGACAAGGCAAATATTTGATCTCACATTAAAATGTTTTCTCTCCAGCTGGTGGGAAATGTGGCTTTTGCAGCAGATGCAGAACGTTTTGAAGAGCTGGGCAAAGCCAATATTTATTTATGTGTTTGTGGATTTGTGGGAGTGCGTGGACAGATGGGAACGTGGGACACGGGGAATGGATTCCCCTTTGGAGAGAATGGGGGGAGATGGGATTTTGGGGAGATTTGGGGGAGATTTTGGGGAGATTCTGTGCAGAAATCCTGCCCTGGGATGATGGAAGGGGATGGGATGGGTTTCTATCCCTGGAAGTGTCCAGGACACCTTGGGATGGTGGAAGGGATTGGGATGGGATGACCCCCAAAGTCCCTTCCTGATAAAATCCTAAATTCTGAGAATTTTAAACTTTCTGTACTGACAGACTCTGACCCCCAAGAGAGGATTGCATTTGACCTAAAGCCATGGAGAAGACTTCCAAAATTAATTGATAACACCAAGATTACAAGTGTCTAATTTGATTTAAAGTGTGTCATATAATTCAGTAGAAAACTTAAACTTTAA
>JAWWMS010000060.1:1792386-1802425 GCA_035048045.1 Chlorospingus semifuscus | reverse complement strand
TTCCCTTCCCTTCCCTTCCCTTCCCTTCCCTTCCCTTCCCTTCCCTTCCCTTCCCTTCCCTTCCCTTCCCTTCCCGTTTCTCCCACCACAGGATTCCCCTGGTTTTGCTACTGATGAAAATATTTTACCTAAAAGCAGGAGAATGTCCTTCCCTTGTCTAATCAGCTGCTACTTTATATCAAATTAGTGATTAAATCTAAAATCAGGGGAATAATTGTCCATTTTTCATGTTGAGCTGTTGTCATTTGTCCTGCAAATGTCAGGATTTTGACTCTGAGGCACCAAATTTGAACATCCATCTATTTGACACTTCCAAAACTCATTTTATTACCAATCATGGAAGTAAAAGAAATCAGCTACTGAATATCAATCAAAGAAAATAGAATTTAAATGGAAAGATGCAATTCTATCAGGCCTGAATTTCTCAGGGTTAAAGCAGACAGAAAATTGATGTCACTCCTGTCCAGGAATTGGCCAAAACAGAAGGAATCAAAAAATCCTGTACTTTTCTTACCAATCCAAACTGAACCACAGACAAATAATCTGCAATTTTCACCTTCACATCATTTGTGGAGGGTGGTTTTGGACTTTCCAAATTACAGCAAAGCTTTGAGAGCCTACATGGAATAAATCAGTGAAGAAATTGGGCCCAACCATCACCAGAGCAATGAGAAAACAAACACGAGTGGATTAACATAATTGCTTAATCAACAGCATTCACTGAAGGGCTTGCAAGTGTGTGGAATTAATCATCTCATTGTGAGGAGCATTATGAGTAATGAGCATAATGAGAACTTTGCACAGCTGGCAACTATTTTAATCCATTAACCAGCAAAATAAATAGGCCTAGAAAAACAACATTTCATCTTATTTTTTACTCCATAACCAGCCTTGATAGTGAATATTGGGGTTAATTAGAGGAATTAAAGGGAGAATCATCTTCCAAACCTTCTTCCTGCCCAGCTATGAATGACAACTCCCTCCACAAGAGTATTTCCCTCAGTCATAATTAATAGATTCTACATTTTCTGAGGATTTTCACTGGGGATGCTGCAGGAAACATTCTGGATGCTGACAGCCTCCAGCCAAATCCTTTAATTAGGCATGAGGATGATGATGCAGGTCACTGCCAAAGGTTGGGGACCATCTTTAATTCCCTGTATTAATCCAGGTACAAAGCTGGTGGTCTCCACCTTGACCCTCCTGAAAAGCTGAAGGTGAATCTGGAATGGTTCAGGCACTGAGGAGAAGTTTGTGGGGATTTGGAAGTCCCAGGGGAAAAAAAAACCAGAATTCCAAATGCCTCGGGAGATGAACATTTGAAAATGATACGTTTTGCCTTTATCTCCAAGTTTTGGGGTCAATTTGGGTGCCACAAACCCTCCTGCCACCCCAGCTGGGCCTGGGGAGGTCCTGCTTGGTTTGACTGAGCCCAGAGGGCTGGGATTTATTATTTATTGTGCTGTTTTCCAAAGGCTGACGTCCTCCAAGGAAATATTTACCCGCAGCCATCGCTGACCTGTGATGACTCAGTCAATGGCAGGAAAAACCAACTTCCACCCAGGGATTTGGGAGACAAAGTGCTCCCTCCTGCTCCAGCCAATCCATCTCTGCTCCAGTGCAAGGGCGCAGAGATCTCATTTCATCATTTTCTTGATGCCCTCCTACCCAAATAGTCTGGCTTGCAATCCTAAATATTTAGGGAAGACATTCTCGTTTAATTAAAACCTTCATGGGGGAAAATTCTGGCCTTGCCTTTCCAGTCTGAGAGGGCTTTTCCAACCTGAGGGATTCTGTAATTCTCACTGCTGGAGAACTGGGCAACAGCACCTTCCCTCTTCCAGCTGGCCAAAGATTCCTTAGGAACAGCAAATTTAGGGATGTGTAAAATATCTATATGATTGTTTTTTCAAGCATGATTTTCTCCTTTAAGAGCAGGGAAATGAAGACATGACGTTAAATAAAGCAAATAATCCTGAGGTTTGGCAAAGAGAGCCAAGGGAAGCTTCTTATCTGTGACCATCCTCCTCCAAATCCAGGCTGTCTCCTCCATGCACTGGGTTAAGTACTGCAAAAATCCTCTCAAAACTGATAAGGAAAATGTCAGCAGGCTTCTCCCCCCTTCCTGAAGTGGGATGTTCAGACAGGGACGTGATCCAGCCTGGAAGTGCTTGAGGGAAAGTACTTAATGCAGGAGCTTTGAAAGAAAACAGAATTACAGAGTGATCAGCACAGATTTCTTGTTTGGCTGTTGAAATCAGGAAGGAGGAAAGGAGTTTTCTTATTGGGGAACGGTTGGCAAAAATAAAAGAAAATAAATAACCAGATAACCAAAAAACCAGAAGACTAGAAATTTTTCTCAGTAACCAATATGAACTCTTAATAAAAATAATAATCTTAGAGAATATTTCCATTATTTCTCCTGTTGGAGACAGGATATTTTCTCAGGACACATTCATGGCTATCATGATTAATCTTCATAAAGATTTGGATAAGAAAATCACCAGGAGAATATGTTTGAGCTTATAAGCTTAATATTGTCTACAAATGGGCTTCAGTGTTTTAAAACCAGCATAAAATGAAGGAATAAAGAGAGTTGGTAGAATTATAGAATCCTCTCAGACTGGAAAGGCAAGGCCAGATCTTTCCCCCATGAAGGTTTTAATTAAACAAGGATGTCTCCCCATAATATTTAGAATTTCAAGCCAGACTATTTGGGTAGGAGGGCATCAAGTAAATGATGAAATGAGATCACCAGGAGCATGAAAATTGTGGGTATTGGACAAAGGTTAAAGATTTTTCGGTTAGGGTGAGAAGTTTTCCTGGTGTTCCTAAAAATCTAAGGCAAAAATACCTCCAGTTTATAGAAGAGCTTGCTATCAGCAAGGATTTTGAGTATTTTATTTTGAGAACAGGCCAGATAAGGTACCATGTTTACAACCCAATGATTTATCCTGTTCAACGAAAAGGAAAATTCCAGGGAGCTAAATGACAAACCTGGCATTTGCTGTATCTTCTTTTCATTTCCCAAAAGACTGCACACTTGTAAAGGCGCATTATTCAAGCGTTGCTTATGGTGGGGAATAAGGTCTAAAAAATGAACTCAGATTTTTTATTTCAATTGTTTGGTCTTGCACTTTCTCCAAGCCCCGGTTGGCACCTCCACAGCCACCAGGACTCTCAGTGCAAGCTGTGACAGAAAACCAAGTCAGATCCCAGAAAGTAAGGGAAAGTTGGGCTCAGAAAGTCTCTGATTTTACTCTTTTTTTGGAAAGAGAAGTCCCCAAAACTGCTTTTTTTTGGAAAGAGAAGGTCCCAAAACTGGTTTATTTCTACTAGGCCAAACCATGGAGCAGTGGAGGCTGCAGGACCAGGCCCGAACACCTTTGGTTTCTGTATTTTCCCAGTGTTCCTTCCAGGACGCTTTCCCAGACCCAGTTAATTGGGATCAGCACATCCATGACAGGAAATCACTGCCAAGACTTGTTTCCTTCACATGTTCCTGCAAGGCTGAGATCTGTTCAGGATCTGGTTGTGCTCTAATAACCAGGAAGGGGCTGAGCTGCTCCCAGTTCCTCCTGTGGTCCAGACTTGATCTCTCTTCCCACCCAAATCCTCGTGTTCTGCTTTAGCCCTGTTTAACTCTGGTAATGTTGATTTGGGACATTCTTAAAGGCATTTAGGGATTCACTACAGGGGATCTGTTCCAGAGACACTCTCAGGACATGTTTTGGAGGCAGAAGACCCCTGGGAGTTGTTGTTGAAGTAACTTGAGAGAAAATTGTGTTTTTTCTAAAATTTTCTCTTTAAAATACCCCAATTTCCAAGATTTTCTCAAATCCCCGATCCAAGCTGATTTTGGGGTGGCTCACAAAGGAACCTTTGCCCCGTGGCCCATCCCAAAGGTACCCCTGAGTGCTCAGGAGCCTCTGGCAGATGTGTTTACCCAAACCCAACCATGCAGAGCTTCCCTCCCGCTGCCCTCCGCGGATCCCTTTCTGCATGGCTGCCCTTCCGCCTAAACCTCTGGAATAAAAACCCTCCCCAGCATTTTTTACCCCTTTCCTTTCATTTTTTACCCCTTTCCTTTTATTTTTTCCCCCCTTCCTCCACCAGGATTTGGGGCTTTATCTCAGTGCCTGCTGAGGCCTCTCAGGAGGCTCCTTCTGGCCCGCGTTCCCCTTGGTTCAAACACGTCCCTGCCGAGCCTTTGAGCCGAAGGCGGAGATGAAGTCAACAAGTAAAATATGAAAATAAATAAAACTCCAGTTCAAACAAACCACTTGCCTCAGTAAATAGCTCCTGGCCCCCTTTCAGGGCTGGCCAGCAAATCATCTGGGCTATCTTGTTTTCCAACAGCTCGAGGGCCTTCAAAGCTTACCTTGTTTTGGAGCACTTAATTCAGCTCGGGGAGAAGTGATTCAGATATTGTTGTGTATCGATGATTCATGATGGCTCTGCTGCGAAATGAAAGCTAAGGAGTCTAATCAATAAAATTATTGATTCGCTTTGAACTAGTTCCAGGTCAATTTTTCTTGGCAATTTTTGCACTTCCTGAATTATACCGACCCAAAGCATGAATAATGATCTAAAATTACACAATATACAGAAACCATCTGTTAGATAGACACGGGCAGGGTGATGTCATTGGGCTACTTCTAATCTGGAGCCTTGGATGCTGCCAGTGATGATGTCACGGGCTTGGCAACCCAAGGGTTGGGTTGGTAAAGCACGAGCAGCAATGCGATCTTCCCCTGGTTTTTATGGAAAGAATTGACTCGTGCTCATTATCTCCAGGAGAAATGGAAGGGCTGTGGGCTTGCATAATTTATCCTACCTGGAAGAGGGTGTGAATGGAGCCAGAATCCACTGAGAGCCATCAAGGGAGCGGAGCCAAAACGTCTTGGACTTGCCCGATGTTCCCCTCCCAGATCCCATCCTGAGCTCCCAGGCCCTCAGAGCAGCTGGATTGAACTGGCCAGCCTGGTGAGGAGGCTCAGACCTGCCAGATGTGTCCAGGAGCAGCTGCCAGCTCCAGATGGGGGCCTGGATGCTCTGCTGTAATTCCAGTGAAAACTCCACCATGCCTCGTGCACTGGATCAAGTCCAGCCCTGCTGAGGATCACAGCAAATTCCATATTCCATGTTCTCTATTCCATATTCCATATTCCCTATTCCCTACTCCATATTCCACATTCCCTATTCCATATTCCATATTTCATATTCTCTATTCCATTTTCCATATTCCATATTCTGAGTTGCCATATTTCATATTCCATATTCTATATTCCATATTCCATGCTCCATATTCCATATTCCCTATTCCATTTTCCATATTCCATATTCCATATTCCATATTCCATATTCCATATTCCATGTTCCAGATTCCCTATTCCATATTCCGTATTCCATACTCCATATTCCGTGTTCCCTATTCCATATTCCCTATTCTCTATTCCATATTCCATATTCCAAAATTCCATATTCCATATTCTGTATTCCATTTTCTATATTCCATATTCCATATTCCCTATTCCCTATTCCATACTCCATACCCCATATTCCCTATTCCATATTCCATTCCTATTTTGAATGCCATGAGCACTCCAGATTGGAATCCTTTCCCCACCGCAGTGATAACATAGGGTGAGCTGGAGCAAAGCAAATCTGCCAGGAGTTTTATCCATATCCAGTAGCGTTTGTTTCAAATAAGGATTCAGGACATTCCCAGGGTGCAGAATCTTGGAATAACTCATCCATGGAACAGCTCAGCCTCTCGTGAGGACTGAAGGTTGAAGTTTTCTGTCCCTTCCACCTGTTTGTTGTTACCACCCTGACCTGCTGGGAATGTGTTTATTCCAATTGTTCTTCCTTCCTGAAGCTCAGGGATGGTGTCTCCCATCACCCACCTGAGCTTGGTCAAACAACAAAATGAACAAAAATTCAGTATTTTTATCCCATCTTTGCCATAATTAAACAGAAACCAAACTTCTTTCTGACTTCTAGAAGAGAATTTTTAATTTACAGAACATAAAGAACCATTAGTGGGTGGTGTTTCACCAAGTCTCCCAAAACAGGTTTGAAGAGATCTGAGTTTCATTTAAACTTTGTATAAAATTTCACTTAATTCCTGCTTGTTTATCAGGATGTGTAATTTAATTGCTCTAAGTGACTGAAAATGTATTTCTCATTGGATGGAAATCTGTAAACAATCTGGAAGTTTCTTATTTTAACATCATTTTCATTCTGCCTTCGGGGCTCTGTAAGATAATCAAATGTTAGTTTTTCTTTCTAAATGCAGTAGTCCCGTGCACATCCCTTGAAAGGAAAATTCAGCCATGAAACCCCAAAATTTTGCTTTTAAACCTGAAATAGCCACTTCTGACTTGCAAGGACAGCTTCAGACCAGTTCAAACACAATAAATTGTCCCACAAAATGCTGATTGTGAGAGGAAGAAAAATCTGGAGGTGTTTTGGAATAGAAATCATGGAATCATTTAGTTGGAAAGGACCTCAGAGACATAGTCAAAATGCTGAAAATTCAAATAGAAATGAATGCACAATTCTGTGTGGAGCAACTGGAGTGAGGAGATTTTGGAAATCTCCCTTTTCTATTTTCTCTGTCGAAATCTTCTGTATTTCAGCCCTTTCAAGCACCAAAAAGGCTCTCAGATGATAAAAATCATAATTTAATATGTAATAAATATGAACTTAATCAGCTTTACGTACAGACATTCTGTCCTCTGAGAGGGCAAATGTCAGAACATTCTTGCAGGGTTTTAAAGCAGCGATTTTGGTGAGGGGAGAATCCAAACAAATCCCCTGATCCTACATTTGGAGATAGCTCCAAATTAGCCATTAATTACTGCTGATTATTAGTTAATAGATTATTATTATTTAGCTATTAATTAGCCATTAACACCACACTTAGAGCCAGCCTTGGTATTTCTCATTTTAAAGGGCAAGGAAGAATTGAAAAGGTCACTCTTGGACCAGAAAAAAATAAAAAGAAAAAAAAGGAAAAAAAGAAAAAAAAAAGCAGAGCTGTGCCTTCTTCCCTGAAGGAACCAAGATTTGGAATTTCTCAGCCAGCTTAGGAGTGAATTCCCCATTTCTGAGCTCCTGCTAAAGCCCAGGAGCACCCAAGGCCCGGGCTGGCCACTGAATCAAGGCTTTTGTTGGAGCCCTGCAGATGGAAATCTCTGCTCCCGCTGCCCCGCGTGGTCCATCGCCATGGCAGCAGCACAGCCCATGCCTGCCCCGTGTTTTCCTTGGCAATCCATCAAAGGAGCCGGGAATGTGCGAGGTTTGGGGCAGGAGAGGCGGCCCGGGCTGCCACGGACCCGGCGGGCTTTGCTTTGGGGAGGAGCAGCCTTGGGCAGCCAGGATTTTGTGTCTCTTTTCCATGATATTCCTGAGTATATTCCATGATATATATCAGGAATGTATTTACGTGATGTTGCAGAATAGTGTTTGCCATGAATCCTGCAAAAAAATGAGGAGGGATTTTCTGTGACATTTTCAATTTGGACAATGAAAAATGTTTGGGGAAAAAGATTCCTGGGTTTTGCTTCTAGAGATGTCCAGAGCTTAAAGCCCCCGATTTCCACCCAATTCCTATCGGAGTGTCAGAAATCCCACTGATAGAAATCCAAAGTTTTCCTTGCAAAGCTCACATCCCCTGATTTCCACCAAATTCCTATGAAAGGATCAGTGCAGGGAATCCCACTGATAGAAATCCCAAGGAGTTTTTCTTCCAGGGCTCACTTTCCCAGATTTCTACCCGATTCCTATCACAGGATCAGTGCAGGGAATCCCACTGATAGAAATCCCAAGGAGTTTTCCTTTCAGAGTTCACATTCCCTGAGTTCCACCCAATTCCTATCAGGGGATCAGTGCAGGAATCCCAGTGACAGAAATCCCAAGGAGTTTTCCCTCTAGAGCTCACATTCCCTGATTTCCACCCAATTCCTATCACAGGATCAGTGAAGGGAATCCCAGTGATAAAAATCCCAAGGAGTTTTCCTTCCAAAGCTCACATCCCCCGATTTCCACCCAATTCCTGTCACAGGATCAGTGCAGAGAATCCCACTCATAGAAATATCAAGGAGTTTTCCTTTCAGAGTTCACATTCCCTGATTTCCAACCAGCTCCTATCAGAGAATAAGTGAAGGGAATCCCACTGACAGAAATCCCAAGGAATTTTCTCTCTAGATCTCACATTCCCTGATTTCCATGCAATTCCTATCAGGGGATCAGTGCAGGGATCCCACTGATAGAAATCCCAAGGAGTTTTCCTTTCAGAGCTTAAAGAAAAGCTCCTGATTTTCCCCCAATTCCTATCAAAGGGAATCTCACTGATACAGACCCTGAAGGGTTTTGGAATAACAAATCCTATCCAGCACCTCTCGAATCCAAGGAAATTTTGACAAATGAAAATGTTTACAGAACAATTTTCCCCTGACTTGGAAATTCAGGAAATTCCCCGAATTCACATTTTTACAGGTTGCTTTGGCTTGGATGAGATTTATGGGAAGGATTCTTCCATAACTTCCATGGAAACAACAAAACTGCGCCAATGCTTTTGTGCTCCTTCTGCAATGAAACGAGATTGGAAAAGGACCTGGACTAGGGAGGACGCCCAGATATTTTTTGAAAATCTGGGAAATCTAAAAGTCCTGATTTAACAGCAATAAAATAATAAATCCCTTGCAAAAATGCCATATTTTTTAGGGATACTGTCAAGTTATTAAGGCCCAAATTTAGGTTTTCTAAAAGGAAAGGAAAAAAGCAAAATGGGGTTATTTACAAGGCAAAATTGTGACTTTTATCAAATATTTAAATAATATTTAATTAATTAATTAAACATTTTATATTTATATATTTAATTAATGAATTAATATTTAAATACCTTCTCCTTCACTCTCTTGTGAGTGAATAAACCCACTTTGTTCAGGCAGGTGAAGTTTAAATTTTATATATTTGGCCCCAGTGTTTCAGTGTTAAGTAGAGTGAATTTTATCCCAAAAGAAATGTTATAAAAAATAATAAAATAATTATAATAAAAATAAAAAATATTTCATATATATTATATATAGAGAGAAAATATATATATAAATAATAAAATAAATAGTAAAATAATAAAAATTCAGAATGTCTGAATGCTGGCATTTTCATAATGCTGATATCCTCAGCACCAACACAGCCCTGGGTGTTAAAACGCTGCCCAGATAATCAGATATTGATTATATCAATGTTTTGCAAAGCAAAGATCATTTCACTCCTAATAGACACAGCACCATTATTCTCTTTTTTTTTTCCCCTTCCTCTTTTCGAAGAACTTTTGATACTCTTAATTTTTACCACCCAGAAAAACGGGTGAAAACGCTCATCCTAATTTCCTTTATTTTTTATTTTTGGAGGAGGAGGGGAGGCAAATCTCCATCTCTAAATCTGCAGCCCAGTCGGGACTTCAAATGCTTCACTTATCTGCTATTGTAAACTCGGGGCTGTGGAGTAATACTCACCAGACAAGTCATAAATCATGAGCAGAGACAGGTGCAATAAATACCAGTGTCAGAAAGTTACAAAGTAAAATTATATTGTTTTGACAAGATGTCCAGATGCGTTGACAACGGAGCGAGTAAATGGGCTCGCTCTGAGCGGCTCTGTTAGTGCAGGGGAGGGAGGGAAAACCCAAAAAAGACCCAAGAAAAATAACCCAAAAGCTTAAAGGCTTATCAGGGGAACGATGTAACTACTGCAAAACACCTTGGAGTACATTCATTTTCTGGGAGAGTCTTCTTCTTCTTTTTTCAGTGTTCAGTTGAGGGCATCTCTGGAAAAAAACAAAAAAAACCAAAAAAAAACACAAAAAAACCAAAACAAAAGAAAAAAAAACCACAAAAAACCACAAAAAACACCAACAAAAAAGAACAAAACTCCCCCCCCAAAAAACCCAAAAAACCCCAAACAAACAAACAAAAAAAAACAACCAAAAAAACCCCCAAAAACAACCCCACCAACTCAGTGTTCAGTT
>JAWWMS010000060.1:1780959-1792286 GCA_035048045.1 Chlorospingus semifuscus | reverse complement strand
AAAAAAACAAAAAACAAACAAACAAACCAAAAAACAAAAACCAACAAAAAAACCCAAAACTCCCCCTAAAAAAAAAACAAAAAACCCCAAACAAACAAAAAAAAGACAAAAAACAAAAAAAAAAAACACCAAAAAAAACCCAAAAACACCCCTCAAAAAAAAGAACAAAAAACCCAAACAAAACAAAACAAAAAACCAAACCAAATCAAAACAAAACAAAAAAACACACACACACACAAAAAAAATCCAAATATTTTTGGGGTTTGCTTTGCAGATTCAGGGTAAATGGTGATTGACAAAGAATAATTTTCTTTTTTTGCACTGCGTCACGTCCACTTAGAAAGTGCCTGGTTGGGTTTTCCTGTGCTTGCAGCAGCATTTGAGCAGCTTTGATGAATTTAATGTTCCTGCTCCTCCTCACATGAGGTTTTTTTACATAAAAAAAATCTGGGATAGGAACCCCAATTCAGCTCTTCCTCCTCAGCTCTGACATGTGCACAAGAATCTTTCTGAACAGACTTAAATTTTATGTTAATCTGGGGCTCCTGTGATTTTCTGAATCAGGCCAGAAGGTTCAGCAATTTCCAGTTGCAAATTTTGAGCAATTTGTCCAAGATCAGAGAGAGGTTAAGACAGAAAGAACAACTTTCAACCCAACCAATTTCCCCAGCCATGAGCCCACCCCTAATTCCTTGTTTGTACACAATCCTTCAAGATTCTGGATTTTTAATTAATTTTTATTTACTTCCATGAATTTTTTTTTTAACTTTTTTGTGATGTTTCCAGCAGAATAAACTTGCTGAATTCTAGGTTTGGAATTAACCTCAGGCCATACCTGGATTTTTTTTTAATATTTTTCCCCCTAGTTTTTAATTTTTTTTTTTTTTCTACCTGTATTTTAAATCCTCAGGAGCAGAATTCTGTTTGGGGAAGGGATGAGCACTCAAAGTTTTCCCTGTAGTGTGATAATGAGTGGAAATAACACAGGGATCCCTCACTAAATGAGGTTAGAATGTGTTGTGTCCCTGAAATTTGGTGCACTAAATCAAGGGAATCATGGAATGCTTTGGGCTGGAAAGGACCTTAAAACTCATTTTTTCCACCCTGTGCCATGGGCAGGAACTCCTTCCACTATTCCAGGATGCTCCAAGCTGGCCTTGGACCTCCAGGGATTTTTGTACCAGATTCCTGTAATCTTTGCTCCATTGCCATGCCTTCCCAATTTTCCAAATTTAACCATTTTCCCCCACAAATTACATCAGAATCTTAACATGGAATGAAAAATGGGTATTTGTGCCCAGGTGAAATGTTGACAATGTTTAGGAGAAAGCTGGAGGATGCTTTTGGCTCCCAGGCGAGGCTGTTCCGTGGATGCCGTTGGATTTGGAGCTTTGGGCTGCCCGGCCAGGCATCAGCACCCTGTAAAAAAACCCAATATGTTTCTGTTGAAAGGAATGTGCTACCATAAATGAAGGCACTTGAAGGTCAAAGGTCAGCAGGAGTAATTAGCCCAAGCCATTAAAGGAAGAATAAAAATCATGTTTTACAAGCTGATAGAAAAGAAAGTTGAAAATACGCATTGGAGAGAAAAAAAAAAAAAAAAATAAAACCAACAAAAATGCAGCAGCACATGGTGGGGTGGGTGTTGTTCATGTGCAGTTGGGACACGCTCACATTTGTTTTCTTTATGAAAATCTGCTCCTGGCCCACTCTGAACTTGTGTTCTGCTGCAAATTTGGGGGAAAAGTCAATTCTCCTGTGCTGTGTATAATGTTTTAAAAGCTACCTTTAAATTGCTCCAGCCTTTTTATCATCCCCATTATCTCCTTCCTCCATCTTAAAACCTGCTTGACGTTGGAAAAATACACAGAGTTTGACAGCCAGGCTGGAGTGAAACCCAAAGACATCCTTGGAAATTGTTGGCCATTTCCCAGCAGCTCTGGGGAGAGCACAAACAGCCCCAGCCCAGGAGCCTGATGGATGAGTGACCCATTAAAGAGCCCCCCAGGGCTCTGCCGTTGCCCATTTTGCTTAAATGAAATCAAAAATATTCAAGGCAACGCTAAAGTTGCTAAATTGAGTGAAATGGGGAGAGATTTTTAGCACAAATTGGAGAAAAATCCAGATGGAGGTGATGCTTCAGTTACACGTTGATCAGTGGTTCTTAGGAATTGTACACAAGAATTTAAACATGGAAAGTAGAAATACTTTTTGTTTAGATTATTTTTTTTTAGACATTGTGGTTGTCCCATCCCTGGAAGTGTCCCAGGCCAGTCTGGGTGGGTTTGGAGCATCCTAGGATGGTGGAAGGTGTCCCTGACCATAGGAGGGGATGAGATGAGTTTTAAGGTCCTTTCCAACCCAAACCTGTGGTTCTCTGATCTCAGTAATTAAGGCAATTACTGATACCAGTAATTAAGGAAATTCCAAGAGGCTAATCAGTAATTAAGGAAATTCCAAGAGGTTTTTCAGGACATTCCCTGTGTCAGGCTTGTCAGGGACGTCCAAAGCAGTTTTGCTCCAAAGGATTCCAAGCACTGGGAATAACCCTGCCTTCACCACTGACATGCTGGAAACCCCAGTAAAAAATTAAAAAATCTTTTGATTCCCCAAGTCCTGTCACAAATAACTCTGAATGCAAATAGTTATAACCAAAAAATAGTTAAAACAAAAAAAAATAGTTAAAACCAAAAAATAATAATAACCAAAAAAACCCCTTCAAGTTATCTCCAGCCATTTCAGGAACCAAACTTCAAACAATTTGCTTTTCACCCGCTTCCTCCTCACCCCATCCCAAATCAGTGAATACCCACGAGCTCCCTGTGGCTGATGCTGGATGTGGAGAGGGGCTGCCTGTGATAACACCTCGTGCTAATCAGCTCTGAGATGGTTTCCAGCCCTTCCTGAGCCCCCACTGCTGCAGAGGAGCCCTGTCAGCAGCAATTGCCCTCTTCTTGCAGAAAAAAAGGGACCTGTTTAAATTATTTGCCTCTCTGGTGTTCCCAGATCCTCCTTCAGAACGAAAAATGCCATTCCATGGCCCACAGGGATGTGGCACTCCTGGAGCATCATCTGAGCCTTGGCTCTGTGGCACAGAGGCCTTGGTGCACCAGGAACGGGAGTGGGATGGCAAAATTCATCTGTGGGCTTGGGATGGAGCAGCAGGAATTGGGGAATAAATAACTCTGCAGCTGCTTTGCTCTTTTGTGCAGATGGTGCTGCTAAATGGCTCTTCCACGTGTTCAGAATGAGACTACAAGTGCAGATTTTGATAAAATGCTGTTTTCAGCATGTTCTGGTGAAAATTCTCTGTCTTTAGAGGGACAGATTTTGATACCATGCTGTTTTCAGCATGTTCTGGTGAAATCTCTCTGGTTTAGAAGTGCAGATTTTGATAAAGTCATGATTTCAATGTTTTCTGGTGAAATCTCTCTGGTTTAGAGGTACAGATTTTTATACCATGCTGTTTTCCACATTTTCTGGTGAAATCCCTGGTTTAGAATTGCAGATTTTGGTAAAGTGCTGGTTTCAACCTTGTCTGGTGAAATCTCTCTGCCTTGGACTGTCCCAGTTTCACACCAGGACTGGTTTCCCTTCACCAGGGATTCCTCCATGATCAGATATTTCCAGAGCTGTGTCTCCACTTTGAGCTGCTCCATCCCGCAATCTTAGTCTTGGTTTTAAAGTGGCAAAATCCCTTTTTTTGCGTCTTTTTTCTTTACTTTACCTCCAGTGCATTCAACGACCCCACATCCCCACCTCACCTCCAACACCCCATTGTTTCCTGGGGGTGCTCCCAAACCCCTCCAGATCCCACAAATCCCTCGGAAGCTGCATCCCCAAGCCCGCAATTCCCCACAGGACACTTAGACATTTGCTTTTAATCTGGGCCCCGAGTTTGTAATGAATTCTGTAAACATAATCACGAGGCCTTTCCTAAAGGGAAGCACTCCCAAATCCCAGCCATTTTTGCTGACACTTTTGACTCTGGGCTTGATCTTTGCCCAGGTTGCCAAATAAAAAGGGCAGAGGGCAGAGTTCAAAAGCGGCCGTTTACCCCTCGGATTATTGAAAATCAAAACCCGGCGGAAACGCTCCGGAGGAGTTGGAGGAAACTCCTGCCCCCCTGCTCCCCCAGGAAGGATGTCATTATATTGTTTTCTAAGGTTAGGTCTGTTTATAGAAATAAACACTTGAGTGAAAACAGGCATGAAATGCTAGAAAGGCAGAAATGCACGGGGGCTGCTCCAGCACCACAAGCGCGGCTCGGGATGAGCATTCCCCCAAGTTCAAGCCCCTCTTCTCCACCAAAATCTCTTTTTATACACTTAATTATTAATTATTTACCTGGGCACTGATGGAGATATCCATGTATGTCTTTGGGAATGCTTAAGATTGATTATTTTATATTTCAGCTGATTTCTCTCTGTTACCTCAAGGCCTTGCACAACCCAACACAACAATAACGCAATTCCCATCTCCTCTTTTCAGACCTAATTATTTATTGCAGATTTTAATGACCAGATATCAGTAATTAGTGTTATCAGCTCCCATTTAAGACATCTGTAGTGAGGCTTTCCAAATTACAACTATCCCAAGATTGTTCAAAAAGATGAATTTATGCTCCCAAACCCCAATTCCCTGCTTAGTTTGAGCTCCAAGCTTTTCCAAACACACTTTTTATGTCTTCACCTGTGACAAGGAAGAGCTGGAAGATCCTGGAATGGATCTCATTTCTTATCTTCACATTTCCAATTTTTTTTTTCATTGCATTTTCCTCTCACTCCCACATGTCCCAGCTCCATTCACTTGCCATTCATTGACCAACACAGACTTTAAATTTTTAAAGTTAATTGATTTTCCAACAGCTTCCTGTTTCTTTCCCCTTTTTCTTCCTTCCTTTCCTTATTCTTATCTTCACATCTCCAATTTATTTTTTTTCACTGCATTTTCCCCCTCACTCCCACATGTCCCATTTCCATTCACTTGCCATTCATTGACCAACACAGAGCTTATTTTTTGCAATTTTAAAATTAATTTGATTTTTCCAACAACTTCCTGATTTTTTTCCCCTTCCTCTTCCTTCCTTTCCCTGTTTTTTCCCATCTGTGATGTGCAGCCACCACTTTGGATTTCTGGCACTTCCCACCCCATTTCTGCAGTGCTCCACTCTCCTCATGCTCACGTTTTTAGCTCTGGGTGTTGTTCCCATCTCTCTTCCTGCTCATATTTAGAAGCAGGAATAAATTCAATAATTCTAAGTGGACAATCAACCAAAAAAAAAGCCCCAAAGCCCCGGCATTACGTAGAAACAGGAGCACATGGGGGAGTCCATAAATCATTCTTCCTGCCACATCTGTTTTTATTTTGAAGTTTATCAGCGCGCTCGGTCGCAACGGGGATTTTGGGGGATAGGGGAAGGAGGAGGAGGGCCCCGCCGCAATATTAATCTCCCCAAGTGCCTTCCAGAACATCAGAGAACGAGGGGAAAGAAAGGCTTTTAGCTGGTTTCTGCTTTTCCTTCCTTGAGGCTGCAGATAAAGCTTGGCTGCCCACGGCGCGCGGGGCTGAAAAGGGCAATTCATGGATCCCGTTATCAGCGCTCCGCCGGGAGAGCCCTCGCGGGGACCTGGCGCGGGTGGCAGATAAGACAAGGCCCAAACTGATACCTGCCCAGACAAAAACGGGCTGTGCCCCTCCTCTGCCCCACAGGGAGTGTGTGTGGGCATCTTGAGTGAGATACCGTGTGTGTCTTTGGGGATGCTTAAGATCGATTATTTTGTACTTCAACAGATTTCTCTCTGTTACCTCAAGGCCTTGCACGATCCAATGCAGCAATAAGACAGTTTGCCGTGTCCTTTTTGCAGACCTAATTATTCAATTAATTGAATAATTATTCAATTATTTTAATGACCAGATATCAGTGAAAAGGGGTGAAAATGGCGATCCTTGGATCCTGTTATCAGCGCTCCACCGAGAGAGCCCTCGTGGGGACCTGGCGCAGATAAGACAAGGCCCAAACTGATACCTGCCCAGACAAAAACGGGCTGTGCCTGTCCCTGTTGGGAGTGTGTGTGGGCATCTTGAGAGAGATATCCGCGTGTGTCTTTGGGGATGTTTAATATCGATTATTTTATATTTCAACTGATTTCTCTCTGTTACCTCAAGGCCTTGCAAGATCCAACACAATAATAAGACAGTTCCCATGTCCTCTTTGCAGAGCTAATTATTCAATTAATTGAATAATAATCCAATTATTTTAATGACCAGATATCAGTGAAAAGGGGTGAAAATGGCGATTCATGGATCCCGTTATCAGCGCTCCACCGGGAGAGCCCTCATGGGGACCTGGCGCAGATAAGACAAGGCCCAAACTGATACCTACCCAGACAAAAACGGGCTGTGCCCCTCTCTGCCCCACAGGGAGTGTGTGTGGGCATCTCAAGAGACACTGGCAGTGATAATTGATCTGTTGGAGGAGAGAGGGAAGGGGGCACGGATAGCTGGAGCCTTTCCCAGAGCTTGGAGTGACCTCAGGAAGATCCTGGAATGGATCTCATTTCTTATCTTCACATCTCCAATTTATTTTTTTTTCACTGCATTTTCCCCCTCACTCCCACATGTCCCAGTTCCATTCACTTGTTGTTCATTGACCAACACAGAGCTGATTTTTTGGAATTTTTAAATTTAATTGATTTTCCAACAACTTCCTGATCCCTCCCCTCTGGTACAGCTGAGGTTTGCTTGACGTCTTCTTCCATCCTGCTCTGAGGCTGAAAACTCACACTAGGTTTGGGTTTCCAGGGTCGCCACAGGGATTTGTGTGGATCAGTCCAAGCACACGTTGTCTTCCTTCTTTTCTCATTTTTGAGGCGCCCCATGTCTCGCAGCAGAAATGTTTGTAAACCAGTCTTGAGAGAAATGGCACCAGAATGTTCTTTTCCACAGGAAATCCTCAGTTTTGGATGTGCATTTCAAACATTTGGGAATTCTGGTAAATTTGAGTGTCTCCCTGCAAAGGCCAGAGTAATGAAGGAATGAAAAAAAGAAATCATTTTAATTTATTTTTTTTTAATTGCACTGAAAAGAAATGTGGGATTTTCTTTTCTTCAAAGTTTTTAAAATGCCTCTCAGTTGACCCATCTCTGAGTCAGAAAAAAGTATAATCTGACAAAGAATTATTTTTTATTTTCATCACATATTAAAATACTTTTCTGTTTTTTCCTGTGAGGGTGGTGAGGCCCTGGCCCAGGTTGCCCATTTTTAGGCACCCTGACAACAAAATGTCATCTCTGAAGCTTCCCTGTGCTATTAAAGTTTGAATCTTTCCCAAAGTGATCTCAGTCAATATCTTTATTATCTCGTTGCCACAATATTTCCCTTTTCTCCCATAAACATCCAGTTATTTTAATTCCGGACTAAAGCTCAGTTTTGAACCTGTTCTCCATCTCAAGTAGGTCCAATCCTAAAACCCATTTATTTCTCCCATCATTTTGGGACAGGAGAAATCCCTCATTTCCATCTTTGGTTGGGAAGATGGGGATGTTTGTTTGATTTAAATCCCCACCTGATGAGCCCAAACTGGAGTCCAGGGCTGAGAAGAGCTGGGCTGCCCTCACAATGCGGGTCTGTGATGTGTTGGGAGTGTCATATTTAGCAATACTGCGAGTTTTATTCCCCTCAGGGTGTCAAACAGGATTAGAGGCATTGGAGTGACCTAAAAACAGAGGCCAGAAAAAAAAAAATAAGGGAATAAAAAGCAGTTTTATTTATTGAAGGGCCTTCAGGTACATTTTGGGCAGACAAAGCCCACCCAAAATGGACAAAGGGTGCAAAGACAACCAAAGGTTGAATAAAATTGTGTTCAAGTGGAGCCTAGAACATTATATTCTGCTTCAGATCTGTGACTAAACGAACAAAAATGAAGCATGAAAGCTTTTATTAAAAAATTGACACCAAAACAAATCCAACACTGAGCTGGAATCCCTGTACAGGCATCAGAACTGTGGCTATTTCCCCCCAGTTAATTTGTCCAACATCCATGTGCTCTCCTTCTCCTCTCCAGCTGCCTTTTGTGCAGCAAATCCCTGCAATCCCCTTTCCAAAGTGCTGTTTACACAGCCTATGTTGACTTAGCACTTGAATTGCTCGTCTCATTTCCCTGATTCATGGGCCAGGAGGATGCTGCTCTCTTGATTTGTAGCCCAATTGATATTTTGCTTGCCCTGGGGCTACCACAACTGCTGGGGCCTGCTTTCCATGGAGTGATTAGTCCTGACAGCTGCAGCACACAATTACCTTGCCAGGCTCCCCTGAAATGCTTGGGCTGGACCCGTCCTTCCCCAAGGAAATCCTGGATGTGGGGCTGGAGAGCTGAGTTCCAAAAGATGGACTGGGAGATGTGGGCAAAGGCAGGAAATGAAAGTTAAACCAGGCAGAGATCTGCTTTAATCGAACCTCCTGCTCTAATTCTATTTATTATTGCTTTGATTCTATTTATTCTTAATTTATTTCTCTTTGTTGTCAATTTATTTCTCTTTATTATCAATTTCTTTTTCTTTATTAGCAATTTTTTTTCTGAATTCCACTCAATAATGAAAATCCATTCCCCAAAATTATTCCCTTCAGTTGTGTCAGCACAAAATTCCTTCTGCACTTGTTTACAATCACCAACTCTTGTTTCTTCCCATTAATTCCGTAACTTTCAGAGGAGTTCCATCATTTCACTTTCCTCCTGTCAATCAGACTTTTCTTTCAGCTGCTTTAAATAATCAGCTGCCTCCAGCTCCCAGACTCAGTGGTTTGGTTGGTTGGGGTTGTTTTTTTTTAATAGATAACATTAACAAAGCTCTCCTGAGGAGCTGTTTACTGGAAACAGAGCAAATATCATGTTCCTTATGCAGCCTACAAACGGCTAAAATAAAAATAAACAGAATTTCCTAGGACAGGATGCTGGAGAGGGGATTGATTCCATAATGAAAACACCCCAACAGGTTCCTTGCATATCGAGAAGTTGCTTTTAAAGGAGAAAATGGTGTTCAAAGTCTGAGCTGTCTGCAAAAGTTAATAATCACCCACTGATCATTTAGGAAAATCACAAACTCTGTGGATTTTTGGAATTCTCAGCCATTCTCAAGAGAGAATGAAAGTAACTCTTGGTGGGATCAAGTCCATTTCTTTAGGAGGGGGCTGCTGGTTTTACCTGTGATAGGGGATGATGGGGAATTATGGGGTCAGGATAAGTAAACCTGGAACAGGGAGTCTCCAGGTCCCCAAACTGATACATGGACAAACTGGAATTTCCAGATCCTCACAAATTCCCCATTTTAATGTCACCCCTAAAATTTATTTTAGGGAAAACAAGATTTTGCCTCCATAATCCACCAAAGCTTCGGGAGATGCAAAAGACAACGTAGAAGAGCAGAATACCTGCTTTAATTCTTTTTTGTGCAGCTAAATCCATAAAGATCCATCCTTTAACCCCCATTTTTCCCACATAGGCTGGCAAGAGCTCTTGGAGCAGCAGTAGGAGGAGAGGGAGCTTTGGGGGGGGGGGCCTAGAGGCAAATCTCTTAATTAACTGTTACCAAAACCCCTGAGCCATATGGCCACCATAAAAAGGGGATTTTAATACACTGCTCCATTTTATGTCATCAGTTGCAAGCCGTGGATTCACTCTCACCCCCAGTAAGTCAGGACTGCAGAGAAGAAAAGCTCTGAAGTGAAAACACGGCCCATCTGTTGGCGATAGGGGCGAGCCGCGTATTCTCCCCATACATTTCTACATTTCCTGCATTGCATATGATTTCAAATATTTGCTCTTGGAACTGCAAGGTGTCCTACTGTCATAACAGTCAAGTTATTCATTAAGCTGTCAGCACCTCGGCGCATTGCTCCCACGCGGGGTCCAGCTCTGATTTTTCCATTCCCCCTCGGAGCACCCCCTCACTCATCGCCGCGCGCGGTTCCCCTCAGAACGGGTGCAACTGAGATCCTCATGTCAACAGATGTAAACCAAAGCCCTACCTTTTCCACTGCCACGCTTCCAGCCCCCCGATTTCCGAGGGCACTAATGGATTTCGAGGGCCAGCTCCAGTTTTGCCAGGGTTTCGTTGCTATCGATGTGATGCAGTTCTTGGCACGCACTTCTGAGCCCGCGGCCGTGAAGTCTTAAAAGCTGAGAAGTGGAGCAAAACAAGGATCAACCAAAAGGAACCCCGTGATTGATTCCCAGCGCCAGTGTTTGGGAGTGAAGCTGAGCAGATGGTTTACAACAGCAAAGCCAAGGCACCAAACTCGCAGAGCTTTGCCTAAAATTGGGCTTTTGTGCTAAGCCTGACCCACCTCCAGCACAGGGGGAGTTTGTGTTTGTTGCCATTCCAGTGGAATAAATAAAACAGGTCTGCTGAGGGTGACTTCATGCTGCTTGGTTTCTGAATTCGGTTCTTTTTGTGCGTTTTTCAGGAGCCTGAAATGGAAAGCTGCCTTGTCACTAAGACAAAACATCATACCTGGCTTTATTTGTGTAAGTTGGGATGACTGGGGATGACTGCACGCTGAGGAGAGAGCAGCTGATAGGTGATTCATTTCTCTAGTCTTGGCTTAGGTAGAAAGTTCAAATTCACAGAATTTTACTGATTTTTAAAGGTACTTTTGACCCATCCTGTCCCTGCCCTCAGAGCAGGGATGTCACTGACCATGGGAAAGGACAATCCAGGTGTCCCCAGCACAGCAGAAGAGGGAAGGGGCTGGACCATTCACCCTGGGTAAGAGCAAAAACGCTACACACAAAAGCCCTGTCTGTAGCTAGGCTCTCCCTTAGCTGGGCTGTTTGAAAGATTTCTCTCTCTTCCCCTGAATTTTGCTCATTTTTCCCCCAGTTTTTGCCTTTTTCCCACAGCTGGGTTCAGACTGATGCGGCACAGATGGATGGACAAGCCACACACACCCAAATAATGCCACACTTTGATTGTCATTGCTCTGGAGTTTAACTCTGGCCTTGCTACACTTCAAGGCCCTGCAGCTGGACCAGATGCAGTGGGACCTTCCTACTGAAGTATTTTATTACAGAATCCAGAATTAAGGTAAATTCTGTGTTCTATCCGCATCCAGCCACGGCGATTGGGCACTTCATGAGGGACACAGCTGCAAACAGGGGCTGCTTTACCACAGCCAGGGTGGCTCTCAAGGCATCAAGGGCCCCTCCAGCCCCTGTTCCAACACTTTTCCTTTCCTTTTCCCCTTTCCTTTCCTTTTCCCCTTTCCTTTCCTTTCCTTTCCTTTCCTTTCCTTTCCTTTCCTTTCCTTTCCTTTCCTTTCCTTTCCTT
>JAWWMS010000060.1:1758933-1780859 GCA_035048045.1 Chlorospingus semifuscus | reverse complement strand
TTTTAGTATAAAGACATAACACTGCCCTGGGGCAGGCAGAGTGCCTGGAACTGTCCTGCTGGATGGACCTTGGCAGGACAAGAGAAAGAATTTTACAGATAAGACACAATAAACAACCCTGAGACCAAGAAATGAAGAGCCCTGACTCCTTCTTCAAGCGCCGGGCTGGGAAAAGAGACTTTGGAACTTTTCTCGAGGTCACTCTGACCAGCAGAGATCCCAACACCCACCAGGGCTGCCAGCCTGGCCCCATCCCAGCCTAGGCATGGCCACACCACTCTCAGCATGAGGACAGGGCTTGGAGCAGCTCAGCTTGGAGCAGGGAGCATGGGGATGTCACACACACACCCTGGGGACAGCAGGTCCTGGGGACACAGCTCACCCCTCCTCTTTACTCTGCAAACCCTCCCAGCCAGCATTTTGGGAAGGAATGGCTCAATCTGAAAAGAAATGGAATGTTTAGGATCCAGGCTGAGCTTTCATGCGATGATTCTTCGATGATTCTTCGAGGCAGATTCAGAGAAACTCATTTCGTGTGTTGAAGTGTCTTCTGAGAGCTGAAGCTTTCATAGGAGAGTAATTGTGCAATTAGCTATGAATGAGTAAAAATTCATTCTAATTACTTCCAGGTGTGACACATTCTGTGCTCAGGCGCCAGGAGGGGACTGGCAGTGCCCCTCTGCAGGCTGGGAACACATCCAGCTCCCAGCCTGCTGCCCATGGCACTGCACAGGGACTGGAACAGACCCCAGGGAAAGGCCTGGATGGGGAGACAGGAGTGGGGGACTTTTTCCAGATCCGTCTGAGGGACAAAACCAAACAGCCAGTGCCTTTCACCAGCAGTGGTTCAGAGTTCCCAGCACAAGGAACTCCCTCTGTGCCACTGCTGTGACAGAGAGCAAACCTTGTAAAGGATCAGGTCAGACCCTTGCTCGCTGTCATCACCCCAAAACAAAGGGGGTTCGGTGCCCCTCCACCTCCAAAATGGGGTTCATTGTGCTGTGAGGACCTCCACAGCCCAGAAAGGCACAGCTAAAACCCTTCCCTGCAGGAGAGGGAAATCCAGGTGGATCCTATTGTGCCTGGTACATCATTAAAACCACTGGAAATCGCACAATAAAGCCTGCAAGATTTCTAGCTTTAATTCCAGATCAAAGAGGCTTTGGGAAGGAGCATCCCAGGTTTGAATGCTTATCTCAGCCAGACCCCACGAGCTTTTGAAGTTGCCCCATCAGTCACTAATCAAAGATCTCCTTTTAGATGGGGAAATCAAATCCCTTTCAGCAGGACCCGTGGTTATCAGTTTCTAAACATCACTTGTCTTTTGAATGACCTTCTTTTTGTGAGCTGACCCTGCGAGGAAAACCCTGCAAGAAGTGGCCCTGGAGTTTGCAGAGCACTGGCACACACATAGCTGGGCTTTCAGGATGTTCAAATCAGCAAAGAATGTGTGTGTGGAAGCAGTAAAACCCTTTAGAGGTAAATAAATTCCCGCTGTAGTCCCTGCTTAACACATCGCAATTGCCTTCAACTGCAAGCACTAACAAAGGCCCAGCAATCCCAACCCAAGGAGGAATTCACACAACTATTTAGTCTCTGTTTTTTCTCGGTGTATACAAACAAGCTGAGAAAACAATACAGGATCAAGTTCTTAAACACAAAGCGTTTTGGCTGAGGAGCCCCTCTGGATAAAAGGCGCTGTCTCCACACTGCTGGAAGTGATGAGTCTGTGGCATGATTTAGGAATAATTCCCCACAAATTGGGCTGATGAGAGGAGGGCACAAGGAGCCATTTCTGGCACCAGGAAAGGCTGCAGGAGTCAGGGGTGCAGGGGCAGGGAAGGGACAATGTGGGAGCTGCAGCCACCCTGGACCTTCTCCCATGGGTAGAGTTGGGCGACAAGGGCCAGACTGCACTAAGGAACTCCCCAAATCTTCTTCGTTACCCTTTTGCCATCTAGACCTTCAGGAAAGTTGGCTTCCCTGAAGGATTTAGCAGCACAATTGTGCAGCAGATCTGCTCCCTCCGTGCCTATGCCCAGGAATATTCCCTGGCCTTGGTGATGTGATCCCCTGGTGCCAGTGTGATCCCTCCCTGTGGCTGTGCTCTGCAGGGATCAGATGATGTGTTTCTCCTTTCAGGCAGCTCCCTGGTGGGATTTACACCTTGGGAGCCTGTGGGGACCATGTGTAGAGCCCAGCCAGCATTCCGAGCCTGCTGGCACGGCAGAGCTGTGTGCCCTGCTCGGGGCTGGGTCTGCTCTCTGCCCCTCACGCTCATGAGCCACTATTTCAGTCCTGCTCTCTATTTTTGGCAGCTGTCTCATGGTTCTGTGTCATTCCCTGTAACTGGATTCTCCACGTCCCCTGGCTTGGTGGCTCCAGCGCAGTTAAACCCCAGTGGGGGCCTGGGGCAGGACCCTGCAAGGACCCGGGACCCTGTAAGGACCCAGAACCCTGCAAGGACCCAGGACCCTGCAAGGACCAAGGATCCTGCAAGGACCCAGGACCCTGCAAAGACCAAGGATGCTGCAAGAACCAAGGATCCTGAAAGGAGGATCCTGCAAGGACCAAGGATACTGCAAGGACTCAGGGCCCTGCAAGGACCAAGGATCCTGTAAGGACCAAGGTTCCTGCAAAGACCGAGGTCTTTGAGGTCTGAGGGCAGAGGACAATCCCTTCCCAGGAACAAGTGTCCTTGGGACCCCATCTCTGCTGCTGGGGGACACCCAAACCTCTGCCACCCCAAGGTGACATCCATGGCCCATACACACTCAGAGAGGCAAGGGAGGAATAAAACCCCAAACCCAGAATGTGTTTGAGCTCTCCTGGAGTTTAGGGGAGCCCTTGCAGGAGTTGCTGATTGCAGAGGACAATCCCTTCCCAGCCAGTGTCCTTGGGACCCCATCCCTGCCCGACACCTCTGCCACCCCAAGGTGACATTTCCCTGCAGGACAGCGAGCTCCCACCTCCATTTCAGAAACACAAATGCAGGCAGAACAAAGCCTCAGTGGATGGTGAGGGCTGGGATCAGCAGCACCTCACCAGCGTGGCGTTTATTGGGTTGTACCTGATTTCTTGCACATTTGCTTGGGCGACTCGGAATAATTAAAAATAAACTCCCTTATAAAAGGCAAACAAACGGTATCAGTGTCCCAGGCAGCCCCAGCCCCAGGGCAAGGCTTCCTGGCTGGGGTGAAGCACTCGGGCACTGCTGAGCCCAACTCCCAGGGCTCCTTTGAAAGCTCCGAGTCTGACGGGAAGGTGCTGAGCACTGAACCACTGCTGCCAAAAACACGAGGAGTTTTTTAATAAGGGCTCAAACAAACCAATAAAAAAACCCCCATCAGCAGGGCAAATTTCATTCCAGCTGGGAGCTGGATTCCTGTTAAAAAGAAAGTGCCAGCAGGCCCTTTAGCTCCAATGGCAGTACCAGACACAGCTGTAATTACGAGCTCTGGATTGCTGTGTGAGAGCTGTTATGAATTTCGGTGGGCAGAGGGGCACAGAGGAACAGTAAATCACCCCAACAAAAGGGACAGGCAGCGGGGAGCAGGCTCCGGCCTTTACCAAGCAGTGTTGTAAAGAACTTAAATTATGAACATGTGCCATAGTTAAAGCAGGATCTGCAAACCAGGATCTGTAATGGGAGCGTCCCACTCCCATTCAGGGGCTGGAAAGGAGCTGCCCCCCAAGCCCTGTACCCCTTTGCCCAGTGCCAAGCCCAGCTGGAGCCTTGTAATTCAGTATAGAATGTAATATAGTATAGAATAATATAGTATAATAAAGTAATTAATTAGCCTTCTGATAAGATGGAGTTGGATGCATCATTCTCCCTCGTTTGCTGGGGGTTCCTGCGAATTCTAAGGGAGAATAAGGGAATAAGGGATTAAGGGCTCTCCATCCCAGAGACCAGCCAAAGACCTGACTCCTTCTGGGGAAGAGAGGGAGGTACACAAAAACCCAGATGTTTGTGAGAGCAATGGACTGATCAAGCCCAAAAGGATCTTTCTGTCCCAGGCTCATTCCTGGGGCACCCTGAGCTGATCTCCACAAGTGGCTCCTGCCTTTAGCTCTGCAGCTGGGGCAGGGAGAGCTGGAGCCTTGAGCACAGACAGCTGGAACCAGCATGGCTCAGGGACTGCCAGGGGCTGCAGGACCCCCTTCCCAGCTGTGGGATGGAGACCCAGACCTCTGCCCCACCCCACATGGCCTCTCCTCCCTCCTGAGGGCAAACTCAAAGCAGAGCTGCCATAAGCCATTACTCAGTCAGCACTGTCACCACCCCTCCCACACTAACTCAGTAATCTGTTGCTGATTTGTCGTGGATTTGTACCGGAAAGGATTTCCCCAGAACCCCTGGCTTTGCACAGGCTCCTTTATTAGTTCTGGATGCAGCCCTGGTGGGAGGGTGAGCCAGGAGTGCCAGGACCACTGCTGAACCCTGCAGCCTCACCTGAGGAGCCCAAACCCACCCTCAGCTGGAGCTTCTGTGGGAAATGTGGGTTCTTGCCAGGAGAGATGGTTCTCCCAATACAAACCAGTGTTTGCTGCTCAGCTGGACACCCAACCCAGCTCTGAGCTGGAAACTTGACAAAGAATGAGTTTATTTGGTGACTCCATCCACATGCTGTTGGTGATGCCCTTTTCTCCCAGGAAAACCATTATACTCATCTGCACTGAAGTCCAGGGCAGCCATCCCTTCCCCTTCCCCTTCCCCTTCCCCTTCCCCTTCCCCTTCCCCTTTCCCTTCCCTTCCCATTTCCATTTCCATTTCCATTTCCATTTCCATTTCCATTTCCATTTCCTTCCCATTTCCTTTCCTTGAAATTTCCTTCCCTGAACTTCCCTGGATTTATCGTCCCATCCCATCCCATCCCATCCCCGCTGAGTTCCCAGCCGTGCCCGGCAGGTGGCACCGTGGAACCGCTCACCTTTTTTCTGCGTAAATAACCAAGTTTTCGCTCAATTTCGAGCGATTTTCATCGATTTGAGGGAAGAAGGGAGCGAAGCAGGCTCCGGGCGGCAGGGAGTGGCGTCTTTAAGGAAGGGGAGAGGGTAAGGGGGATATCAGCGCTGCTGGGCATTGCCCTGTCCCAAAACAGCTCTGTAGCCAAGGCTCTGTCACTGATTTCTGCTTTTAGAAAAGGCTGTGCCCGTATTTCACCATCGGGAGGTTTTCACTGTGACCTGAGATCCCTGAGGGACAGGGACAAGTTTGGTATTGGTGGTGGTGACACAGCTCCTCTGGCTGCAGCCGTGTCCTCACCGTGGGTAACAGGGATGGATCCCAAATTTCCTGCCCCAAACTCACCCTGTGAAGGGCGGACAGCGTCTCTGGAACAGCTGGACTGGCAGTTCCCAAATTTCATGGGGAATTCTGTGCATCCCGTGTGCTCTGTGCTGAAAACAACACAGGGCTTTTGGAATTAGATGATCTTTAAATTCTTTCAAAGATCTTTCAACCCAAACCATTCCACAACTCCATGAATTTAAGCTCCTCTCCCCAGGAAGAGTTGAATAAACCGTGGAGATAAGGCAAAAAAATGTCTGTGCCTTCTTGGATTAACCAAAAGACGTGGAGACCAGGGATGCTCACAGGACAGTGGGACAGATGAGGCTAATTCAGGGATCACCTTTTCTGTATTATAGGTAAAAATAGGAATTTCTACTCAATAACTGTCCCATCACCACTGAAGTTTAGGTTCTTCTCAGCTACGTGAGTCTTTCATGCCATGGAGGAGGATAAAGGTGGATAATATAAAGGAAAAGGTTGGTGAAATTGGAGAACTGGGCATGGTGGGAGAAGGTGTTTCAGAACAGGTGAAGGTTATTCAGAACAGCAGAAGGTGTTTCAGAATGGGTGAAGGTGTTTCACAACAGCAGAAGGTGTTCCAGAATGGAAGCAGATGTTTCAGAATGGCAAAAGGTGTTTCAGAAAGGTGTTTCTCCCTTCCTGAGGCCTGTACCCATCTCTCAGGAGGGAATGGATGTGCTGTCCATGCTGGGAGGAGGAGGAGGAGGAGGGTGTGGAAGGCTGTGTCTGCGCCTGGGGCTGTTTCACTCTCAGCACCCATTCCTGGAGCAACAACCCCTCTCACTCAGCACCAATCTGCTTTAAGCCAGGCCTAAATAAATTGGGGCTGTTACATCTTTCTCCATAGCCAGGCAGATTTGATATTTTTTCCCCCCTCAATGTTCTCTCCGGGCCTGTTTTTATTTCTTTCATCGCCATCAAGCGCCGGCTCCCGCCGCTCTCGGTGCTCAGCCCTGCTCAGGTTGGAGGGAGCAGGGCATGTTTGCTCTGACAGGAACTCTCAGCTGGCTCGTTAGAGCCTTCAGCAGGTGGGGCAGCCCCGAGCAGTCCATCCATCTAAATGCAGACGTTATTAGGGCTGACCTCGCCTTGCAGCCCCCCCGGCCCCACCTTCTGTGGGATTTAATAAATGGATCCCAGCGTTGCAGGGAGCAGCCTCACGCTGGGCAGGCAGATAAGAGCAATGTCATGTTAAACATTCCATAGGAGCCTGGCAAGTGGCGCTTTGGGTGGAAGCAAATCCTGGGAAAAAATAGCTGATTTATTAATCCTGGCCGAGCGCTCGTAACGGAGCAGTTCTGGGGAGAATCAGGTTTAAAAGCTGGAGCTTGAATAATCATTTTCTAATTTTAGCTTCACCAGAATGTTCTGCTCAGCGCTGTGCCACTGGGTTGGGTTTGTGGAGTGTGTAGACATGCATCATTGTCCTCACTCATTAAAGGGAGAAAAGATCAGATCTTGTGATCTTGTGACAATGCCTTTGTTTTCTCTGGACAAAATTGATCCCCAGGGTAGGAAAGAGTCAGCAACTCTCCCGAAATAAAGAGCAATCTTTTTCATAATTCCCATCTCCCTTTTGTTTTGGGGTGGTTGGAACGTCTCTGACGTTTGGAAATGTTGAAATGGGCGTGAAGCGAGGGGAGGTTTCCCAGTTTGTGCAGAGGTTGTTTTACAGCTCAGTCTGTTCTGTTCCTGAGCACCAAGGCAATAAATGCACCAAACTGAAACAGGAGGGACTCCACTATTCAGGAGAAAAAATACTCTCTGTTTTTCCTAACATTTTCAAGTTCATTTCATTTTTAAGCATTAAGACAAGAAAAATGGATTTTGGTTATGTTTTATCTCTCTGACTGGATCCAAGGCTGACCTAAAATGAGACATTTTGGAGAAAAGTTCTAAGTAACAATATTGGCTCAGGCAATCAGACATTATTGGGTCATTAGGACTGATTAGGGTAAGAGCAAAGATTTTATTTGCTTCTCTGCCACTGGAATCAGCACAGAGCCTTCTCTCCATAAAGAAACCTTCTCAGATTCAATTAAAAACCATTAAAAACCCCAGAAACGTTGTCCCACTGAGTTCTGTTCCAACCCCATTGTTCTGACGTGATCATTCTGGGGTGACTCACCAAGAACTGGAAGCCACCAGGAACAATCTCCCAGCCAGAGCTGGAAAATCTCTGTGATAACTCCGAGACACTTGAGGAAAACGTGGTCCCGTTTCTTGGAAGTGTCTGATTGCACAAATCCGTGGTGGGATTAGTAAGAGGTGGCGCTTTAGGCTGGATTTGTTCTGTCTGAGCCCAGAGCAGAGGTTGGGGGTGAGGCTGGCAGGGGATGAATTGTGTGAGTGTAAATTTTAATTGCCCATCTCAGCCTAAAACAAATTCTGGGCTCATTATCTGCTCCAGTACAAACCTGCTCTTTATCATCTCATTGAGGCTCACAATCCCTCACAAAAAAGAGGGATTTTCCTGCATTTTTGGCCATTTTTGCTGCTTCTTCTCCTTTGGAGGGCAAAGCCAACAACTTCCCAACCTGAGATTTCTCCTCTGAACAGAACAAGAAATATTAAACAGCTCCAAGCTGCCACCAAACAGAGGGGGTTTCTTATCAGCCAACGAGTAAAATCACAATGTTTTCCACGGTTTGCTTTCCTTTCCAGTTCTTTATCTGAGCTCCACACGTGGTAAAAGTGAAGCAGCACCGTAAATTCCAGCAGCAGCAGCAGCAACAGCAGGGCTGAGCTAGCAGCTCTCAGCTCTGTTGCTCTTTGCCTTTCAACAGCTCCGTTCCTCCTCTGGGCTGCAGTCACACAGACACAGGCCAGGTTCAGGTTTAGGAAAACAGCAGGAAAACGCGGTGGCAGAGGCTCAGACAGGGTCCTGTTGTCTTCAGGGAGAGTAGAGCACCCATCCCTCCACCTGTGGGGTGGATAACCCACCCTGCCCCACAAAAGGAGCCCTTGTGGCCGCGAGCAGAGCTCGGTTTCCTTCAGGCTGTCTGCAAATGCAGCCCTGCAGAGATGGACGGAGCAGGGGACAGACAGGGGAACACCGACACTGCAGACAATGCTTCTAGAACTTCCAGCAGGAAGGAGTGGAGCTGGGTGAAAATGGTCTGGTCAAAGTTATTTTGCTGAAAAATGTGAAGTTGAGAGATTTTTCTTGATTATACTCACCTAGACTTTGATTAATTAATCATTGACTTGGTAGATGTGTGTGTACACTGGGAATACTCAGTTGAACACTTTGATGTGACCTGTCCTTCCCAAAGCTTCTCGGAATTCTCCTTAAAATACATGATGATGTTGAGCATTGTTTTATGCCCAAAAAGGACCTTTTTCTGTATCAATTTGCATCCAAATATTTCGGTAATGAGCCCATGCTGAAGGTCTGTGCTTGGCTTGGCAGGGAAGGGAAAATCCAGTTACTTATGGCTCTGCTGAGCAGTGCTAATTACAGCCTGTGCTGGTGGGGTGTGCACATGTGAGTCATGTATGGATCACCCCTTTTCCTTTGGAAGGAGCACAGGAGGAATTTTAACTGCAGGGATGAACAGAGAAGGACCCAGAGTTAATGGTTCACCGAGGAATAAACAGTTCCTCTTCTTGACACTCGCCCGCCCAGCGCCAGACCTCAGCTGGGCTAAACCAGTAAATCATTAACTTTAATAGGGATTTGCCAGTTTACACCTCGGCAGGATCTGGCTCCCATATTTCAACAACAATTCTGCTCAGACAGAGCCAGCACATCAGGCACGGGGGGCCTGGCCATGGGGCAGCACGGCCACACAGCTGCTGCCCCACTTGGGACACTGCAAACACATGGCTCAGGCGGCCCAAATGCAACTTTCCAATCATATATCAGCCCCTCGGAGAAGCAGACTGTTGTGCCCACAGAGCTACTGTATTTTTGTAATGAATCAGACAGGAATAGTGCTTAAACTGCTTACCACTGCTTTAATTTACAGCCTGTGGTAATATAGTGACAGTAATGTTGTCATCGTTTGCTCTCTTCCTCTGTGGCATCAAGCCCAGGCTTCCACGTTCTCATTTCTGGGATGGTTTCAAGCTCAGTCTTACCCCCACCCACTCAACCTCCCCCCCTTTCTGATGAAATGAGATGTTCTTTAAAATTAAATAAATAAAGGAGGCCTCGCTTGATAGCTCCAGGATCTGCTGGGTTTTCTCTTCTGCCTTTAATGTGCTTTTCACCCAGGGAACAGAATGAAAAGGCATTTTCTCTGGTAGGAACTGGCATGTTCGAGGTGGTGTCAGAATTCAGGAACATGACAAGCAAAATACAGCTGGACTGGAGGCCTCCACCACACATGGAGGAGGAAATATTGCATTCCCATGCTGTTTTCATGCATGCGAGCGAGCAGCCACATTACAAACCCTGAAAAACATTGTGAGAACACTTGACATTTCCCAGATGGGCGGCTTGGTTCAGACTCCCCCATCTGCCTCCACTTTCTCCCTGGGAGTTTAACCCCTTGGAGCTCCTGCAGGGAAGCTCCAGGTCCTTGTCCTTGCCCCTGGAAGCCGCATGGGGTGGTGGTGGAGGGCAGGTGACACCCAAGTCTTGGTGGGAAATGTGGTCGAGGATGTGCTGGTGGTTCTCTGTCCTCGTTTTATGGAGAGCCAAGTTCTGCACAAACCTCACTCAGGGCTGGTTTGGGACCAAAATCAGCAGCTGCTCCTCAGCTGCATCGTTTGTAATCCTGACAACATCGTGGCCTTGCTGGCTTTAAACTCTTCTCTGAGACCTCTCAAGTGTAAATTCAATGTTTATTCCAATAATTCCATGAAAATCTCAAGTTTAAACTCAACGTTTATCCCAATAATTCCACAAAAATCTGTGAACTCATTTTACCTGCAGAACAGAGCAGTTGGGGAGCAAACCCAGCTGGATTTTTTGGGGGCATTTCAGGTGCAAATCTACTTAGGGTGTGACCAGTGTGGAACACCGTGCTGGAGGTTTCATCCTTGGTGGAGTTCTTACAGCCCTGAAAGGCATTATTCAAAATTATCTCCTTGCTGATTACTCCTTGATTTTGTCATAATCCTTCCTTAATTACCACATCCTGTAGGCCTGCTGGCAGTTTTTTAAGTTGGATAATTTTTTAAGGCAGACAGCTCTAAGACAGAGCATTCTAAGACAGATATTAAGACAATATTAAGGCTGACAATTTTTTAACACTGGCAATTTTTTAAGACTGACAAATTTTTAAGACCGAGGGTTTTTTAAGACTGGCAAACTTTTAAGGCTGGCATTTTTTTAAGGCTGGCAGTTTTTTAAAGCTGACAGTTTTTTTTAAGATAGACACAATTTTGTTCACTATGAACTGTCTGAGAAAACAGCCTTTATTTCTCAGTGCCAGGCTGGTTTTTATTCAGCAGGTCACCGAACCCAAGAGCACAAAAGCAAGTCCCTTTAAAACCAGAGCCAAACGCTTCCTCAGGAGCCTCCCACTGTTCAACCACTGAACAATGTCTGGCCCAGAGGCTCAGATGCCAAGGTCTACCCTGATATAAAGCGAATCCACCATCCAAAAACCCACTGGATGCAAATCAGAGCTTTAACTACGTCCACCCTCTTTCTCTTCCTTTCTTTCTTCCCTCTTGATCTCTTCTCTTTCTCTCCCCGCAACTCCCTTATCAAAAATAACTCGGGAAAGGAAAAATAAACACTGGAAGACACTCAGCCATGTGTGCAAGCCAGGCCTGTCCCCCTGCCCTGCTCCTGCAGCCTGAAAGGAGCTGGAGTTCCACTTTTGGAGGCAGCCTGTGAAACCTCAGCCAGCTCTGCTCACAGCTGGCCCTGCCTGGCCGCTCCCAGACAAAAGACTTCCGTCTTTATCTGGCGCTTATTGAGACATCTCATTCAGCTGCAGATAAAAGGGAAGGAGATGTGCTTTGAAATCGAACCACTAGGGCGGCACAGACACCAGCATGCAAATGCCACACAGCAAATGGCTTCGAGATGAAGCTCGGGAGAGGATCAGCCCCCGGTGCCAACAGGGGTTTGTCTGCGCAGGGTCCCAGCAAAGCCCTTGGGGGAGTTTGGGGCTGTGTTTGTCGAGGGAAGGAGGTGGGAGCTGGATATGGAAATAAATGACAATGGGGTGGATTGTTCCTGAGGAGTCCCTTGGGTTATTCACCAAAATAACCCCACCAAGCCATGGAGAATTCCGTTTTCCAGTTTCCTCCTGATCTCCCACCTTGGAAATTCTCACAGGGCTTCACGAGCCACTCCCTGTGTTTGTCACTCGTCACTGAATCAAGGAATTTGTAGGGTTGGAAGGGACCTGTGGAGATGACCCAGCCCTGAGTGTCCTGGGCAGTGCTGGACATGCCCAGCCCTGGTTTGCTGTGGGGAGGGATTGTGTCACACCTGGGGCTCTGAGATTGCTCCTGGAAGGGGTTTGGTACCCCCAGCAAAAAGCAAATTTCTTTTTCTCACTCTCTTTAACAGGGCAGAATTGCCAAACCCTCAGAGATCTCTGGTGTAACCAGCTTTACTATATTTTTATATTTACTCGATTTTAAAGGCCGAGTGATGTCTCCCAGCAGAGGGGAATCAGGATTCAGCTGAAATGACAGCAAAAGAGAGGCTTTGCTGAAGATGCTGGAGGCTCTGAGCTTGGCCAGGTCCTCCCAGGGTCACCTGGAGGGTCCCTGGTGACATCCCTGAGCTTGGGGACCTGCAATTACCTGCAGAGACTAAGCCAGGCTTAGCAAAGACCTTGGGGCCGCCCAGAGCCCCCTGTCTGCGGGCAGAGCTGCTGAACAACCCTCGAGAGGCGTTTTATTCTGATTTTATTCACCGCTGAATGTCCCTCAGGCCGGACACACCTCGCTGGGCTTTTCAGGGAAGAAAGGAGCGTTTGAAATCTGCATCGGGAGGAACCTTCCCCTGCCTGCTCGCTTTCCACCCACCGAGAAACGACCACTTAATAACGTGCAAATCTCTGGTTAAAGAATTACCGAGATTAGCCTGAAGCCTGACACTCATCCCGCAGGAGGGAGCTCACCGAGATGCTGTTGACAAAGGGAAACTTTGTTAAAGCGTGTTTAGTTCAGCTCTGCTATTGCAAGGATCCCTAAGCTGCTTTGTTTTATGAGATTTAGGGCAGAGGATTTTCTTCAAGCAAAGGGCAAAGGATTTTCTTAAAAAAGCATATTCCCCCTAGAAGGGTGCAGAGTCTCGTGGGATCTGGGGATTAGGTGTTCATTTCCTATACAAAAGCTCCATAATTGTCTAAAGGATGCCTGGGTCTGAACCAGCTCCAAGTGAAACATCAAGTGCAGTGCCTGAAAAAGAGGGAAAAAAGAATAGTTTCACTTCATGTTACCTGCACTAGGAGTTCTGTACCTGCTCCATGTGAAATATCAAGTGCAGTGCCTGAAAAAGAGGTAGAAAAGAATAATTTCACTTCATGTTACCTGCACTGAGTTCTGTATATGGGTCTGAAACAGCTCCATGTGAAACATCAAGTGCAGTGTGTGAAAAAGAGGGAAAAAAGAATAATTTCACTTCATGTTACCTGCACTAGGAGTTCTGTACATGGATCTCAACCAGCTCTATGTGAAACATCAAGTGCAGTGTCTGAAAAAGAGGGAAAAAAGGATAATTTCACTTCATGTTACCTGCACTAGGAGTTCTGAACCAGCTCCATGTGAAACATCAAGTGCAGTGTCTGAAAAAGAGGGAAAAAAGAATAATTTCACTTCATGTTACCAGCACTGAGAGTTCTGTACCTGTGAGCAATGAAAGGTTTCTCTCCATGGATGTTGTCTGTAAAAGCCAAAAGATTTGCGGGATCTGAGGAGAAATCAGAGCAGTGAGGAGAGGAAACTGAGCAGAAAAACTCTGATTTGGTGAAGTTGAGCCTGCAAGAAGATTCTTCTGGGAAGCTCCTGCTGGACACATGTCCTGTCCCAGAGCATCCCTGATTTAGGTGCAGACAATCTTTTATGCAATCACATCTCCCATATCTCTTATCTTCTCCATTTATGGCTTGGAAGGATTTACTTTATTTTATTTATTTTATTTAATTTATTTTATTTTTTGAAAAGCCTTCAAAGACCACACCCTGGCAGTACCCGGATGGCTCCAAGATGGAAGAAAAAGAGGGCTTGGTCAGGAATCTCCCATTTTTATAAGTTTTAGTCCATTTGCATACAGGAGCCAACTGTCCAACTTTCTCTTTTATTGACTAAAACATTCCATGGGGATCCCAACCCTGCAGACACTTCCCCAAAATCCTTTCCCTCTGATCTGATTTTCTCTTACTTCTCCTCCAGGTGAGCCACTTGTTGTCCTAAATATTTATTTTATTCCAGAGTGAAAATATTTCGGACTGAACAGTTCAGGTGCCCAAAATTCTGACAATTTCACTGAAAAAAAAAGCCCTCATCGTTCAGGTGCTTATTAAAATCCACTGATTTCAGAATATTGTTCTTCTCAGCAGTTTGTGCACAGTAAAATATTTGGGCTTTGCTCATCTTGCCTATATCAGCTCTCACAGTGATTAGTGCTGTTAAAATGGAATTTAATTATAATAATTATTGTTATTATAGCTATGATAACATTTTATTTAAATTATAGTTTTAAAGTATTCATTATTCATTATTAAAATGTGTATTTTTTCCTCCTCTTAACCTTCTAGGAATTTTCCCAGTTCTGTCTGGGATCCCCTCTGGATCAATTCTTATCTGCAGGGAGAAGCCAGCTCTTCCTCAGCTGTGTGTGCACAGGCAGAAATGTGCAATTCTTCCCTGTCCCTTTGCCATCCACATGAATTTTACCACTAAAACCAATAAATATCCCCACTTTAAACACTGCAACAGTTGTACTTTCACACCCACACAGCGAGAACAACCCACAGCTCCACACGTACCCCTGACCAGCAAAGTTTGGACTTTGAAAATGCCTTTTTTTCTCTTTTTTTTTTTTACCTCTGTCTCTTTTTTTCCCCTCCTAAACCCTTCACGGGGATTGCCTCTTTGTAAAGTGTATAGTCTGAGCTGGTTTTGGGTGGCTACTCCCTCTATCCCAGGGATTCTCGTGACCATATGGAGCATCCTTGCTTGACTGCACTTTGCACAAACGCTGCCCAGCGGGGTGTGGGCTGGGATATGGGGTGTTTGTTGCTGCTGCTTGCTTTTCTACAAGGATTGCTCTGCACAGGAGGTTTTTTAGGGTATTCTGTGGGTTTTATCATCTTACCCCACACCAAGTCATGTTGCTCTATGAGGTGAGGCTGGATGACTCCACAGAGAATGTTTAATTCTCAGGTTATGTGATCCAGAAGAGCAAAAAAAAATTTTTAAGAAGTTTTTTTTCAGACATTTCTCTGTAAGATGCACAGTCCTCTCCTGACTTGCAGCACCTCAGATATTTCCTTGTTCAACAACAGTGATTTTTATAAAATTAAGGCTTGAAAATTTTTTAAATTTACAAAATTATTGTGTCTGGTTTTCTTCTTCATGCTGGTGTTACCAAACTTCTCTGAGCTGAAATTGCTGTCAGTGAAACCTGAATTGGAGCCAGTCATGATGTTTTGAGCTGGGGTTTTAAATAAATAAAAATAAGGCTGTAGGTTTTGAAATAAAATAAAACAGGCTTCTCTTGCTTTCTCTGTTATTGATATTGAAGGGGTTTGGTGCAGGTGATCAAGAAGATAATAAATAATGGTTTTACAAACCATCTTTGAAATACCCAGTGCACGGAGGCACTTTGGAAAACGAACCACGGTGACAACCCTGCCCCAACCCTGGGAAACAAAGGGGCTGGCTCCCAGCAATTCTGCCTTTAATTACCCTGAACCCACTGATTAAGGCCAGGAGCTCTCCCCTTAATCCTGACTTGCTCCTGCTGACCCTGCTGGGGTTTGAGACTCCATCCCTGCTCTCCCAGGAGTCCCGGGCAGCTCCTTCCCGGGGCCACCTCGGTGTCCCTGGGAGCATCCTCCAGGCAGCCCTGCCGTAATTGAGTTGCTGACATTCCCCGCTCCGTCCCTGTCTGCTGCCTCGCCACAGAACAAAGGAACAGCCCCTTCCCATTAAGGGCGGTAATAACTTAATTAAAACCAAGTTGGCCGCGCCGCGGGATCCAGTTTGTCATCAAGAGGCCTTCCCTGCCTTCCCCCTCTGGTTTTTGATAATCTATGCCAGATATTTAATCACTGGATACCCCGGTATAAAGCTCCCAGCCTCCATAACCAGCAGAAAGCTTGTCAAAATAAATTTTAACTTCTGACCGTGGTGGAAGCCCAACTAGGAGGTATTAAGAGAATCAGAGCTGTCAATCAGGGCTTGGGCTCGCCGTTTATATTATTAATTCCAACTCTGGTGGCATGGGCTTGGGATAACAACCATCCTAAGCTGCGCTGGTCCAAAAAACACAAACCAAGAGTGGAATATATTTCGTGCCGAGGTGACGTTACTGAGTGTCCAGAGGAACTTTTTTTGTCTTTGAAAGGTGATGTTTTATTAGATTATTCTCATTGCCAAAAGACACAGCTACTGTCTGGCTTCGTTTGCTGAGGGTTTTTTTTCTTAATGTAAAGATTTATTCTTCACACCAAGGCAGCTTAATAAGAAAAAAAGCGAAGAAATTGTTGTTTGTTTGTTTGTTTCTCGGTATTTAATTAATGCAACGTGTTTGAATGGAGACTGAATGTTCTGTGGTGGGTTATGAAGTGAAAGTGGCCTCACAAATTGAAATCCAGTTTGGAGCCCATGAGTTGGAGGTATTGTTACAATGCAAACCAGCGGGAAGGATTCCAGGAGAAAGGGGAGAAGTGTGTTAATTGAGAACAATAACACACCCAGGACCTCCAGGAGCTGGTGGCCTTAATAAAAGGAGACAATGCCATGTTGTTGCATAACCCAAATTTCAAATTCTATTTCAGTTGGAGTGATGCAGAGCTTTGTGCTTTTTCTCTGCTCGTTTGCTTTGCTCTGTTCACTTCTGAGGCCATCAGAATGATAAACGTACCATGGGCTCTGTCAAGCTGGGCTTGAGTTGGGATTCTCTCTCCCATATCAAACCCTTGATGGTGGAATCAGTTTCAAGGACATTAAACACACAAAAGGTGAGATTTGAGGGGGTGTATGCAATGGCACAGGTTCCATTCCACCTTGTCACAGCTCTTGCCCACTGTGGTTCTGTTGTGACTCAAACTGGGGTGATAAGAAAGGACTGTTGGCACTGAGTTGGTCCTGAAGGGTGCAGGACTTCGGAATTCATTTCATCCCCTGGTTTTCTTCATCACTGTGAACAAAACCAGGCTGAAGTTGCCTGGAGAGGATCCAGAATTCCCATTTTCCAGAGTGTCCTCCCTGGTCACCTCAAGGGTGAAGCCCTGAAGTTGTGGCAGACACACAAACCTCGTACAGTCAGGCAGAGCTGGGGCTGGAATCCATTTTTTCCTTCCCATGTGGGAGGTTTTGCCTCTTTTTCCTCAATAAAAGAAGGAATGAGGAGCAAGAAGCTCCATGAGAAAATTCCTGAGTCCTTTACATGCCAGTTCCAGGACATGTGACAGATCTGGGTGTCCTCAGCTCGGGGACATTTTGTGGCAGCAACTTCTTGCATGGCCAGAACTCTCTGAGATTATTTATTATATTATTTTCTGTATTTATCTGTGGGAATCACTTCCCCACTGATTTCCCACCATTTTTTTGTTCACCCAGTCTTCCCACTTGGGCTCTTTTTGCCAGATAAAAATGTTTCCATTTAAGGAAGGCAGGAGGGTAAAATGCACTACTAAATATCCTGAAAATACCAATTAAAAGTTACAGATAAAATCCTAATTATTGTCCAGGATATTATGGATCTGGTAAAATACCCTACTAAAGATCCTGAAAATACTATTTAAAAGTTACAGATAAAACCCTAATAATTGCCCAGGGTGTTATGGATGTTGTTGGTATCCAGCCAGAACCTCTAACCTCCTCGGAGAATGGAAATTCATCCCAACAATGAATCTGCCATGATTTTTAATAAATTTGGTGTGAATAAGACCAAAATATAAATCAGTCATCATTACCTCCTCTAATTTAAATAAATAAATGTAGAGTAGAAAGCAAATACAAGCTTTAGGATACTGTATTCTAGATGCTTAAATATTCTGGAATATTTTAGGGATGAGTGAAAATCGAGGATCTTTCCCTTCCTCCCTTTAGTGTGGGCAACACAAATTCATCATTTATGAACTCACACAACCTTTCCTGAGCCGTGCTTGCATTTCAAAGCCATTGTGAGGCACAAACTGCAAAATCTATTCTGGTTTTCCCCCCTCTCCCTGTCCAGCTCCACAGAATCCAGGGATGTGGTGTGTGCCTGCAGTGCTGGGATGTATTTGTGCATATCAAAAGCAGCAACTCTCTCAAATCATTCATTGAAAGTTCCACTTGGCTTCGAGTCTTCCTGAAAAAAATATGTTTATTTTGTCTTCTCGACTTACTTTTCCTCGTGTCTGAGTATTGTGCCTCCAGGAAGAAAAGCTTAAGTTGCTGAAGTAGGGCTTTTTTTCAAAGCCTGCCAAGAATAAAGTGGCTTAATAAGCAAGCACACAGATTTCACTTTCTTAAAGGGAAAAAAAAAGAAATAAAGAAAAAAATAAGGAAAAAAAAAAGAGTAAGTCATTTGGGAAAAGGCTGGAAACTTTAGGAGCAGTGGATATTTTCTAAAAGTGGAAAGATAAGAGAATTTTGGGGAGGAATATGGGACTAACTTGCCATGAAACTTGGAAAGGATGAGGGCCCTGCCAACCAAATCAGATCCGTGAGCACAGGGGGTGGGAATTCTAACCCGGCAGGGCCACACCTGTGGGTTCAGGGAGGATCTGTCCCTGTGAGAGGTGTTGGGGACAGCAGGGACAGCCCATGACTGTCACTGAAGACCTGGAGAGGCTGATGCCTTGAGGAGCTGGAGCAGAGGCTGGACAGAGTTAAAAGAAATAAAATGGATATTTATTGAAGAGCCTTCAAAGGCCACACCCTGGCAGTACCCAGACGGCTCCAAGATGGAAGCAAAAGAGGCCTTGGTCAGGAGATCTCACATTTTCATAAGTTTTAGTCCGTTTGCATACAGGAGCCTACTAATAGCCAATTAACAGCTTCAAATGATGAAGTTTCATCCTCCTTGGTTGCTTACCCACCCTCCTCTTTTCACGTTGTTTGTGCTTTTGGGCCTGAAGTTTGATGAGATTGACCTTGAGTCTCCAGCTGGAATCCAGCTAGAATTTGTCTTCCCCAGCCTGTGAAAAGATCCCAGTAACGCTCAATATAAAGCTAAAAGCTGCACACCAAAACAGAACAGCAAAATTTAAAACCCAAGGGTGAGAACACCAGAGCTGAAGCTGCTGTCTCGTTCTGCACCCCACATTCCTTTGGGGTTTGGATGTACCAAACCTGACCCCACACAGAGCCTGCGGTGTCCCCGCCAGTGTCCCTGTCCCAGCCTCAGCTGAAGCCACTCCCTGGCCACCCACCCAGAGGACACTTCCATCCCTGAGGCACCCGAGGGAGGCTCCAGCCACCAATTGTTTTGTTTGTTTTGTTTGAGCAATATTTGTAGGAAAAACACCCCGGGAGGAGCCGTGACTCATCCTGGGAGCTGCAGAACATCCCTGACTCCTGTTCCTTCCATCAGCAAGGGCTGGGATGCTGTGAGGGAAACTCAGCAGAGCCCATTCCTGCTGCTACTCATCAGGGAAAAGCCAATCCAGGCTGAAAAATCCATTTTTTAAGGCTCCTGGAAGTAGGTGATGGCCAGGAGACACCCCAGCACTGCCACGTTCTTGGGCTCTCCGACAAAGCTTTCAGTAACTCACAGAGAAAGACAACTCAGATATTTTTGCACCATTTTCACAAGTGGAACAAAAGAGAAAACGAAGAGAAATGGAGAAAACAAAGAGAAGTGGAGGAAACAAGGTTCTAGATCAAAAATGACCAACTGCAAGGTTGAGGCCCTGTCTCACTCAGGCCCACGTGAAGCTGTGGTGTCCTCACCCAGGCCATGGGTGCAGTGGTGACTCCTGGGCCTGGTGCCACCTCTGAGTCACCCAGCACCGCTGCTCCACACCTGATCCTTCATTTATTTTTGGAGGTTTCCAGCCTGAGTACAAATAAACAAACCCAGCCCAGGCCACCGGCTGAGGTGGGGCAGCTGCAGGGCCCTGAGAGATAATGCAGGGAAGGGACAGGGAAATGAAAACAGCAGGCAGATATTTCAGATTAATTAAGCCCATATTATTTTTGATGAGTTAATTAAGGGTGTTTAACACTCAGAAAAGCTTGGTTTTGCTGGCCGGGGATGGAAGGAATGAGTTTTTTGCCTGACAATGTGACTGCAGTGCTCATCCAACATGCTGGAATTGAATGGAATCTGGGAACCACCATGAATGCAGCTCCTGAAGATTGTCAGAACATCCACCATCAGTTTCATCACTGTTTGATCCCTAAAGTCCAACAGAATATCCACATCTCCAGCAGGAATTGCCCAGGATTTTTTCAATAACCCAGCAGAGTGTCAGGGTGGAAGGGGTGGCTCTTCTCAGGGCTGTGTTGCCAAATCCCCCAAATTCCACTGCTGCCCCCACAGAACTGAGAATTCCCAGCTCTTCTTTTACTCCTTTCAGCACTTTAATCCTTCTCCACATGGATCCTGTGCCCATCAAGTTAAAAATATTTTCTACTTTTGGGTGAGCTCTGGAAGACCCGTGAGGCAGAATCTCTCCAGCGGATGGGACCCAAGCAAATACTGGAATGTGGAGAGTCACCCTCATAAATCCTAATTTATTTGGATTCTGTCATCACAGTTTTATTCAGGGTCTGCTGAAATTCAGTGTATTGTGTAAAGATTTCCGAATCTTTGAGCAGAGGGAGGCACTCAGGGCTGCCATGTCCTGATTAAACTTTATTTTAGATTCATCCACTGCAGAGATTTTTCAAACCTCTCATTCCACACCAGCAAAGTCACCTGTTTTCCGAGGGACACTCACTGGAAAATGTGGGCAGTCGGATTTCTCTGCGGTTCAGCCACTCCTATATTTGAAACACTGCTCTGAAAAAAAAACCTCGAGGCTTCTTAGACCTGGAAAGTTCAATTTGTCATCATCTCACCCATTTTTGAAGAGTTCTTATTTCCTCAGAGTCTCTTATTGTATAGAAAATCAATTTTTTCCCGTTTTTATCACAGGATGATTTCACTCTTCTGCCAGTCCTTGATTAAAAAATTGCCTGACCTGATTCATACACAGAGTTAAAACTCAGCCTCGGATGGGGCAAAGCATCTGGTTGATATTTCAGCAATGTCTTGTGGTTAATAAGTTCTGCTTGAGCCACAGAATTCCTGCCCTGGCAGCTTTCAGGACTTTTCATGTGGAAATTTCCTCATTGCTTTGCAAAGTCGGTGCCTGTGGGGTTTTTATTCGGGTACAAAGTTTAGGGTTTGAGGACTCCACAGGACAAGTGTTGAAAAAAGTCAAATAAAATAGAATCAAATGAAATTAGATTAAGTTAAATTGAATTAATGAGCGTGTAGATTCTCCTCTGTAAAATTAGCTGCCACTATGACCCACCAAACACAGCCCTTGGTTAACACCTCTTCTTATATCATGAAAAATAAATATCTGGAGCTAAATTTGTCAGTTCAAGACATGATTTCAGACAGTTTTCTGCTTGTGACCATGTCACTAAATGATGAATACAATGCACTCCACGGTCAGGGGCTGGAAAATTATTTCAGCTCATTAAAAAAAATAATAAAGAAAAAATAAAAAGATGTAGTATGAAAAAAAAAAAAAGGATTCCTGGAATGCCAAGAGGCAGCAGAAATCCAAGGAAAAACCCCAACCTACGTCAGGCCCAATATTTATCAAGAACCTGACACCAATGTGGTCGTTTCTGTGCTTGTTTACTGTTGAAATGAAGTTTATTCCAATTTGTAATCTCCAAAGTTTCCTTTGGGCTCCTGGGCTGGAAAGGGCACCTGGGGTTTGGATGGGGTGGGATGGAGGAGGAGGAGGAGGAGATGAAAGGAAAGGGAGGAGGTGAGGAATCAAACCTGCCTTGCCAAAAATGTTCATACAGAAACCAAATTCCTGGGCTGGTGGTGCCTCCATTTCCCAGAGGTGTGAAAATCCAGGGCTTAAAATGAGACCCAAATGAAATTGGGGAGATTTTGGGGCTTTTTTGCCCCTCAGGAAAATCTTTCAGGGAATCAGGGATTACAAAGTCGGGCAGAAAGAGGAAATAATGGGAATTATCCAGAGGGTTGGAAATGATTCCTGAACTTTCTGGAAAGGAGCTGAGGGGCATTTCAGAGCTCAGCTCAAACCAGCACAAAATGCAGAGACAATCACTGCAAATTTACATTTAAATTTACATATTTAAATTTAAATTTGTATTTACATTTAAGATCTGCCATGACCTTTAAGGAGATCTTTAAAAAAGAGCTTTGAGGGATCATTCAGAGATGCCCTTGGTGAGGAACATAGAACATTTCTGGCTAAAATTAACACTTTATTTTTAGCAAAACCCTTTCATAGTTTGTCCTATTTGTCTGCAAGATGTCTTAAAGCAGCTGCAG
>JAWWMS010000060.1:1717897-1742614 GCA_035048045.1 Chlorospingus semifuscus | reverse complement strand
AAGGAAAAGGAAAAGGAAAAGGAAAAGGAAAAGGAAAAGGAAAAGGAAAAGGAAAAGGAAAAGGAAAAGGAAAAGGACGAAGGAAAAGGAAAAGGAAAAGAAAGGAGGAAAAAGGAAAAGGACGAAGAAAAAGGAAAAGGAAAGAGGCAAAGGATGGAGGAAAAGGAAAAGGAAGGAGGAAAAAGGAGAAGGAAGGAGGAAAACCGCAGGGCTGTGGATGGGAGCACCCATCCAGGGATGGTGCTGTTTGGGGTGGTTTCCTTTCCCAGTTTTTCCTACTTGTCCCAGTGATCCATGAGCAATCCTGCTGGGGATAAACCCTCCCAGCTCCACAGAGCTGTCACATCCAAGCCTGAAAAACATGGGACATGCAAGATTGTCTTCCAATATTGATTCCCAATGAGAGAGAACAGGGTTAAACCTGCCAGGCCAAACCAGAAGGTCTTGGCCACTCCCTTTCCCCATTTTTAGGTTTGTTTGTTGGGTTCTTGGGAAGAAAGGGAGAGCTGGGCTGAATGCAGATAAATAAATAAATCTGCAGAGATATTTTCACCACTCTGCTGTTGACTTTGAGCCCTGCTGCCTAAAGAAGGACATCAACAGGCTGAGTGTCCTCCCTGCTCCTGCAAAACCAGCCGGCTATTCCAGGCCTGTGGGCACCATTTGGGTACAATGGACTTCCCTTCAGGAACCTGGGCACCTCCCAGCTTTATATATTTATGTATGGACAAGACTTTTTGTACTTTCAGCCCCCAGGAGGTTGTTCCAGCTCAGGAGCCTGAGGCAAATTTAGGAGAGGATTTCTGTGGCCAGGATCAGGGCATGGCCTCAGGAGCGTGGGTTTCACGGCATCAGGGAATGGTTTGGGATGGGAGGAACCTTAAATTTCATCTCATTTCATCCCTTGCCATGGGCAAGAACATCCTTCACTATCCCAGGTGGTTCCAAGCCTCATCCAACCTGATTTGGGACACTCCCAGGGATGGAGCAGCCCCAGGTTCTCCTTGTCCCTGGCTTTGCTCCCTGTCTCAAGATGTATCTGTGGCACAGGGGGCTGAAAAGGAATAAAATCTGGCAAAGGATGGGAAAAACTTTCATGTAATTCTTGAGTCATGCCTTGGAGTCAACATGCCATTAATCAGCAGTGAGTATTAATCATCCCTGTGAATCTGCACAGTCCCATGGACATTGTCTGCGAGGTTCTGAGTGCGGGGAAAGGCAGCTGAAGAAAATCACCACTCATTGCTGCTGCCACTCTGTCTGTGCCTTCCCTGGGAATGCCAGGATCAGAGCAGGGAACTGGTTTTATAAACACTCTCTACTGGATTCAAATTTAAAAAATTCAAAATCCCATCAGTGTTGTGATCTCACACTGGCTGCAGCTCCTGCTCTGGGTGCTGAGGTGCTGAGGGGGTTTTGTACCCTGGCCTGCAGATCTTCCACCTCTTCCACACCTACCCTTTCAGAGGGCAGGGTTAAATGGGATGTTGGGAAGGAATTCTCCGCTGTGAGGGTGGGCAGGCCCTGGCACAGGGTGCTCAGAGAAGCTGCCCCTGGATCCCTGGAATGGCCAAGGCCAGGTTGGATGGAGCTTGGAGCAGCCTGGGATACTGGAAGGTGCTGGTGGAACTGGACAACCTTCAGGGTCCCTCCCAACCCAAACCATCCCGTGGCTGTGCTGATTTTTCCACCATTCCATCACAATCTGGAGGCCAATGGGAGCAAATCAGGAATTTTGCAATCCATGGAACAATCCATAACTTGCACTTCATCCTCAGACCCTTTCTCCCATTCTGTCTTCCCGCTATGACCAAACCCCCACCTCCTTTACCCTCCCCAACCTCCTCAGAAAGCAAAACCAGGGGAGCAAAGTGAGACAACGCTGCTGGCATCTGCCTGGAGCCTCCCATGGCGCTGCAACCGGAGCACGGCCACGGAACATTGGGAGCTTTCTGCAAAGCCCCGGCGGCGGAAATCGCCGCCGCTCTTAATTCGAACCAGAACGAGATGGGCCCGGGGCACGCACAAAGGCGGCCTTTGCTCGTTCCCAGGGTGCTGACAGGATGGGCCAGAGTCCATCCTGTGCAGCTGATGGGAGCAGTAGCACATCCTTAAATCTCAACACCTGGGCGCTGCTCCGGAGACCTCGGCAGGAACTCGGAGGGGAGGTTGCTGCCAGTGCCACTGAGGGAGTCCCGGGGGGATGCTGCAGCTGGCTGGGTAAAAGCTGCTAAAAAAGGGGGTTTGGAATGGACTTGGGGATCTCTAGAAAGCTCATTTATCAATGTAAACACAGTTTAGCTGGTTCATAAATCTGTTTTCTTTCCTCCTTTTCATCAGGTGTTGCTGTTGGGGCCGATGGGCTTCGCGGTGTGATCGGCTGCTGCTCATGGGCATCGGTCAGATAAAGAATTTTTTAAATTTTTTTTATTATTTCTATTAAATAGTTGGGTCTCTGTGCGCTTAGAATTCCTCTTTTTATTCCATCTCTTCTAGGGATGGGTGCACTGCTATGGAAAAAGCAGAGCTGGCCAAACCAAACCTCAGCCCAAACACTGACATCAACCCAAACATTTTTGAAGGTCAGGGTGAGTTTGGATAAGTAACCCATGTACCCAGTGGTAAGTAGGGCTGGTTAGGAAATGGATTTTCCACCTTCTGAAAAATTTGGAGATTGGATCTGTGTTTTTTGAGCAACTGACATTTTGATGCTCTTTTCCCCAAACCAAGACAAATTCATTTAAGTGGCAATTTTAATAGCACCGGATCACCTCATTTGTTATTTGGTTTCTTTTTGGGAAATTGTATGACAGGGAAATAAAAATACCCGCAAAATGCAGGCAAAGGAGAGGTTGATTTAGTAAATCCACCTCCTCCAAGCTGGCTGATGTGCCTTTACATGATTTTTAAAGAATATAAACCATATTTCTTGGTACTTTTGCCACAGGTTGGGACAGGGATGGACTTGCAGCCCCTCAAACCTGATATTTTACCTAGAATAGAGTTGTTTGGGAGATCAGTTTCATTTCCATGATGTGTTTGTTGTGAAAACTGGAGGCATTTCGGCAAAATGTGATTCCACCGGGCAAAATTATGATTATTTTGGGTGTTTTTCTGGGTGTAGTGGTTGTCATCCTAAAGCACAGGGCGTGCTAAGGAAGGCTGGCTTGGGACAACAGGGAATTGCAGAAAATATTGGGATTTTTAATATGATTGAAATAACACCATAAAATAATGTTCTTCAGCAGGTCTCTCTTCAATCACGAGTTGAATATGGGACCAAAAGAATCTAATTCAGGCCCTTCTCTGTCTTTTTCCAAAGTGTTATTATTTTATTTTTCATGAGCACTTAATTAGAGACTGAAAAAAAAATAAAAAAGGCAAACAACTCAATCCTGAGCAACTCAATACTGAGCTTTGTGTCCAAAGGAAACTCCATGAAATGGGAATCAGGTTAAATAGTTCAATTATTGTCCATTGTTTACACGCTGGAGGAGTGCAACTGTTTGGAATTGTTGAAGTAGTTAGGAAGGTGATCGGAACATTTGCCAGCAAATGACATAAATCCAGAATTAATTATAATGGCTCAAAAGGTTAAAAAGAGAGGGGATCATTGGTCCCATGGTTTATTGTGAACTGTCAGGATAATGGAATTTTAATCAGCCCGTTTATTTTAGGAAGGATTAATTGCATGGCGCGATGCAGAAAATACAGGGAGCAACACTGGAATCGGAGCCGAGCTCGTAATTTTATTAAAGCAGATCAGTTGTAGCATCTTAATTTCCTCGGACATGTTTATGGGGAGCCATTTGTTTGGTCAAGAGTCTTTCCTGGCTGTTCAAGTTGCTGAAAATGAATGTGGTTGCTGAGCCATGGCCTGGGAATCCAACCCCATCCCAGCTGGAAATGGGATTCAGGGGGTGCAGATGGAAAAGTGCAACAGGGAGTTCCTCAGGGCTGGGATAATGGTTTGGATAAAGATTATCTGGAGGGTTTCACTGGAAGAAAGGGGCAGAAGGGAGGTTCAGGTTGGACAACAGGAGGAATTTCTTCATGGAATCCCAGCTGCAAATGGGATTCAGGGGTTGCAGATGGAAAAGTGCAACAGGAAGCTCCTTGGGAGATAATGGCTTGGGTAAGAATTACATGGAAGTTTTCACAGGAAGAAAAGGGCAGAATGGAGGTTCAGGTTGGACATCAGGAGGAATTTCTTCATGGAGAGGGTGGATCTGGAGGATTTTGCTGCCCTGTCTTTCTGCCTTTGCTCTCTCCCTGCACCCTGTGCTTCCTCATGGACAGCTGGGCTCTGCCAGGACAAGGCACTGGGAGGGTGGATGTTGTACTGATCCAGCTGGGAATCTCTCTCCATCTTCATCTTCATCTTCGTCTTCAATCTTCATCTTCATCAGGATTAGTTGCAATTAAATCACTTTTGCCCTATCAGTAGAACCCTGTTCACAGCAGTCCCCCAGGGATATTGAACCATTATTGAAATCAATGAAATTCAATCAGGAAATCATTCCATTCAACCAGGAAATCCTGACTGAAATCATGGCAGATTGAAATCAATATTTATGAGCTGGTTTTAAAAATAAAAGAGATCACTTTACTTTTTAGAAATTGAGCTTTTTAGTGAGACATCATCCATGGCTTTTGCCAGAGATGGTGCAGAGCACGAGACCAGAGGTTTTGTCACAAAACCAGAGCAAACAGAGCCGGGGGGGCTTGGGGGGATTGATGGACAATTTCTGCTTCTCTTCCTTCTTTAAATAAAATTATTTGTTTAGTTTGAAAGCCAATCCAGGCTGGGCTGGAGGCAGCAGCTGGCACAGCCTCAGGGAGACACTGCCCCTTCCAAGAGGAAAAGGGGCTCACATGACAATTTCTGAGTTACTGCAAACAAATAACCATGAAATGGAGTGGAGGAGAGTCCTCCACTGGATTCCTGTAATATTCCATTTGTAGTTTCAGGCTTCTCCCAGGCTGGGATAAGAAAATGTTGGCTGACATGTCCAGAAAGGAAAGGAAATATTCTCCTGGAGGTAATGCTTTGAGATTATCAAGTGGGTTTTTATTTGGTATCAATAATAAATCACTACTGGGCCCATTTGATTGTAGCCAGAATGTAAAATACACCCATTAGTAGGCTTGGAGGTTGCTAAACTTGGCCTGCAAACTCCTTTCTCTGTGCAGCACCGTGTCTGGGCTTGTCATGGTCTTTGGAGGCCCTTCAGTCGATGATGGTGTTGAAATTCAGCTCAGAATGCAGCTTTAGACCAAAAATAACACCATTTTTTCATTTGGAATGGGGCTTTTTTTACACTTTTGAATTATTGCTTCATCTCAGATGTGTTCTGAGTGAGGAACCTCTCTGCAAACAACTCCTGCAAGGAGATTGGACCTCAGAAAATTGTGTTAAACACTTGTTTTGGCTGTTCTCATCAGTTTTGATCCATTCGTTTTGGCCCTGTGCAGGGTGGTGGAAGGAGACACAGAGTTTCTGGGGTGATCATTTTTCCAAGAAAACACTTGAGAGGTGAATGTTTGAAAGCAGAAGTGGCCTTTAGAGCAAGGACAAAGCTGCTGCTTCGGTTAAAACCAAAACAGAATGACCCCACTTCTTTATTTTTGCCAGAAGTGCCGTCAGAGAGGGGAAAGTTTTTGATGATGTTCCTTCAAACTCTGCAAGGGTGATGGACAGCATTTGGAAATGATGCATGGCCTGCAGAGCCAACCTTGCACAGCTGCTCAGCTGCAAAACCCAGTGCTGGGGGAAGAGAAGCACCAGGGGCTCCACAGGGAAGGTCCAGTGGTGATGGCTGATGGAGCCACCCCATTTCTGCTCCAGAAACAGGGTCTGGGCAGCACTGCCAGCCCAGGGAGCCCATGGCAGGAGGGGCTGGGTGGCCCTGATACATGCAGGCTGTGGTTTCCCTGCCATGCTTTCCCTACAATGGTTTCTCTGCCATGATTTCCCTGCCTGGCCATGCTTTCCCTGCCCTGTCCAGGCTGTGGTTTCCCTGCCATGGTTTCTCTGCCATGGTTTCCCTGCCCTGCACAGGCCATGGTTTCCCTGCCATGGTTTCTCTGTCATGAGCAGGCCATGGTTTCCCTGCTGTGGTTCCCCTGCCCTGTCCAGGCTGTGGTTTCCAGGCCATGGTTTCCCTGCCATGTGCAGACCATGTTTCCCTGCCTGGCCATGCTTTCCCTGCCCTGTACATGCCATGCTTTCCCTGCCATGCTTTCCCTGCCATTATCAGGCTGTGGTTTCCCTGCTGTGGTTTCCCTCCCTATGCAGACCATGTTTCCCTGCCTGGCCGTGATTTCCTTGACATGGTTTCCCTGCCATGATCAGGTCATGCCTTCCCTGACATGCTTTCCCTGCCCTGTACATGCCATGGTTTCCCTGCCATGGTTTCCCTGCCATGACCAGGCTGTGGTTTCCCTGCCACGGTTACTCTGCCTTGTCTAAGCCATGCTCTCCCTGTCATGATCAGGCTGTGGTTTCCAGGCCGTGGTTTCCCTGCCATGTTCAGGCCATGCTTTCCCTGCCATGCCATGATTTCCCTGCCATACTTTCCCTGCCATGCTTTGGTTTCCCTGCCATGCTCTCCCTGCCCTGTCTAGGCCATGCTTTCCCTGCCATGCTTTCCCTGCCATGTCCAGGCCGTGGTTTCCCTGCCATGCTTTGGTTTCCCTGCCATGCTTTCCCTGACATGTCCAGGCTGTGCTTTCCCTGCCATGCTTTCCCTGCCACGCTCTCCCAGCCTGGCCGTGCTCCCCACGGTGCCTGCAGGAACCCGCGGAAGCCAAAGAGCCCCGGCTGGCTCCAGAGGCCTGCGCAGACGAGCGGAGCCAGAGGGCTGCTCCCCAGCCCCAGCACACAGCTCTCCTTTCAGCACCTTCCCTCACACAAAGACTGACTTATCCCACCTTTCTCCCCCCTCTCTCTGCCTCTGTCTCTGCTCCCCGTAGCCCTGGCCATGAAAAGCCCTCCACGTGCAGCCCAATAAAAAGTCCTGTGCCACCTCCTCCTCTCCCCCCTCCCCTCCCATCCAGAACAGCGCTGCCAAAAAAGGGGGGAAAAAAGGAAAAAAAAGGGTGAAAAAAGGGAGAGTGAAGGCTGGGACTGGAGGGAGTTAAACCTGGAACTCATTTAGCAAAAGGGACTTTAGTTAACAAGAAAGTTACCCATCATGAACTGCCAGTAACACCTCGAGTGATCCTAAATCCATTACCCAGAGACTTAGCCCTGGCTGAGTTTGATTTTATGAACTGTGAGGCTGCTATGTTGAAAGTCTGCAAATTGGACATAAATTGGGCTGCAGAAGGCTGGGGAGCTGCAGGGGTTGGGGGTTTTTCTCTCCCTGGTGACGTAAGGAGGCTCCGGTCACAGATCCACACGCTCTGGCCATGGGAGCATCAAAAGCATCAAAAACTTTCCCCTCTCTGCTTAGGACAGCCCAGGACACAGCTGGACAGTCAGGAAAATCTCCCAAAACCTCAAAGCTGGGATTTGGGGCTGTGCTGGATGAGGATGGGCAGGTCCCTGCACTTGCTGAGCCTCAGAGCCTCCCATTGTGAACCTTGGGAGTTCCTGCTCTCATCTTCAGCACCTCGCTTGGTTTTGTTTTCATTGGGGTTTAGTCTCCAAAATTCTGTGATGCAGAGCAAACTCCAAGAAAAGAGACCAGATTTGATGAAAGCAGGAGGCAGGGGGGTGTCTGCATGGGATGCTGCAGGGTTTGCTGCTCTGTTTGGATTTTAGGGTTGCTTCGGTTGCTGAAATGAAACCTCAATACATCACATTTTCTCATGTAGAATCAGAGAGTTGTGTAATTCATGCAATTTTCAAACTAAAGAAGCTTCAAGTTGAGTGTTAGGTAATTTTACAACCTCAGATAAGTTATAAAAACGAGAGGATGAGGTGGGGCACAAGGTGCACCTGAGGCAGGTGAATCCTGGGGGCAGAGAGCAGGAATCAGGAGCTCAGAGGCACAGGCAGCAGAATTCCCTGTGTTATTCCTGAAATTCAGAATTTTTATAGATTTTTGGTTCATTATTCTGGTTCTGTTATCATTTGAACCTCCTGTTATTTGCAGGATTTGCACTTGCTGTAGCAGGGCTTTGTAAATTATGTTAAACGAAGGTCTTGTGGCCTTGGAAGCAAAATTCGGATCTGTTTTTATTTTCACATCCCAAAGGATGTCCTGGCTGCAGCAGGAGGCAAAGGAGGGCTGGTGCTTGCCCTGGTGAGTCAGGAATCCATTGGAAATCAAACATCCTCTGCAGACTTTGCTTCTTTTAATCCCAAAGTTGGGATTAAATGTGCTGGAGGGTATTTCTTGTTGGACTCAGATGTTTATCAGTTCTTATCTATGTTACATCTCACAAACCTTGAGGTCTACAGCACTTCACTCTAACAAACTAAAAACAGAGCCCCATCTCTCTCTATCTACAAGGCATTTTAAGGATAAACTGTCCAATTCAGAAATGACACCTCAATTGGTTTTACTTTTAACCCAACAACCAACCACCTGTGCCCTGCAATGGGGACTTTTTTATCCAATTACACAAAACCACCCAAACCCATGGAGAAGAGAGAAGAAGGAGAAGAAGGTGGTGAAGGTGAAGAAGGAGCACCCTCCACCCTAAAACCTCCATTTTGCTCTATATCTATTACTATATTCTAAACCCTTAAACTCTGAGTTTTCCATCCTGTGATATTACACACTTCTATCAAACTCCACACCCACAATCTCAGTCCTATAATTTAATTTTGGAAGCTTCTCCATGGCCTCAGGTCAACGCAGTTTTCCAGAACCCAACAGCTGCTGGGTTCTCCTTCACCTTCTGCTGGGTCTAGACTGAAAAATCAATAATTAATTATGAATTTAATTTTACCCTAATTAAAGATACAGCCATCATCAGCTCCCAGTAAATGAGGCAGAAGAAGTGCTTTTAACACATAAATTTGTACGAAAATTTGGTTTTTCAGCATTATGACTGAATTTATTTTTTGTTATTATCATGTCTTGAGTCAAACTCAAGCAAAAGCCTTTGGACTCCTTAGAAATAGAAAATAAAAACAGGATTCAGGAAGAAAATCCTTTCTTTTTCTCTACTTCAGCCTTTATTTTGTTTCCCCAGGCCTGATGTTATCAAATTTATGCGATTTTTGAATCAAAGTTTTGCAAAACGTAAAATCACAAAGTTTCTGATAAAACCTCATTCCGTTAAAGAAGGATTTCTGCAAAACTGCATTTTTGGGATTAAATCAAACATTTCTTGGGCCCATTTATATAATAAAACTTCAGCAGAACCCAGCAAAGACAGAAGTTTGCAAAGTGATAAAACCAGAGGGTTTCTCTCTAACTTAGAAGTACTTTCTATCTTCAAATTAAGCATATTCACAGACTAAAAAAGGCACATTCACAGATTAAATAAAGCATATTACTCAGCAAAGACAGGAGTTTGCAAAGTGAAAAAATCAGAGGGTTTCTCTCTAACTTAGAAGTACTTTTTAAATTAAGCCCATTCCCAAATTAAATAGGGCACATTCAGAGATTAAATACGGAAAATACACATCTTTTCTTTATGGGGAATGCATGGCCACCAAATATCAGCACAAAATCTCTGAAAATTTAATTTAGAAGATCAAATATAAACACAAATATAAATTCAGGTAAAATTCTGCAGGATGCTTTCCCTCTCAGCCCCAATCCTGGCCAGTCCCTGACCCAGCACAGCACCTCCTCTGTTATTTGATAAGCAAAGCCAAGCCAGGGCTAATTTTCCCAGCAAGGTGGCAACAATTCCGTGTGTGATATGTGAGGGAGAAGCACAGGCAGCTCATTTGGGTAATTTCTTACCCTTCTGGCTTCTGCAATGTTTCTTTAGGGGGCACTGAATATGAGTGATTGAGTGAGAGGGAGCCCGACAGAATTAGCACACACTGGATCTTTTGACCAAGGGGGAAAAAAAAAACCCCAAAAACAAAACAGTCGAATGTTGGTCTAGGGGCACGTCCCCTTAGGATTTGGGAAAGAAAAACACCAAACCACGTTGGTTTGGTGCTCCTCGAGCAGAGCAGCGCCTTCAATTAAAACCCATTTCAACAAAATAAAAAGACACTTAATCTTGGATCCAAAATAGCTCTGGAATGGCAGCAGCACCGCCCAGCCCAGGGGCATTTCCAAGGCAAATCCAAGGTGCTGATACCCTCCCACGAAATGCTTTTCTGAGAAATTGCTGGCAATTCCCTGCTGGAGTTTCCTCCAGTGCCCAGGAATGGCCCCTCTCAAGTGGGCACCTCCTCAGGGTCACCCTGGTGCCACCCAGAACTTTCCAGAGTTTGTGCAGAGGGTTGTGTTTGTCCTATAAGCCAAATACAGGTAAAATTCCTCTGCTCTTTTCCTGTTTTCCCATTTCCTTTCTTTTTTTAATAAATTAATTTTGTGTTTGTGAACCAATGCATTCTGCTGTCTGCATGGAAAAGTCCTCGTTTTTCTCCCATAAACCCAAGGAGAAATGATCCCTAAATTTAACACCAGAATGTCTTTGGAACCCCTTTGGAATCTGTGCCACGTCCCACATATCCTCCCCCCAAAACTGTGTCTTCCTCCTTGATTTCCTCCCCTGCAACATCTGTGAGGTGAATTTTGGCACTTTTTGGTTCTTTGCACTGCACCTCATGTAATCCCAGTAATTTTCTTGTAGTCACTAAATTTCCTGATTTTCTTTTCTCCTTTTTCTTCAATTGCAATTCCTTTGATGGGATCTCCATTCCAGAGTGTTTTTAAGTCCTTCTTTTCTCTTTCTGGGATTTTAATGGATCAATTTTGGCAAGCTTTGGTCCATGTCCCTACACCTGATGGCATCCCATGCCTTTTGATGGTTTTCACTTTGGTGAAGATTTTTTTTGTTGTTGTTTTTTTTAGTATCCTTAAAAAAAATGTGCCTTCAGATGTCTTTCCATGACCTGGCAAAATGCAAGCCCTGATTTCCAACTCGTCCCTTCCCTTTGCACTGCACTTCTGTGAGCTCAGGGAATATTGTGGGATGGATCCAGAGATGTCTCTGTGCTTCAGGGAGCTGCATTCCCTGTGGACTCCCTGCAGGATCATCCCCAGTGTGGCATTCACATTCTCTGAAAAATCCCTTCGCCCAGGATTCTTCTCCTGGGAAGCTGAGAAACCTCAGAGAAAAAGGAAACAATTCTTATCTCATTTGCTTCTCCTGTGTTGCGTCACAGAGTCATGAGTTTTCATTAGTATCGTTTTAGCCTTCTGTAAATGTTCTTTCTGTATTCTTTACTATAGTTTAGTATAGTATTTTTTAATAAAATATAGTATCATAAAATAATAAATTAGCCTTCTGAACATGGAGTCAGATTCACCATTCCTTTCTTCATGGGGACACCCCACAAATACAAACCCCCTCACACCTGGAGCAGTCCCTGGGGTCTCAGAGTGGGGAGAGACCCAAGTCAGCCCCTTTGTCCAGCACTGGACATGAGCCTTGGGGTGGAGATGCCACAGATGCCCCCTAATCCTGTATTCCTACCTCACAAAAAAAATTAAATCCATGGGTAATTAATCAACGCTAAAACTCACCACACTCGTCAATACATGAATTAAGAAAAATCTCAAAATTAACGAAATCTTCAATTACCAAACCAAAGCCACTACACAAAATTAGTATTTCTACCTGATTTCAAACTGAAACCACCACAGGTGGTCACCTGGCCCCAGCAGAGCTGCAGGGACCCCTGAGAAGCCTTTGGTGTCAAATTTTAGGGTGAATCACACCCAAACACAACTTTTGGGGTTGCAACTCTGGATGTCATCACTGAGCTGCTCAAAACCCTTGCCTGAATTCACCCCAGTTTTGGGGTTGTTTTTTTTTTGTTGTTTTTTTGTTTTGTTTTGTTTTTTGGGGTTTTTGGTTTTTTTGTTTGTTTGTTTGTTTGTTTGTTTTTTGTTTGTTTTGTTTTTTTTATTCTTATGTTCAATGCAACCTGTGGGATTTTAGGGCCTGACTTCCAGAAAGGCTGAGCATCCAGAGCTCCTGCTTATCTTGAAGCCACACAAATCCCCTCAGGATGTGGCAGCATCTCCACCTCCAAAGATATCTGAGGTCACCATGACACATCCTCGCTGCTCAAAGCTCTGAATTTTATTTTAAAGAGGTTGAACAAAGCTTGTCTCAGCCAAAGTCCTCATCACATTCAAGCTTGAGCTCCTCACTCACTACCAGGAGGGCATGAAAAAGTATTTAAAGAGAATTTATTTGTGCTGAGCAACAATAGCAATAGTTAATCTCTTATATTAAACCCTTTAATGACTTCAGGGACTTATGAAACCATCAGAGCCCGTTTAATGAGGGCCTGCTCTGGCCCACACTTTTCAAAGCTGAAATCTTTAATAGAGCAGAAAAGAAATTCACAATTTGAAGGGAGGGGGGGCGGTTTGGGACTGTGCAAAAAAATTGTGGAGCTGTTTGGTTTGCAGGACTCCTGTTCCTGCTGGGCAGTGCTCTGATGATGTATGAGGGGAACCTGTCAGCAGGGCCATGGAGCTTCATGATGCATTACAGCAATAAGTCGTTTGTAATACATCATCTGCAGCAGCTGCTGGCCCGCGTTGGAGCCTCAAACCAAAATCAGGCAAGGATTTCAGCGTGCACCAAAGCTGTTTTCTGCCTTTCTCCCCTTCCCTCCCTGTCTCCAGGTCCTTCTCTCCCCTCGCTCCCGACCTCACCCTGCCAATAGCAATTTGCTGGTGATTTATCCCTCCTGGCTCTGCCATGAAATTCCTTTTTGGTGGAACCAATGGAGCACAATGCTGTGCTGGCCAGGCAGGAGGGCGAGGGTGGCTGCAGGGGATCAGAGCTGTAATCCCTTCAGCCCTGACAGCACCAGCACACGTCTGAGGGGACACACAATGTCCATTCTGGGGTGCAAGGCAAGGGAGGGCCTGCTCTGCTGTCACTCATTAAGAATTAGTAGTTCAGCCCTTCTTTAGCTGCACCCTGATCTTAGTTCTGATAAGTTTTTTTCTTAACAATATTAGCAATTCTCATTAATCCATGGAAACATTCAAAATAACTTCAAAAGCAGAGGTGAACTCACAGCCAATGCAATGATTGATCTCAGAGGTTTTTAGAAAAGGCTCCCTCACCTTCCTCACCTCTGCTCAAAGTCTGGGCAGGTTCTGGTGTCAGGCACAGGCAAGGAAAGGAACCACTGGAGTGTCCAGGTAGCATCCCAATATCCCATTTCCACCTTCCCAAGCTTCTTCTGCCTCTTCTGCTCCACTTGGCCTTCACACCCATGGCAAGCAGACCTCTGGAACCTCATCAGATACCCTGAACCCCTTTTTATTATTTTTTTTTTCAGCCTTGAAAACTCATTTTGCTCTTTTGCTGCTTCCTTTAGAGGGGGGAATGTTCTGACTCTCACCATTTCCCAAGCTCAGAGGTGCTTGGTGGCACGGCCAGGGTGATGTTTCCATGTGGGATAGGGGGGAATTGGGACCAGGTGAGGGTGCCTGGCTGTGAGATAACAGGATTTATCTGAGTTATCTGCCCCAGAGTTATCTGCTGTCCTCCTCAGTGGTGCTTGGCTCAGGAGATAATCTAATGTTCAGTGGGAGCTGCTGGATACACTGCCCATGCACACACACACTGCAGAGCTTGTTGTGCTTCCAGGGATTGTTTTGATTTTGAACTTTCTTTTTTTTTTTGAGCATTTAATGCCCTGCACTCCTTAAATCACAGCCCAGCGGAAAGCAAGAGGGGGAAAATCACATCCATGGCTTGTTACCATGCATGAGGCATAACCAAGTGCTTCAAATCCCTCAGGGGATTACTCAGGAATCACCAGGCCACCTGGAGTTTCATTATGGCCCTTACAAACAGGCTTTTAGCAAGAAGGATGAGGTGGGGAGGGGAGAGGGGTCCTCTGTTTAAAGCCCTGAAAAGGAGCCGAAGTTCACAGAGCCGAACAATGGCTCAGCCGAGTCAGCTGAGCCCAGGGGCTGGGAAGGATTAATCAGAGCGAGAAATGTCAGCTTAGAACAAAACCTTCAGCAGCCTGGCCAAGCCACAGGGCTCGGCAGAGCAGCCTGAGTCACTCCCCAGCCATGCAGCACCTCTCCCCTGCCCAGGCTGGGAGCCTTGGAGTCCAGCTCCTCTCGGTTCTGGCACCAGGAGAGCCCCTCTCCCTTCTTCCAGGTGTTTCCAAGCCCTTCCCTCATTCCCAGGTGTTTCCAAGCCCCTCTCCCTTCTTCCAGGTGTTTCCAAGCCCTTCCCTCATTCCCAGGTGTTTCCAAGCCCTTCTCCCATTCCCAGGTGTTTCCAAGCCCCTCTCCCTCTCCCAGGTGTTTCCAAGCCCCTCTCCCAGGTGTTTCCAAGCCCCTCTCCCTTTCCCAGGTGTTTCCAGGCCACTTGGTTATCCCAGGAATCCTCCTCTCCTGTGAGAAATGCTGCTCACTTCCAAAAATGTAAAAGGTTTATTAAAACCTTATCAAAAATACAACAGAAGGCTGAATAGAGGAAATGTTACAGGGCTGGAGCAGAGGATTTTTCCCACCATGGGCTCACCCACACCACGGAGGTTTCACCTTTAAACCCTTTGGTTCTTCCCAAAGTTCTGTCCATCAACTCCTCCTTCACTGTACAGTGGTGGAGATCACTTTGATTGGAGGCCAGCTGTTGCCATAGTAACGAGCCAACCCTCCCAAATGTCCCAAACCCAGGCCATCCCATAATAACAACGCAAGCGGGGTAAAACATAACTATAAATCTACAAACCTTAACACCTATACATGACATTTGCCTTTTAATTGAGAGTCAGCCATGGCATCACTCATCCATCACATCTACCACATCTTTTTCTTTTGCTTATCCACAGGATCCAGCACTTTGCAATTTTGGGCCATTTTTAGAGTATTTTTGGAGAAGGATGCTGCTTCAATCTCAATAAACACCATCCTCCTTCCAGGTCAGACATTTCTTCAAACAATGAGATGATGCTACGGATTTCCAAGTGCGTTGTTCTGCTTTCATCTAAATTAAACTCCCCACTTTGTGCCACCTTTGTAGATTTATGTTATTTATGATCCAAACATTTCTAAAACACATATTTAGAGGAAAAAGTTCAAAATATTAAACCTCTTCACCCCTGAACTCCTCCAGCTCACTCCTTACTTTTTCGCATAATGCCAGGACTTTGTAAGGACATAAGGTAATATTTTGTAATATTTTGCAAGATTGCAAGAAGGAATCTTCTGGCCTCCACTAAGAAAACAAATAAATGGCTATGAGGATTGTCTTGGACGTCACTTTTGATTAGAGTTAATCCCAGGTGGTGAAGGAATGGATGACACATCTGTGAGAAATGCTGGTGCTGCTTTCAGCCTGGGCAAGAATAATCCAGGCTTTACAGCTGAGGGGTTTATCTGTAGGAATCTATTATATATGGAATTTATAAATAATAACCAGGAGCTCTCAGGAACCCTTAAATAGCCCATTCCTACCACAAAATATTTGCTTGCTGACCTAGACAAGAAATCCTGGAAGGATAAAAGGGATGGATGGCACGGGATGCCCTCAGCCACCAGCAGGACGATGCAGGTGGACAAATGTGCAGAGCTGAGGATCCAGAGCTGGTGACAGCATCCCTGGATTGTTCCTTCAAATCCACTGAGGGTTTTCATTCCCTGAGAACTGAGGGGAGTGGGGATTCCTGCATGGAGCCTGGGGATGCTGGACCTGCAGCATTTCCATCCTTGGAAGGGTCAGGAGTGGACCCTTCTGAGGAACTCCAGCTCTACAGGCTGGGAATTCCAGCCCAGGAAAGGTAACTGGAGCATTCTTTTTTCCTTCCAGCTCCACACATTGGGAATTCCAGCCCAGGAACCCTAAGGAGACTGGGGCATCCTTTTTCCCCCCAGCCCCACCTTTATCACATCATTGAGGATAAAAAGAATGTCATCAAATACTTTTAGTGCTGGAGTCCTTCATCACAAGCTTTCAGCTGGATTCCAGGTTGGAGCTGCTGAAAGAAACCCAAGCTGAAATTCTCCTCCTGCATTTGTTCTGTCACTCTGTTAAAAGGGAACAGCTGAACAAATTATCAACATTTTGTGAGGATTAGGAAAATTGATCCAGGCTGACTCACTGCGTGCCTCTATAACCCCAAGTCATGGTAAAACCCAGGAAATGAGACTGGGACTGGAAAGGGTGAGAGAATTCTTGTATTCTTGGAGCATCCTTGATTGTTGGACTCAGTTTTCCACTGGCTCTTTACACCCTGCTGGAAGTCAGAACATTCTTGCCCCAACCTGACCATTTCTCCTTGAGGTGTTTCCCCACGAGTTTTGTTACTCTGGGAAAGCACAGCTTCTTAATTTAATTTAAGCTGTGCATGCTAAATATCAGAAATGGGTCAAAAGTTAAACCAGCATTACAGGCCAAGTGTATTTAATCCAAAGCAATGGGTAATAAGAACTTTTAGCCCTGTCAGGACATGTTGGGGCAGTAAATGAAATCTTTACATTGAGGAGAGACAAAAAATGCCCGAATATCTGCAAAATAATTTATTTCCTACTAGGGAGAGAGCAGGTATTTTGCACATATTTGAAGGAAAGAAAATGTGTGCATTCCCAACCCTCAGAGTCAGCCTGCAGTGTTGGAAGGGATGGTATTTATATTTGTGTCTCATTCAAACAGGGAATTCTGGCCCAGAATTTTCCAGAGGCTTTGTTCTGCCCTGCATGGAAGAGATCCAGCAGCTCCTCCAAGGCTGCTCCAGGTCTCACTCAGGGTTACCTTCAGGACAGCCCCAGCTGCTGGGAAAGCCTCACCTGGGTGCCAGCTTTCAGTATCAGAGACATTGCTATGATTACAGAGGGATTGCCTGCAGAGGTCACCTTGGAGGCTCTGAATTTTGGCACAGGGGACACAAGGGAACAGCCTGAAGTGGTGTCAGGGCAGGGGGGAGGTTGGACATTGGGAAAAGGTTCTTCTCCCAGAAGGTAGATGTTGGGTACTGGAAAAGGTTCTTCCCACAAAGGTATAGGCTGGATATTGTAAGAGAGTGAAGGTTTAAAGCTTAAATAAATTTGTTTTCATAAAAGTTTCTTTTCCCAGAGGGTGTACGTTGCACGCTGGACAAGGTTCTTCCCACAAAGGTATAGGTTGGATATTAGAAGAGGGGGAAGGTTGGATATCGGGAAAAGTTTCTTCTCCCAGAGGGTGTAGGTTGGATATTGGGAAAAGGTTCTTCCCCTCGAGGATGGAGGTAGGATATTGGGAAAATTTTCTTCTCCCAGAGTGTGGAGGCTGGATATTGGAAAAGAGTCTTTCCATGTAGGGTGGAGTTTGGATACTGGACAAGGTTCTTCCTACAAAGGTGTAAGTTAGATATTGGAAAGGTTTTTCCCCAGAGGGTGGAGGTTGAATACTGGAAAAGGTTCTTCCCACAAAAGTGTAGGTTGGATATTGGAAGAGGTGGAAATTTGGATATTGGGAAAAGTTTCTTCTCCCAGAGGGTGTAGGTAGGATATTGGGAAAAGTTTTTACCCACAGAGGATGCAGGTTGGATATTGGGAAAAGTTTCTTCCCCCCAAGGATGGAGGTTGGATGTTGGGAAAAGTTTCTTCTCCCAGAGTGTGAAGGCTGGATATTGGAAAAGAATCTTTCCCCAGAGGGTGTAGGTTGGATACTGGACAAAGTTCTTCCCACAAAGGTGTAAGTTGGATATTGGGAAAAGTTTCTTCTCCCAGAGGGTGGAGGTTGGATATTGCAAAAGTTCTTCCCCCAGAGAGTGGAGGTTGGACTTTGGACAAGGTTCTTCCCACAAAGGTGTAAGTTGGATATTGGGAAAGATTCTTCCCCCAGACGGTGTTTGAACACAGGGAATGCTCACAGCACCAAACCTGCCAGAGCTCCAAGGGGATTTTGGTGACTCTTGTGGGTGATGCTGTGCAGGGCCAGCAGTTGGACTCGATGATCCTTGAGCATCCCTCCCAACTCAGGACACTCTGGGATGCCACAAAACCTCCTCCTTCCCCATTGCCCGGGGCCAGACTTTGATTTGAGCCCCGGCGCTGGGTGAACAATCGATAAAAGCCTCAGGACTGGGTGAAGAATCGCTGAAAGCCGCGCTCCGTGTCGCCGGGCCGGAGGGAGCCGGAGGGAGCCGGGCAGCATCAGCTGCGCGCCCGCTTTGATGCGAGCCCTTTGTGGGCAGGGATCACCTGTCACAGAGACCCGCCACAACCCTGCCCTGCCCACGGGAGGCCTTTTGATGCGGCGGCTGTTGATAATTAGAGCCTAATTGAGTGATTAACAGCCCCCAGCAGCTCGTGCTTGAAGGCGGTGCGAGGAGGGGCAGGGGCTGCTCCAAAGTTCAAACCTTTAGGATGCGTTTTTTCCCAGCCTCATCTTCCCCCAGCAGCTCGATGGATGTTAGCCCCGGGCTGGGATCCTCAGAAATGTGCAGAGCCAGCAAAACCAGCCAAGGTGATTCCCTTTTTTCTCTCCCGAGTGCTGTAATCACTTTTCCCTGAGCCACTATTGATAACAAGCGGGGCAGGAATCGGCTCCCGTTTGCCGGGGCTCCATAGGCCATGAAAACCCCTCCAGATAGACTGAACTTAATTAACTGAGCCTATTAAGGCTATATTAAAAGAAGCCTATCTCAGCAGGCTCTCCCAGTGGGGAGACACAGCAGAGCTTTCAATTTAGGGCTTATTGCAGAGCTTTCCTGCTGTCCTGCTCTGTGGGCTGCCTGGGAGCTGCTTAATCCAAGAATTGGGAGTGGGGAAAGACAGCTGGGGATGGGGGGGGTATCAAAGGAAATCGACCTGTAATATATTATATGCTCACTTTGTGGCTGGGGGGAAAAGCTGTATAAACGGGGAGGTTGTTTGGCACTGAATGAAACAAATGGCAGCGTGGAAATGGTTAAAAGTTGTTAAGCAGGACTTGGGGAATCCAAAGAAGCTTTTCCTGAATTATTGTGGTGTGTTGCAGTACAGTCGGGAGTAGATTCTTACTAAAAATTGCAAAATTCTGCACAAAATCAAGGAAGCTCTGTGTAAAATCGAAGAAATTCTGCAGAAAATGAAAGAAAATCTGCATCAAGCCAAATAAAATCTTCCTGCTTACCCCTCCTCCTCCCCCCTACATAAGTTAGGGACTAGTTTTGATCCCTCTTTACTTCTCATGAAATATTGTTGCTGTCACCATGCTGAACATCACGACTGGATTACATTCCTGGCTAGAGGAGAATAAAACAAAGGGAAAATGTTGCCACTGATGAATAAAGAACTTTGTCCTGCAAACAAAGCTTGAGGAGGCTGCTGAACTGCAAAGTTAAAGTAAAAATAACCCAAAAAATGGAAGAAAATGTGTTTGCTTTGCCTTAGTACAACCTGCAAAGGGAAATGGCACGGAAGGTTAAATGTAATAACATCTCCAACAATAATTCCTGCTTTTTAAAGAGCTCTTCTTCAATTTTAAGGCCTGCAGAGCCAACAATGTGGAACCAGTGATTGCTTTAAATGGAATGGATGGGGTTGAATCCATGTGGGTGAAAACTTTCAGGGAATTCTGGTGGCAGCCCAAGGCCCAGCCCTTGGCAACAATGGGCATCCCTGGAGGTGTCCAAGTCCGGGTTGGACAGGGCTTGGAGCAACCTGGGATAATGGAAGGTGTCCCTGCCATGGCAGGGGTGGAATAAAATGGGCTTTAAGGTTCCTTCCAACCCAAACCATTCCATGATTCTGTGATTCAAGAGTTTTTTTGGAATGGGAATCTCAGTTTTATTTGTGATGGTTGCAGAAAGAAACTTAGAAACACAACTTGTGTTGAGTTAATTGATCAGGGAAGGGTGGGACGGGAACCTTCCATTGTTCTGATATAAATCCCAGGAGTTTTCACTGAAACAAGTGATTTGTGTAGAAATGGAAGATTTTTACCTCCATGCTGTGCCCCAACTCCTGAAATCCCAACTGGAACAACCCCCAAATTATTATTTACACGGATAATGCACCAGACATGCATTTGCACTGCTGATGTTTTATTTTCAGCCCAAACAAGGGACTGCAAAGCCTGGGAGCCTTCCCCAGTTTATTCCAATAACTGGATTAAAAATAGAAGATCCTCCTCGGGAATGTCTGCCTGGGCAGCTGAGGGATAATTGTGTGTGGCTTCAGTTTGTTTGCACAGGAAAAGCCGGGGTAACCTGAGAGTTCATTACGAGAAAAGCACAGGACTCCTGCCATCCTCTAATGGCCCCTCGCAGCTCAAAACGCAAAATTTACAAGGGAAGCCTGAAAGAAATGACAGGAAAATCTGAGAAGATAACGAAACTGGCAGGGAAATTAATAGAAGCCTTGGGCTCTGTAATCCACAGTGATTAATACCTTTTAGTTCCATGATCCTTGGTTTCCACTGGAATTGATAAACTACCGACTGTGGCTTCTCTGCTTTAAATCAATGCCCCAAAAAAATCTTAGTTGGCCTTGCTGGCCTGTTTGTCATCTTGTTTCCAGCTGAAAGTTAGACAGAATCCTTATGAAATGAGATTTTTTTTTCCAGTTTTATTGGAATTTTTTTTTTATTGTCATTGTTATGCCCAGAAGATGATGACGTGAGCAGCATTTGAGATGCTAATCCTGTCCAGCATGTGGACAGAGCCAAGGGTTTAGCGATGATCTTGCCAAATTTTTAGGAATATCCTAAGTTGTCAAAGACAACAGTTTAAGTTGTCCCTAGAGTATCAGCATTTTGCAGCTTTCAAAAAGAAAAAATTAAAAATTTGTGGGAAAATCAAAGAGGGAAAATGGAAATGATGTCACGGTGCTGCTGAACTGTAAAACAGATTTAACATGTGTGGTTCTTGTACTGCACTGCAAAGAGAATTCTCTGCTCTTTCAGTTTTATTTGCTACAGAAATTATCAAGCAATCATGGAATGGGCTCAGTTGGAAGGGACCTTAAAGGTCATCCAGTGCCACCCCTGCCATGGCAGGGACACCTTCCACTGTCCCAGGGTGCTCCAGCTTGGCCTTGGACATTTCCTGGGATCCAGGGGCAGCCACAGCTTCTCTGGGAATCTGTGCCAGGGCCTCCCCACCCTTCCAGGGAAGGATTTCTTCCTAATTAATTCCTGTTGATGAGCTGCAGTTTGTGGGGCAGAGGTTTCTCCAGACCTGGAACACAAACACCCTGACGCTTCTTCTGCTGGGAATTTTATTTCTATCAATGCCCTTTACCCTGCTTTCACCTCCCGTGCTGGATGCAGACATTTATAACATCTATTAAACGTGCTGGGGCTGCTCTCAAGTACAATTCCTGACCATTCATCATCACGAGCTGAGTTTCTCTTTCAATTCTTACTTTTAAATGCGTTGCCACCTTCGCTGGGGAAAGCCAAAAAAAACGCCCCAAATCTACCCCGATTTTGCTCCATGCTCCCATCCTCCATTTAGCTCCAGCCTATTTTCCTTCCCACTTGCTTGACATCATGGAAACTCAGTGGACGGCAGTGATTGAGGGCGCTGGACGTGGGGCTGGAGGCGTTCCTGTCGTTAGAGCATGAGATCGCTTTCCCAGTCAATCCCGCCCTGCCTGCCAGGTCTTTCACGTCCTGAGCTCCAAAGCCATTCCCAAACTCCTGCCCTGCACAGCTGGCACGGCTCAAACCCTTCCCTTTCAAATGCTGTCACTCAGTGATATTCAGATCCCTCCCAGATCCCTCCGGAGCTCTCTCCTTTGGAAAACCACCGCGTCCCGACGAGCTGCCCTTGTGTAAATACATCTCCCTTTGTAAGGAACAAGCCCCTAATTCAGACCTGTGTTGTGTTTATTTTCGAACATGGATTTTTTTTCCTTTTTTTTTCCCCTTGTCAGGGGCTGTGCAGCTCGACCTTAGGCTCGACAGGGAAATGTTTATGCAAAGAGTTAACGCGGATGAGTAATCCGGGACGCTCCTGCCAGGGCTCGGGGGGTGGGATTCCCGTAAACAGCCGGGCCCTTTGAACCCAGGCCTTTTATTTTATGTCATCCTCCAACCACTAAACCAACACGCCACCGTGGAGGCCTTCCCTGCTCAGCCAAAACACAGATCAAGCCATGGAAATTTAAGCTGGGAGCATCATTTGGGGGGACTTTGTGTTTGTCACCTCGTCCTCTTTAATTTTCACTCTGTCCTGAGCTTGGCTGAGTGTTGTTTGAGCAGTGCAGCCCCAGGAAAGCTGTCCTGGCTCTGTGGAACACCTACAGCAATGGACATGGAGTGGCACAACCAAAGAGGTGAAAACTGACCATTTGGGTGCATGGATCTCCTCCTGCTTCCTTCCCATGGAAATTTCATCTTGGGCTGGTTGTTCCTTATCTCCCTGCTCCCAGTTTTCCCCTTCCCTCTGAGGGAGCAGCTGCTGGGCTGGTGGGATCCAGCTCCCACCCTCCGCAGTAATTGTTCAGAACAGAATTCACCCCTTTATCTGCTGGCATCAATTATGTCAGAGATGATTATGTCATAATTATGTGATAATTATGACAGGCATCAGTCCTGCCAGGGAGTCACTTTAAAATCCTGATTTAATGAAGCCGTGTTCATTTGTCGCAGGATACATTTACACGTGCAATAAATCACAATAAATATCCAATTTTCAACCCTAAATATCCGATTTTCTGCCCATTTTTAGTGCTGATCACAGACATGGGCTGGATTTGGGAACTGCATCAGTAAACTCTCGGAGATTTTCTGTGGATGTTATGCAGCTCAAATTCCCCCTCAATATTAAGACCATGCACAGTTATGAGGCTGAGGAATCCAAGAAATAATAGGAATAATGTGGATATTGCATAACCATCCTCTTACCCTGGCATGAGTCATTCCTAAAGTGCCCTGTATATTTTTCAGGGTGGATTAAGGATACGAGACAGGGGAACCATGAGGGCTCCTACAATGCTCCACAAAGACTCCAAAATGGGGAAAAAACCTTTTGAAAACAACCCTTAAAAATAACCATTTGTCGTCTGCAGTAAATAACTCGGTCACTGGGGAGGTCAAAAGCTAAAGGCTCCCATCCAGGGCTGGGATTAATGACCTGCAAAACACCAGTTCCAAAACAGGCTCTTCTCCCGCTTCACGACAGGCAATAACGAAGCATCTCCTGCCGTCCCTTAGCCAGGAATGAAATTCCAGGCAGGAAAATGGGCTTTGCCGTGGATGCACAGGGATGAGTTAAGCAGTGATAGAAGCAGCACTGTGTAAATCAAGGCCCAGGGCCACTGCAGGCTGTTCCTCAGCTGGAAGGTCCCAGGAGTTGTTCCAATCCAGGAGTTGTTCCCTGTGGCAGGAACAGGGTGAGGGAAGGGGCTGGGATGCCCTCCCTGCCCAGCGGGTGTTGGTGCTGTCCAGCATCCCGTGACAAGTCATAAATGTCCCTGCCCTGCACAAATTTCCACTGCACAGGGGGAATATTAATATTTATGACGAGGTTCAGAGGTGCAAGGGGAGGCAGAAAACCAAGCTGTCCTGGGCTGGGAGGATCGATGAGGTGGCTTAGTCCTTCATGGCCCTGTGTGCTCCTGGACTGGGCTGGGCTGCTCACAGTCATTTTTTCAGAGAATTTGGTGTCTCCCAGTTTGCCAGGATGGTTTTGCAAAATGTCAGGATATTTTTTAAAAATAGTAAAATTTAAAAGCACTCATCTAGCCGTGCTTGTTTTGCTTTAAATAGGGCTGGCAGCCATGATTAAAGGGACCATTTCATGCTTCAAGCAGTAAAAGTGGAGGCAAACTGTGAGAGAAGTTCTAAAGAGATCTCTTTTCTATTCAAATTACTAGAGAATGAAACACATTCTGCCTTGAATGACCTTGCAGATGTCTTTGAACTGGGCTGATTGCTCCAGGAATATTAATCCAATAAAACCTGGCTTGAGGCCACTCAGGAGCTGTGAGATGATATCAAATACTTTCAGTTTCTGATCATCTGTAGAAACAAGAATTCCAGTATTGTGATTACCCAGATTCACAGCATTTCCATCACCTGGAGCCGCTGATCCTGTCCTTCTGTTAAGTTCTTGTCTTTGTTTTGCTTCGTGCTCCTGTTTCCTTCAACCAAAGCAAAACAAAAATTCAGGTGGGGAAATTTCCAGCACATTGAGCTCTGCTGCTTCCTTCTCCCACCCAGATGCTCTGATTTTTCAGCCTGCAAAGAACAAAGCTTCCCCCTGGCTTCTTTATTTTAAACAGGAGAGGGCCACCCACAGCTCCAAACATGCCTATGGAGAGAAAAAATAAATGGCTGAGCTCCTGGCCAGACACGGATGTGCAGAGCGTATCTGAGGAGGAGGAACTGTTTGGGAAAAGCCATTCCCATCCCACCCAGGTGCTGCCAAGGATGGGGCTGGGGGCACCAGCACCTCCCAGTGCTGTTGTGCTCAGCACTGGTGAGGCACACCTGGAGTTCTGTGTCCTTTTCTGTCCTCCTCAGTTTAGGAGGGACATTGAGGACCTGGAGCACTTCCAGAGTGGGTAACAAGGCTGGAGAGGGGCTGGGAACACACAAACCCTGTGAGGAACCCCTGAGGGAGCTGGGGGTGCTCAGCCTGGAGAAGAGGAGACTCAGGGGTGCCCCCATCACTCTCACAGCTCCTGAAAGGTGCCTGTGCCCAGCTGGGGCTGGGCTCTGTCT
>JAWWMS010000060.1:1673303-1693886 GCA_035048045.1 Chlorospingus semifuscus | reverse complement strand
AAGTGGAGGTCAGGGAGCAAAACTGGGTCAAAATTCAACCCCACATGATTCTAAAGCATTTCAAACTTAATTCTAGGAATGATTTTGAAACAGATGGGCACCTGGTCTTTCCCAACATGGCAACTCCCTGCTCTGTGTTATTTGCAGCAATACACTCATAAAAATCCAGGGAGCCAATAAAGAGAGGAAGAGGAGAGGTTTCAGGCGTTTACTGGCTGTAAAATTATTAATACCAGCTTCAAACATGTGATTGTGGTGTTATTGCTGATTGTACAGCACTAAAAACAATCATAACAATAAAATATAAAAAAATTAAAAATGGAAAACCATTTGTTGCAAAAGTTTCAGGGTCGCGCACGTGGCCTTTATTGCATGGAGATTTTAAACATTTGTGTTCCTACAAATTTACAACAGAGTCCTGCAGAAGGGTTTGTGAGGGTTCATTTTAACCCCTCTCCAAAGACCAAAAAAAAGGACAAACCCCCCAAATCCAGCTTAAGGAGGAGCTGAGGAGATACAGGAAAGACCAAACCATAAATACGGTGACACCCAGCTCTACCTGGGCAATGAATTCTCCCTCCCTCACCTGTTTCCCTCCCATTTTTTGTGGTCTCTCCCCCCAGCAGCAAGGCTGTGCTTGCCCTGATTCGCTCACTCATTCTGTTATTAGAGGAGATCTCGCCCTGCCCCACGGGGACCCATTTTTCTGTCCTCACTCTGGGATCCCCGTTCATCATCAGGAACCCAAAACACCCAAACTCTGCCTCTTCCTTCCCCTGCTCTGCTGCTCAGACGGCCAAAAATGTGTCCGTGTGCTTTATGCATGAGGAGAGGTGACTACTGATGCTCGCAAATGTGTGGTCATTTTTTTCCTGCCTGTCAGAAAATCAGCCCCTGGAATCACTGATGCCTTGTGAAATTACAGTCTAATGTAACCAGCCGGGGTATAAAGTAACCAATTTCTTTATTTTTTAAGAAAATCGTTCTCCTGGAGGTTGAAACACAAAACCAAGACATGGATGAAGTTATTTTTGTCCCAAGTCAGGGGAAATTAATGAAATAGCACCTCCCATTCTGTTGACATTGGCCAAGGTTGCCAAAGTCCTTGGTAATATTGGGGTTCCCGTTATGGGGAATGCTGTAATAATAACAGGAGGGATTGGGAATATTATACTGGTGGGAATGTCCATGTCAGAGCCAACGAGAGGAGTTAAGCTCATGCTTAACTTGAAGCAAATAATCAGCTGGAGTCGATAGTTACAGGGCTGTGATAAAATATCTCCTTACACGCCGGATCAAATGCTGTAAGGAAGAATCTGTGTCCTGAAATCCTGATTGAGACATCAGAATCCATCAGCAAACATTGCCTGGAAAAAAAGAATTCCTCAATAGGCATCCAGGAGTGGATATTCATATTTAAAATTATGAGTTTTCTCAAATTGGTTTGATTGTTTTTAATAATAGTGATGTATTCAACGCTGTTTTTTAGGAGCCGCTCTTCCCTTTCAGTCCCAGAGTGCAAATGTTGCTCAGTAAATTCCAATAATTTGTCTTGTGCTTTCAACTCCTCCACACAAGAGCCAAGGGTTCTATCAAACTTGGCACTGCCACCTCCACGGGATGAATTTGGGAGGGAAGTGGCCCAAGGAGGCCAAAAATCCACAGGGAAATAAGGAACCCCTTGGTGAGAACACCACATATTGTTCTTGGCCAAACCAGCCATTATTCAGCACCTATTTTTGATAACAATCTCTGAAAATCCAGATTTTTTTTTTTTTTTGCACAGATATATTGGTTTACTGCAGTTCTCTGTGGAGTCTGGCATCCTGCACTGCCAGCTCTGCGCTGCAGCAAAAACTCCATCCCAAATAATTTGTCCAGTCAACAATAATCGTTCCACATATTAATAAAAGTGGCTTGAAAAGTTCAATATGGGAGCTAAAATTTGTTTTAACTCCGTGTGGTTTTGGAAGCTGGGATTGACATTCAATCTGGTTTCTGCTACAAAATGTCTTTGACTGTGTAAGTGTGTAATTATACGCCTCGATATAATTAATTGGAGGACATTATTCTCTTCTCACGGAGAGAAGAGGGATTATGTGGAGTTTCATTTGGCTCCCAGAGACACACTTTCCTCAGAGTATTTCCAGTGTCATTTTTTTTTTAATTTAATCTCTGTTTATAGAAAACATACCTAATGAAGAGCCAGTTAAACAGGCATCAGAGGAGGAGGAGGAGGGGGGGTAATTCCAGCCCAGTTTCCACTGGTGTTCCCGTGGAATAACCCCATCCATCATGGTGAGGTGGCTCCTCAGGGATGTGAGGATGGGGATGGGTGAGGAAGGAGCTGGAATCAGCCCAGGCTCTGCCCCCATCCCAGTGTTCCCAGTGCCAGAGGGCTGGCAGGGATCCCGTGGAGGACAAGGATGGGGTGATGCAGCAATGCCCCCATTGTGGGGGTTCAGTTTTCCCTCTCCCTCTGGATCCTGTGTGGAACCCAACCAGGGGTGCTGGACCTGAGCCTCATCCTGCTCCACAAACTCCCAAAGGATTCCTGTGGCAAGGAAAAGCTGCACTCACATTTGGGACAGGAAGAAAACCCAAAAGGACATTGCAGCGTCGTGCGGCTCCTTCTCCTCTCCAGAGAGAAGAGACCCCATCAACATTTCCCTTCTCATCCTCACAGAGAGACTCCATAAAGATTTCCCTTCTCATCCTCACAGAGAGACCCCATCAACATTTCCCTTCTCTCCAGAGAGAGACCCCATCAACATTTCCCTTCTCATCCTCTCAGGGAAATCCCATAATGATTTCCCTTCTCATCCTCACAGAGAGACCCTATAAACATTTCCCTTCTCTCCAGAGAGAGACCCTAGAAACGTCTCCTTTCTCATTCTCCCAGAGAGACCCCATGAACATTTTCCTACTCCTCTCCAGAGAGACCCTATAAACATTTCCCTTCTCATCCTCCCCGTACCAACAGCAGCCAATTGTGAAACCCAAAACCCGCTCCATGAGGATCCTGTTAGGAGCAGACCTTTGCCCAGGAGCCCCATCCCGTGCTGGGGTGCCCCCTCTCCCCCCCAGCCCTTGCACAGCTCCAAGCTCCCTGATGGAAACAACCCCATGGCTCATTTTCCACCGCGGCTCCGTGCCGGATTTCAGGCTCTCGCTTGCCTTTTCCTGACGTGTCGCCCATCACGTTCTGATTATTGAGAGCTTTCTTTTGAAGAGTTACCTGAGGTGAAGCCTAATTGGGCTGGAGGAGGATGCCAGGGCTCGGGAATGCTGCCAGCACCACTGGGGCTCCTGCACAGACAGCAATCCCAGCCCTGAGCTCAGATCCAGGCTGTAAGGGGACACCAGAGATAAAACCTGGGAGCACAACAGAGCCACTCCAATGCAGGGAGAACACTCAGCCTGCAGCAGAATATTTAATTTTTAATGTTTAATGCATATCAAATGTCAGAGTGCAACAAAGGAGAGGTTTCACGGCTCCTCACCCCAACCCTGGAAGAGTTTCCAGGCTCTGGCTGGATTTGGGAACCCAGTAGTGGCTACCAACATTATCCCTTAATGCTTCAATAAAAATATTCTTTTTATTCTGCCTTATTCTGGCATTGCAGGATGGGTTCTTCCACCCAAAACTGCCCCAAGCACATCTCAGGGGGTGTGGGGCTCATCTCAATTTGCTTTGCTGCCCTCAGGGACTTCTCTGGCACTGCTGGCATGGCTGGGAAAGGCTTGGAGCTCCAAATTATCCATGTATTTAACAATAAAACACTCTTCCCTCATATTTAACAAAGCCATGTCCATGTATTTAACAATTTTGGGTGGCAGAGGGTGATCTCAATCTGCTCAGGGGGTGTGGGGCTGATCTCAGTTTGCTTTGCTGCCTTCAGGGACTTCTCTGGCACTGCTGGCATGGCTGGGAAGGGCTTGGAGCTCTAAATTATCCGGTATTTAACAATATTTAACAATAAAACACTCTTCCCTTGTATTTAACAATGCCATGTCCATGTATTTAACAATAATTGACTGAAAACAGCAGGGCTGAGCTGGGGCTGGTGTCACCACATCAATTCCCATTTGTTTGCCCTTCAGTTCCCACCTGCTTTCATCTCTTTCTGGCTGGGCTGATAATGATAAAAGTGTCAGGTCCAAAGTCTTGGCTCTTCCCAGTAGATCCAATTAAATGCTGGTGGAGAAATCTCTTTATTTTCCTTGCTGCCTATCAAGGTGGCTATAATGGGTGTTTATTAACAGGAACACAAGGGAGGGACAGGGCTCAAATGCCATCACAATTCCCTGTCTGGACATCAAGAACTCATCTAAGACAGAATTACCGATGGTAAAACCAGCAAAATGTGTCTGCCTTGGCACAAATATCAGCTAAACATCCCCATCCAGTGATTTTCAGGTTTTTAAAATGAACCATTTTATCAGGACGACAAGGAGATGGTTGGGGGAAAAAATGAAATTGAGAACAAGACATTGAAATAGACCTGAAAATCAAACATCGAAACAAGTTCGATTTTATGTCTCACGACTTCTTTTCACTTCAAGCAAGCACTGGAGAACATTTTGATGTGGTCTGTGGGATTGTTCCCTCAGAGATGATTAAAAACAAATTCCCTCAGCCATCAGGGCCCTTGATACCATCGTGTTTTTCCATTTAATTTGATCAGCCCAAACGATGACTAAACTGGGGAGCAGCGCCAGGGCGACCAAGCCTCTCCCAAAGAACATTTTCCTGGGCAGAGGTGGCAAAGGCTCCTCCAACAAACTCAGCTCCCATTTTTCAGTGTCCAGCAAACCATGCACGTGTGCACTCGCACAAAAAACTAAAGAAACCAAACCCTTTATTTACCATTTCTCTACAATCAGATGGTTTAGAGATTAAGAGAAAAGGAGAAGGGGGAGAGGAGGGGGAAAAATCACATGGGAGGGATGAAAAAAAAAAAAAACAAAGCCACGTTTTCTATCTCATCCTGCTTTTTTTTTTTTTTTGGGTTGAATTGGGTTTTTTTTTTGCTGTTTCCAGCCCCGTGTTGTGACTTTGACAAATGATGATGCAGGGAGGAGATTTATGGGGGGTCTTGGAGCATTAACACATTATCACGAGCAAAACAGAGCCCTCAGCCCTCCTCTTTGGGGAGCCATTGGAAACTTTTTGGGAAGTGATCTATGGGCCCGAAGGCCATCCCAGGGAATGCTGTGGGGCTGGCCCTGGACGGGCTCTGGGACAATGCTCAGGGACAAGACACCGGGCAGGGGATGAGGAATGGCTCCTGGAAACCCCTCCTGGAAAGGAAAGAGGAACCCTCTGCTCCTGGGGGAGCTGAGTGTTGAACGATTTAATGGCTACCTTTAGGAAGTGCCTTTTGCTTTATTGCTGCCTTTCTTTTTTTTTCCTTTTTTTCCTTTTTTTCTTTTTTTTATTCCTTTGTTTTTTTTTTTTTAATTTAAGGGCAAGAAATAGCTCTTCCCTGGTTTTCACCTCACCACCCCAGCTCAGTGCCCTGCAAAGCCACAGCTTGAGCCCGTCCTCCTTGCAAAGACTCCAAGCTCCTAACAGAGGGTCTGATTGATCAAGATGTTCTAAACTGATAATTTGTTAAAAAGTAAACAACAAAAAAATTAATTTTAAATTACTATTTAAAAACCACACCCCTAAATTAAATTTATTTGCGTTTGCTACAATTTCTGAGTTCTCTACAGAGGATTTACAGTGCTGCCAGCTCCATCCTCCAATAAAGCCTTTTGCTTTATAGCTGCCTTTCTTTCTTTTCTTTATTCCTTTTTTTCTTTATTCCTTTTTTTTTCTTTAATTTAAGGGCAAGAAATGGCTCTTCCCTGGTTTTCACCTCACCACCCCAGCTCAGTGCCCTGCAAAGCCACAGCCTGAGCTCGTCGTCCTTGCAAAGACTCCCAAGCTGCTCACAGAGGTTCTGATTGATCAGGATGTTCTGAACTGATCATTTGTTAAAAAATAAACAATGAAAAAATCTCATTTAAATTAGTATTTAAAAAAAAAAAAAAAAGCCTTAAATTAAATTTATTCGTGTTTTCTACAATTTCTGAGTTCTCTACAGAGGGTTTCCAGTGCTGCCAGCTCCATCCTGGATCCCTCTTGCTCCCAGGATTAAAGTGCTCACATTTTCCACAGAGGTGTCAGAAATCTCATGGAAAACTGGTGGGATTCTCAGAGCCACTGGAGGCATCGGCCCAATGCTCTTTATCCCCCTTCCCTGCCAAAACTCCTTTAAAATCCTTCCCATTCCCTGCCCAGGGGACTGTGAAAAATTCAATTTGCATTGAGCTGAGTTGCTGATGATTTGTTTTCCTCCTAGAACCAAATCTTGGATTTTTAACACTTCCCTAGAATTGAAATTGTCTTAATTTTGTGGGGTGAATGTCAGCATTCCAGTCACATTTCATTTTATTCTCCAATCTGCTTTGATATCCAGGAAAATCACACAGAATTGGGAGGTTTGTGTTTGAATTCTGGTTCATCTCCTGCTGAAACCTCAAGGCCTCATTTCATTTTCCAGAATTTTCTGATATAAAATTCTAAGGAAGAATTAAGTTTTCGGAATGATTTCGTTTCAAACAACCAAAGCAGAGACAATTTGCAATTCCTGAAGAATTTTGGATATTTTTTTCAGGAATTTGTGTATCTTTCCTAGAGCTACATAAGCTTTACAAGGCACAACAGTCTCACAGAAATTATTGAGAAACTTTGGGCTACCAACAAGAAAAATGCACATAAAAATTTTTTACAGACAAGAAAAGCTGTAGCAATTGTATTTTTAGTCCCTAAAAATCAGATTGATTAAATTGGTCTCATTGGAAACTCCATTTTTTGGGCTAAATTTTGGTGCCATAATTGAAGAATTAAGCCATTAATTTCTTACCTATATTGGTAATATAGGTGCCATAACTGAAGAATTAAGCCATTAATTTCTTACCTACAGTGGTCTGAATATTCTGTACCTCTTGGAATGTCACCATTTATTTGGAGATCTAAGCAAATAAGTTAAAAAAAACCAACAAAAAAATGGAATTAGCAGAAAATAATGAAAGTTTCAAGGGATAAACTTAACACAAGAGGGTTCTTTATCACTCTGAAATCTGCTGCACATCCTTGTTTTGACCAGAAACGCCCCTGCAGGAAGAAAAAAAAAACCTCAACCACCCTCATTTCATACACAAACCACCCAAATTAAACACATTTTATAAACAATGAGCAGGGGAGAGCAGAGATTTCAGGGCTCCCCTGGAAGGTTTGAAGGTGCCCAGAGATAAAGCAAACATTTTGGAGGCAATGACTTGGATCTTTTCAGCACCATTTCCAGCGTGGCGTGGCAGGATGATGGATGAGCCTGCAGCAGCCTCGTGACAAATTGGGGAATTCTGACAGATGTTGGATGCTCAGAGCTTTATTTTTGCACTTGAAAGGGAGCCCTGCTCTCTTCAGGTGCTCCCAAGTCCTCCATGGAGTCTGGGAATTCAGTTATCAGCAGATTTCTGGAAAGATCATCAGAGCACCCAGCAATCCAAAATTTTTATTATGTGATGCAAGCGAAATGCAGGAGGGATGGCAGGACAAAAATCAGGGATTTAAAAAACTGGATATTAAAAACGGGATATTATGCAAAAAACTGGATATTGGGGATGATGGGATGGCAACAGCAGCGTGGTCCTGCTTCTCCAGGCATCTTCTTTCAGGAGATGGAGCCTTTTATTACCTTCTTAATTTATTTTTGGAACCTGTTCACTCCTGACATTTTACAGAGTGGTGGCGGCATTCTCTGTGGGATTATTAATTCTCTGAATTTTCAAACACACAGAAAACAGGAATTTTTGGATTAAACCCGCAGCATGGTACAAACCTAATCTCCAGGAACCACCAATAATCCCAATTTCACCAATTTCCATGGTTTGGGAGCAGCCTCAGCATCCCAGGACCAGCTCAGGAGAATTTTTTTCCAAGTTTGATCCCCTCCTTTCCTTCCCTTGGTATTGAGATCACCTTTGCTGGTGGGTTCATGGCTTTGCACATACCCACGTGGCAGAATCATGCCAATATTTTATCATGGATAGGGGGGAAAAAAGAGGGAAGAAAAGGTACCACCAATAATCCCAATTTCACCAATTTCCCAGGTTTGGGAGCAGCCTCAGCATCCCAGGAGAATTTTTTCCAGGTCTGATCCCTTCCCTTCCTTCCCTTGGTATTGAGATCACCTTTGCTGGTGGGTTCATGGCTATGCACAAACCCATGTGGCAGAATCATGCCAATATTTTATCATGGATAGGAGGAAAAAAGAGGGAAGAAAAGGGCATTTTGCCCCAATAATGCTGCTCAGTGTTGGCTCCAGCCCGTGCCGCTGCCCTTTCCCTGCTGGACAAAAACAGAGCAGTGTTTGGAGAGAGCCCTGCTGTAATTGTGGGCAGTTCTATGGAGGGGAAAAATAATGTGGTTTGTCATCAATCTCCCGGTGTGGCACACAAGGGCTGACTTGTTGAAATTTTGTAGGCTGTATTTACAGAGAAAACAGAGGCCTGGTGCTGTGCAGGGCCCTATCAGGCCCCAGGTCTGGAAGAATCATATCGGAGCAGAAGGGGAAGGCTTGAATCATAACCTTGCAGGATAAGCTAATCCAGGAGGGAATGAAAATTGCTCTGCTCCTGTGAGCAAGATCAAAACCCGGACAATTTAATTATTGGGGAGTTATTTGTGGGTAGAGACACAGGCTGGTTCGAGGCAAGAGCTGCCAGATGGAAATCACTCACGGTGCTGTTTTACACAGCTCCAGAAAACAGGGAAAGGAAGGAAGGATGGATGGATGGGTCAGCCTTGGGAAATGCAGGGTGGAGAAAAACAAGGGGATGGCATGAGGCAAAGGCACTGAAAGGGGTTGGTGTTGTGATGATTTTTTGCCTTTTCTTTTTATATATATACATATTTATTTATTTATTTATTTAATATATATTTATATATTTATATATTTTATATATATATAATATGTATTTTATATATACTACATAAATATTATAAATTATATTAAATATAAAATATAAATATATATATATATTCTTTTAATATGTCTATATCTTTTTATATACATCTTAACCATTCACAATAAGCTATGTAGATACCTTAACATACATACTTGTCGTTCTTTAAGTCAAATATCTTAACATAATCCTAATATTCTATTAAGCCAGAAAGCCAAACATCCTAAAAACCTCACAATTAAAAGCCAAAAAGCCCTTACATTATCTTAAAAAACTAAAGCCCTCTCTAGAGCATATCTTATAAACTAAAAATAAATCCATCTAAAAAGATACTTTAAGATAGAGATGTCACGCCACTCATTTAAGCCTCTTTGTCAAATATGCTAATTTGCAAAATTATATATGTAATATACCATAAATATACATTTCAATATACTCCACCTTAACAAATTATTACACCATAAAAATCCTGAAATAAAAAACCTTTGTCCCTTAACTGTGTCTAACTCTTAATTTAAAGACCAAGGAAAAGGCATCAGGGTAACACAGGTCTAAGCTGAGCCACCACTCAGAGAACCTGGAATTATTGTTCTCATCCTGCTGTGAGTAGATTCCAATTAGGAGAGGATAAAACTCCTGATATTCTTCACTTCTAGGTAATGTGTGAGTTTTCCAGAAGAGGAGAGCAAAGGAAAGGGAGAAAAAAGGGGAAAAAGCAGAAATCTGGGATAAGTCACACTAAATATCCTTCCAGAACAGCCAGCATGACACAGTCATTTATAAAAGCACATTTTGCTTTGGTTATCTTGTACACAGCTTTCACCAAGGCACTGCCCTTTATTTTCACTTGCCTGCAAAAATGACCTGATGAAAAGATGGATGGGTTTCTGAATCCAGAGTATGAAATGAAACAGGAGGGCCAGGCTGGGACATTTGGGAGGGTTGCACTGCTGGAAATTGTTCATTTGTGAGCACCGTTTGTGGCCTCCTTCCTTCTGCTCCTCCCTCACTGCGATTTCTTGGTTTGGGATTATTTTTCAGGCTGATGCTGTGATGTGGAAGCCTTTACATGAAGACAGAAGATCCTACAGCACCCAGAGCTTGTTTCAGGTGTTTCAGAGCTGTCACATCCCCCTGTGCTGAGAAAGCACAAACACAGGACAGGGGCTGGTTTGGGCTCCATTTCTGCCCTGTAAAAATCAGAGCAATCCCTTTGTGGCTGCAGGATCCATTCCCAATCCATGGAAAAGCAGCTCAAGAGGACGAGCCATTATTATTTTTGCCATCCTACAAAGGATTCAAATTAGGAGAGTAATTAGTAAGCAGGATTCAAATTAAGAGAGCATGAAGTTCAATGTATTCTTCACTTTTAGTGAATGTGTGAGTTTTCCAGAAGGGAAGGGAGCAAAAAGGGAGAGAGGCAGAAAACTGGAATAACTCACACTAAATATCTGTCTAAAACAGAATGACAAATAGAAAAATATCTAAAATATGAAAATATAAATAAAAATTTATTTAATGGCATCATCAAATATTCACTATATAAAGCAGATTTTAGAGGATTATGAATGACTGGAGATCTCCACTATTAATTCCAGCCCTTTTTCCTGCTGGCATCATTTTGAAGAGCATTTGAATACAAAATGAGGATTTTCCTGCCAGTTTATCCAGCTCAGGATGAAAATACAAAGCACAGGACAAGGAATTTAATGAGTTTGCCCCACAGACAGAGCAATTCCTACTCACAAGACTTTTAAAATGAACCTCAGGGATTCTAGAATGAATTGATTCCCATTTTTAGTCCCACTGAAAGTTTCTCCACTGCTTCATCCAAAGTCCATCAGAAACAACGGAAATCTTTCATTTCCAAAGTGGGATTTTGAATAAGACCCCAAGCAGCCATGAAATTAAAGAAGCTCTATAAAATGAACCATAAATACACCCAGAAATCATCTTTAAACTGCTCAGAATTTCATGGAGAATAAGATGATTTTATTTTTTTCCTACAGGATTTTGAAATGTTTTATGGATTCACAGGCAGGAATGGGATTTCCCATCAGATGTCAGGAGCTGGCTGAAATATCTGTACAAAAAAGAAAATCACATTTCTCTTCTTTCCAGTGACAGAATTCCCATCATTCCAGAGGGAAGATAATCATTCTGCACAATTCTAGAAAACCACCCTGTGTGATGCTGCTTGTCTTTTCCAAAAGTGCTAAAAATACATGAAAATTAACAATTTTCAATGCATCTCCAGAAGTTCCTGGCTTAAGTTCTCAGATTTAAAGAGTTTTTAGGGAGTTTTGCAGCCCTTTGTTCCAAATGCAGGAGGCAACGTGGTGCAGACTCATTTATTTTTCACTCTAAGATTTTTTCCATCCACCTTCTGTCTTCTCTCTGTTCTTCACATAAATAGCTACATAAATATATATAAATATAATGAACATATATATAAATTTTATATAGTTAATATATAAATACAAAAATAATTATTTATATTAATTAATATAGAAATAAATTTATATAATTATTTATATTAGTATATAAATCAAAATATAAATAATTTATATTAATTAGTATATAAATAAATTTATATAATGTATATTAATATATGAATCCAAATATAAATAATCTATATTAATATATAAATGAATTTATATCATATATATTAACATATGAATCCAAATATAAATAATTTATATTAATTAATATATAAATGAATTTATATTAATATATATAAATACAAGTTCTGCTATGTCTGTGCATCCATATTCTCCTTTTTCAATGCTTTTTAACTTAAAGAAACTCAGCCCCTCTTGGTTAATTCCAGCACCAGGGGCTTTGGGGATGGATTTCAGCATCAATCCCCCAAAGCCTTGTTCCTTCACCCAAGTCAATGATTGCATTATTATTTCTTCTTCTGTCTTGGAGGGGCTGATGAGATCATTTATTGTTTTTAAGGGTTAATAGAGCCTGTCAGGGTCTTTTTGCCTCGCTGCTGCTGCAGGATCAGTAACAGCTCCCAGCTCCATGATGCTAAATCAGAGCACACTTTCCTGAAGAAAAGAAAAAGGGGAAAAAAAGCAAATTTAGCATGGAGAGAGGAGAAGCAGTTCAGTCTGGTTTAAAGGAAGGGAGGGAGGGAGCCAGGGGGGAACAGGGACTAACTTTGGAGAGAAAATAACAAACTTTAAGTCCTGAGGTCTTTCCTCTATATTGAAAAGGCAGTTTGGAAAGGAAATTAGTAAAAACAAACAGAAGGTGCCAAGGTTTCTTTATCATACCTGGAGTAGGATATGCTGAATTCCACAAGGCCTCGAGCTGGCGCCTGGTGCTGCCTCGGAAAAAATGGTACCCACGGCTCCATAAAATGATCTATTGGGACTTCAAAGCCGTGGCAGCCCCGTGTGGCACAGGATGTGCTCAATTAATTATGTGATTTCTAAATGACAGGGGTTGGGGAAAGTAAAAATAATATAAAAAGGGCAAGGGAGGGGAAAAAAAAAAAGAGAAAGAAAAAGAACACGCTGAAGAAGGGGAAAAAAATAAAAAAGGGTTTTTAAAGAAAATAATATTAAGGGAAAAATGGGAGAAGTAAACTGAAAGGCCTTGTTGTCTGTCTGCCAAACAGCAGCAGCAGATAAGGGCCGGGGTTGCCGTGGAAACTCAGGCCCGTAGGAGACAGAATCCAATTTCAGAAACCACAAAATCAACATAAACGTGTGCAAAAATAAAAAGGTTTGTTTGGCAAGTAATGAGGAGAAGGCTCCCAATGTATAAAGCAGATGAACCGGGGTGACCTCGGCCAGCGTTGAGCCGTAAGGACGACGATGGCCCACGTGGCTGTGGCACCTCGGGAAGGAGCAGGGCCCAGCTCCTGCCACCCAACTGGCACCCAGCTGCTCTGGAATACCCAGCCCCACACCTCCCTCTCCCTTAAAAAAGGAGCAGTGAGGAATATTCATTAAAGCACTGGGAGTAATCCCATTTTAAACCTGAAAAGAGGATTCACAGCTGATGCTTTTAATTTGGTTTTCACCTTTGTATTGCCTACTAAGCGTGTACAAAATCAGTACATATGGAAAGAATTTCTCTTTTTTTGCCCTCAGTGCGGCCAGGGAAAGACCTTACACTAATTTCAAGTGAGGGAGACTTGGAAATGACAACTTTTGCCATTTTTCTGAGAAAAAATGTTAAAGTGGCTATCACAATATAAAATTTACATCACTTTACATTATGACCAATTCCTGCCACCCAACTGCTCTGGAATATCCAGTCCCACACCTCCCTCTCCCTTTGCCCCTCTGCCCTGAAAAAGGAGGAGTGAGAAGGAGGAATATTCATTAAAGCACTGGGAGTAATCTCATTTTAAACATGCAAAGATTTAGAGGTCATGCTTTTATGCCCACTAACAGTGTATAAAATCATTATATATTAAGAGAATCCCTCTTTTTTTGCCCTCAATGTGGCCAGGGAAAGACCTTAAACTATTTCCAAGTTAGGGAGATTGGAAATGACAACTTTTGCCATTTTTCTGAGAAAAAATGTTAAAGTGACTATCACAATATAAAATTTACATTTATTTACATTATATATAATTATATTTATTTATAAATATTTATTATATTTATTTACATTCTATTTCCTGAAAGGAGCAGGGACATGACCAATTCCTGCCATCCAACTGCCACCCAACTGCTCTGGAATATCCAGCCCCACACCTCCCTCTCCCTTTGCCCCTCTGCCCTCAAACAGCAGGAGTGAGAAGGAGGAATATTCATTAAAGTACTGGGAGAAATCTCATTTTAAACCTGCAAAGATTTAGAGATGAATCTTTTAATTCGGGGGAGTTAAAATTAAATTGGGCCTCCAATTTCTCCAAAAATCAATGCCAGCCTTTCCACCAAGCTCCAGAGGCCTGAAAAAGAGAATTTCTCCTTCTCTCCCACACTTCTCCACCAGGATGGGACTCAATTTCCCAAAAAGGAGGTCCTTACCCACAAAAAGACACCAAAAACCAGTGCCAGCCCCTCTGCCAAACTCCAGAGGCCTGGAAAGGAGAATTGCTCCTCCTCTCCTGCACATTTCCATCAGGATGGGACTCAACTCCCCAAAATGAGCTCCTCATCCACAGACAGACACCAAAAACCAGTGCCAGCCCCTCTGCCAAACTCCAGAGGCCTGGAAAATAGAACTTCTCCTTTTCTCCTGCACATTTCCACCAGGATGGGAGTCAGATCCCCAAAATGAGCTCCTAACCCACAGACAGATACCAAAAATCAGTTCTAGATTTCCACCAAGCTCCAGAGACCTGGAAAATCGAATTTTTCCTTTTCTCCTGCACATTTCCATCAGGATGGGACTCAGCTCCTCAAAAGGAGCTCCTTACCCACAAAAAGCCACCAAAAACCAGTGCCAGCCCCCTCTGCCAGAGGCCTGGAAAAGGGAATTACTCCTTCTCTCCTGCACATTTCCACCAGGCCAAACATAATGAGGGCCTATATTTGAGTGGGCAGCAATGTTTAATATCTGACATTAGGTAAATAACGCTCTCCACACCACCAGAATAATTTCACCCAGCTCCAGGGTGGAGCTTTGAAAAAGCTGCTGGGTAATGGAGTTCAAGCTCTCAAGGCTGGGACTGTTTGGAAAGTCCCACCCTTAAATCTGGGATCGTTACAAACCTTTCCCAGCCTGTAAATCTTTGGGTTTTGCAAGAATGGTTCCACCAAAAAAAAAAAAATAAAAATAATAAAAATCCAACACCTGAGGTCAGATCTTGTGAGGGTGGGAGGCGCTCCTGAGGACAAGCAGTGATGTCACAGCAAGGAAAATTTCTATTTCTGTAAAAAATAAATTTTAAAAAAAATTTTAAAAAAGAAAAACAAAAGAAAAAAAAAAGAAAAAAAAGAAAAGCCTTGGCAATGCAGAGCCATGGAAAAGGGACATAAAGAGTAAAAATACAGAGCTGAAATGTAAATAGGTTTTATGAAATATGGCTCTGGGTTTGTCCATGCAGGTCAGATCTTGTGAGGGTGGGGCTGGTCCTGAGGACAAGCAGTGATGTCACAGCAAGGAAAATTTCTATTTCTGAAAAAAATAAAAAATAAAAAATAAATTTAAAAAAAAAAAAGGAAAAGCCTTGGCAATGTAGAGCCATTGAAAAGGACATAAAGAGCAAAAATACAGAGCTGAAATGTAAATAAGTTTTATGAAATATGTCTCTGGGTTTGTCCATGCCCCACAAAAGGGCTTGAAGTATCTGGATATATTGTAAAGTATTTTTTAAATCATTTTTAAGTGCTTTAGCAGTCTATCTAGGGCAGTTCAGTGGATGGGAGCAGCAGGGCTGGGTTTAACATGATGGATATTTTAGAATGGAGCTATAAATCTTTCCAGGCTCACAATCTACTTCCTTCTGAAAAATGGGTGATGGCAAATGGAAATTTACAGTTGTGAGGAATCGTGTTTGGTGCAGCAAACATGGAACTGCTCCTTTTGAGGGGGATTCTCCTCACTGGCCTCAAATCAGATGGGAAAAATCCACAAAAAGGTTTTTGGAGAGGATGCACTGATCCAGCAGGGATCAGCACCTCCAAAATGCTGCTCAGTGCACAGGAGAGCTTCAAATTAATTCAATGAAACAATGAAGAATTTATCCAATAGGGCAAACTTTAGGGCAAACATGGAACTGCTCCTTTTGAGAGGGATTCTCCTCACTGGCCTCAAATCAGATGGGAAAAATCCAGAAAAAGGTTTTTGGAGAGGCAGGGATTAACACCTCCAAAATGCTGCTTAGTGCACAGGAGAGCTTCAAATTAATTCAATGAAACAACGAAGAATTTATTAAATAGGGCAAACTTTAGGGGAAAAAATGGAAATGATGGGGGATTTTCGAGCAGCAAATCTACTTTGCTGAAGTAGTGCAGCAATTTCAGGCTCTGGGTTTAGTGGGATCAGAGTGAATCCAAATTTCAGCTGCTGCTCCCCCTTTTTCTGAGAGTGCTCACCAACATCCTCTGGGTTTTCCTGGGGCTCTGATGGGAGGGAAGAGGCAAAATGTGGGATAAACAGGGCAGAGAGAAGCTCTGAGCTTCACCCAGCTCAGAAACAGCACCTGGGCCACTGGGGGCGTGAGCCCTGAGGGTGGCTCCTGTTCCCAAACACCGACCCTGTGACCACTGAGATGTTTCCTGAGATGTCTCCTCCACTGTTTTTCTGTACCAGATGATAATAATGTAATAAATCCTCCTGAAATAGAATAACAGAGCCTCCTCAAACCACAACATTGGGAACCGGACTTGTTTTTCACAAGAAAATTAAAGAGCCCGTTCTGTGATTTATTCTCTCTCGCTGCCCATGCAAGGCAGAGCTCATTTTTCCATTAAAATTACAAAAACTTCAGCTGCTCTCCCAGCACAAGGAAGAAAAATGCCTGCAAACAGCACATTTGTTAGGGCTGCTTGAGCTGGAATCAACTCCAAGTTGCACCTTTTTGTATTTCCTCCATCTCCCAGTGCTGTGCTGCCTCATTGGGGGGATTTTTCAGGAATGGAACAGCAAATAAAGGTGTTCTGCTCTCCCAGATCAGAGTTTTGGGTGATGGGGCTGGGTGGCTGCTGGGGACATTTTCTGCCCAATGTCTCCCCCAGAACAGCTCCAAGCTGAAAACCAGGCAGTGAAATGAGCTCTGGTTTCCAGTGAGGTTGATTAAGCAAGACAAAATCAATTAATGTCTGAGACCTCACAGGTTCCTGAAGGCAAATTGTTCCAATTAGCAGCACCTGAGAGAAAATTAGGAGCAATTAAAAGGAGCAGCTGGGATTTCACTGAGTTACTCTTGTCACTGTCATCTCCGTCGCATTTCAGGCTCATTAAAAAGGTATTTTGCCCATTTCATTTTTCTTTAAGGGTGGCATTTTTTTATTTTAAATAATTCCAACCACATTTTGTACATTTGGAAGCATTCCCTGAAGTGGAGATGGGTGAGGGATGTGAGTGTTTTGTACTGACTGTGTGAGGTAAAACCTCAGCAGGGGCTGTTGCTGGTACAGATTGCAAAAGCTGTTTTGCCTGAGAAAGCTCTGAAAAAGCATATAAAACTATGACGCCTTCCTCAGAAAAACAATGAAAAATCCATTTCCTCTCCATCATTTCCGCTGAAACAAAGCAGCAGGGGCTGGTTTTATTGGGAAAAACCCCCACAAACCTGAGTCCATGGAAAGCTTTGGTTGAGGATCTTTGAAATATGAATTTATCCCACCTCACCCCAGTTCTCACACAGAACTTGGGAATTTAGATTTGGATTCCTCAGCATCACACAGGAAACAGGAATCCCAGTTTATGATAATCCCTTAGAGACTTCACCACCCTTAACTCATTCCAACCAAAAGACAAATCCACTCTCCATGGCCTGGCACTCCAAATCCACCTTTCCCCATCTGCCCTTTCCCCCCTGTCTGCTCCAGGCCTTCTCCCACCTGCATTCCCAAATCTTTTGGCTATTCCCCATCACCTGCACCCTCAGGCTCATCCCAGTGCTTTGGGTGGTGGGATTTCCATGGAGCTGTTCATGGTGGAAGAGAAGATTCCCATCAGAGAAGACTCCTGGGCAGTGGGAGGTGGGATCAGCCCAGGAGTGGGGAGGAACAAATGGATTTTCTTGGATTTTCCCCATGGATTGATCCAGCTCAGCTCTTCACCCAGTCCCCACCACTGCTGAATCCAAATCCCTTTGTAAAAATGGAGGCAAATCCCACCACCAGCAAAGCTGAGCTCAAATGTCCACAGTGAGGCTTTTTTCGCAAGAGAGGCATTTGCAGCCGTGCCAAATTGCTGTCCAAATCCATCCTGCTGGGCACAAGGCAAAGAGGAACAGCTGGAGATCATGGAATCATGGAATTAATAATGTTGGAAAATACTTTTAAGATCATCCAGTCTAACCAGCACCACCATGGTCACCATTAATCACATCCTCAGGTGCCACATCCACAGGTTTTTTGGGACACTTCTGGTGATGGTGACTCCACCACTTCCCTGGGCAGCCCATTCCAAACCTGACAATCCATTTGGTGAAGAAATTCTGGGAGACAGGGCTCTGGGATTTCTGAATTCTGGGAATTCCTGTCTGGAAGTGGAGCAGGAAGACGTTCCTGTGTACAGGAAAATGGGAGGTGGGCAAGACCCCTCCCCAGGGAAATGAGAAGGAGAGACATCCCCAGGTGCCACATCCACAGGTTTTTTGGGACACTTCTGGGGATGCTGACTCCACCACTTCCCTGGGCAGCCCATTCCAAACCTGACAGTCCATTCGGTGAAGAAATTCTGGGAGATAGGGCTCTGTAACAATGGAGAGGGGATGGGAATTCCTGTCTGGAACTGGAGCAGGAACACGTTCCTGTGTAAAGGAAAATGGGAGTTGGGCAAGACCCCTCCCCAGGGAAATGAGGAGAGACCAGGCTGCAATTCCCAGCAGGATTAAGGAAAAGACAGGGAGGATCCAAGCCACACTTTTCAGGGAGGCAGGGCTGCGTGTGTTGTTGGACGCTTCAAAGGTTAAGAGCGTCCCCAGTGAAACACCGGCTCTGAGACTGGGAGGTGCCACCCAAGGCAAAAAAAGCAAATTAACAAATAAGCCTCACACCCACCAGTCTGCCACCAAATGTGCCCTGTCATGCCGAGGAGGAGAGCAGAGCAGAGGAAAGCAGCTCGTTCCAGCCCTAATAATTCTGATGATTCATCGCTCCGAATTACCCGAGCTCTTTGGGGACAGCAGCAGCAGGATCCCGCTGCTGCCTCTGGGATAATAAACACTCCTGGTAAACACTCCTTCCCCAGCCCCTAAATATCCACCTCACCCCAAAAATGAGTCACAGCTCCCAGGCAGCTCCCCCGTGCTGGGCACCCTGCGCCGTCCCCGCGGAATCCTTTGGGATTTGCTGGGTAAATAAACAACTTTGGGATTTATCTGTTGGGATGGGGATGCCCAGACACACACACACACACACACACACACACGTGTGCACACTCACACACGTTTCAGGGGCAGAAAAAAGGGGTTTTTTGGTCGGAGGGAGCAGGGAGGGCTCGGTGCCAAGGAAACGCCAGCGAGCGGCGCGTTCCACCGGAGGTGTTGACAGTGGATAATAAATCCCGGCCTTACCTAACATTTACAGGAACATTAGAAAATAAAGTGAAACGGCGTGAGCTGGTTCCCAGGGCAACCAGACAAACACAATAAACAGGCCTCAGAGGCAAGAGTAACTTACACCATCCTCCTGGGGCTCAAATATATCACTTTACATTAGCCTTCTGCTGGGGCTGCTCCTGAAAGCTCTTTGTTTTATTATTATCTGAAAAAAAAAAAAACCAGAATAAAATAAAAAAAAGTATTTTCTTAGTGCAGATCGGCGTGAAATCGAAGAGTTCCTTTGGTTGCTGGTCTTTATAGGTCTTTTACTGCACATTAAAGCTCCTGTGCAAATAATAATGACTATTAATAAATCTTTATAAAGAACTGCGTCCCTCTCCTGCAGAAGAATATTATTAATAAGGTGCCCAGAAGCCAGAGCTTTTGCTGGCCCAATAAAAACCAGTTTGCTGGGGTGTTTTTCCTCAATACAGATACAAAATTAACTGTCAAATATATGGGGTGGCTAAGCCAGATTATTTTCCTGATTCAACAGCCTTCCTCCAACTCTGCCTGTAACCAGACCTTGGGTTTGGATCTTGCTGTCACTAATTTTAGGGGAATGTCCTGGACCCAGCCAGGTCATAGGAGCTCAGGCTCATTAAACCCCAGCACAATCTGTACAAAATCATGACATTTACTTCTAAAAAGCAGCCAGTAAATCTCTCCTCACCTGCCTAAGGTGGGCCTGTGCACATATTCCATCACTATTTTCAGATACAATCCCTGAACTCATAATTTTCAGGATGACACCATCCAAGAGCACGGAGATGGGAGTAGGAAGGTGAGATTTTGAAAGGCAAAGCAGTTGTGATCAGTTTGGGGAGGATGTGACAGCTTTGGGAATGTGACCTTAGAAGTTCCTCAGCTTTTTGAGACCACCCATGTGTGATTTACCCCCTGATGCACCACCAGTGCTGAAGGCACCAATTTTGGCCATTTTTCCCCACCCACTGCCGCGAATGTTGTGCTCCAGGCTCCCTTATTTATCCTTGCTGAGCCACCTTTTTGTGGTTTTCTGGGATTATTTGTGCCTGTGCTGTCCCAGGATGGACAAACACAGGGAGGCTCCAGCCTGGAGCAGCGTCCTGCTCCTTCTGACTGGGATAAACCGGGTGACTCAAGGGCAGCACATGGAACATGTGAATCTGGGAAGCCTAAAAGAGGCAGCAGGACTCACTCAGCTCCTTTTCCTCCACTCCTGAGCTGTCCTGGTGGGAAGAGCAAGATGGGAATTGCCTGGGGAACAAAGGGGGTGCCAGTGAAGAGCCCCAGTGTCGCAGACATCTGTTCATTAAAAATCCTTTCCTTAAGATTTTTTCCTCCTGAGAAGCTGAGAGGCCTCAGGAACAAAATGTAAACAATGATTATCT
>JAWWMS010000060.1:1606796-1631654 GCA_035048045.1 Chlorospingus semifuscus | reverse complement strand
GGATGGGATGGGATGGGATGGGATGGGATGGGATGGGATGGGATGGGGTGGGATGGGGTGGGATGGGATGGGATGGGCTGTCCTGGCCATCCCAGGGCCCTGCAGACTCTAAAAGCTGAGCTGATAAACCCTGGGAAGTGATAAGGCTCTAAAATCAGGGAAATCATCCCAAAAACCCCAAACCCTTGTGTAAATCCCTTCCATTCCAGCCTGGCTGATTCTGCCTCTCTGTCTGCTCTGCTGCCTCTTAAACAACAGAGATTTTATCAACTGGATTCTCAACAAAATGTTTGCCCACAATTTCCTTGATATCTCATAAAATAATATTTTAAAAAAGGAGTTTTTTAGTGTGACTGTCACGGATGGGAAACCCATCTCACTTCTGCTGAACCCCAAACCTTTGTGTAAATCCCTTCCATTCCAGCCTGGTTCATTCTGCCTCTCTGTCTGTTCTGCTCCCTCTCCCTGAGCTTAAACAGAGATTTTATCAACTGGATTTTCAACAAAATGTTTGCCCACAATTTCCTAAAAAAATCATAAATAATATTTTAAAATATTTAAAATATCTAAATATTTTTAGTGTGGCTGTCACTGATGGGAATCCCATCTCACTTCTGCTGAACTGAATTTTCCTGAGTTCTCAAAATTGAGATAACTTAGAGTTCACTCTTTATGAACTGTAAAAAATCAGAGTTATTTGGATTTATAGGGGGGAAAAAAGACCATTTTTACTCCTTGTTCTTTGTGCTGCTCCTCACCCTCCTTCAGGGCTGCAGAGCAGAGGAAATAAACCCCAATAAAGCAGCCCAAACGCTGCTTTTTTATTTTATTTTTTTTTTTTATTTCAAATCCCCATTCTTAGCAGGAGCAACGCTCAGCTGGAAGCCCAATAAAACCTTTGAAGCAGCAATTTGTGCCCATTCTTTTTAAAGCCTTTTCCCATTTGAAATATTGGTACAAAAAGGGGATTTGAGGCATCAGGATGGCCAAAGCAAACATTTGCCACATGGTTCTGTGAAACTTGGAGAACAGAAAGCTCAGGCACGTGAGGCCAGGCTGGGCTGGGCTGGCTCCTGCAGGAAGGACAAAAATGATGGGAAAATTCAGATTTTGTGTGCTTGGATTCACTGTTGGTGAAGAGGAGGATGATGGCGCCAAGCTGGGATGGCAGCAAGATGGAAAAAGCAAATTCTGCTGTTCTGGGATGGAGGATATTGGCTAATTTCTGTCTGTATTTTTGTAAAAAATGATAGCACAGATATTTCTGTAATATTTTCTGTAAAAAAATATATTTCTATATTTTTGTAAAGAAAGCACAGATATTTTTGTGATCTTTTGTGTAAAAAACTGATATCACAGATATTTCTGTGATATTTCCTGAAAAAAAAAAGATATCACAGATATTTCTGTGATATTTTTTGTAAAATAAAGGTATTTCTGTATTTTTGAAAAAAAAAAAAAAAGATAGCACAGATATTTCTGTGATGTCTTTTGTAGAAAAAAAAGTATTTCTGTATTTTTGTAAAAAAAGATATCACAGATATTTCTGTGATTTTTTTCCTGTGATATTTTTTGGAAAGAAAAAAAAGGTATTTCTGTGTTTTTGTAAAACAATACCGCAGATATTTCTGACATTTTTTTCTGTGATTTTTTTGGTAAAAAGAAAATCCTGCTGTTCTAGGATAGAGGATATTGTTCAGCACAAGCCCAGTGCCACTGCCACCCTTTCCCTCTGCTGGCACAGATATTGCTGTGATTTTTTTTTTTTTTTGTAAAAAAAAAGATTTTTGTAAAAAAAGACATCACAGATATGTCTGTGATAATTTTTATTAAAAAAAGATATTTCTGTATTTTTCTAAAAAAATAGCACATATATTTCTGCAATATTTTCTGTGATGTTTTCTGTAAAAAAAAGATAGCATAGCTATTTCTGTGATTTTTTTTCCTGTGATTTTTTTTTCCTGTGATATTTTTTGTAAAAAGCAAATGCTGCTGTTCTGGGCTGGAGGATCTTGGCTCATGTCAAGCCCAGTGCCCCTGCCACCCTTTCCCTCTGCTGTTTGTGTTTTTGTGTTGTTGTGGAAACTGCCCAGGCCCGGAGGTTCCTCGGGTTCTGTTTCTGAAAGGTGACACTGCGATCCCAAATCCCAGAGCCTGTAGGGCTCCGTGCCCTTCCTCAGCCCCAGCTCCTGATTTTGGGAGCAGGGAGATGGATGGAAAATTCCCCAGAGCAATAACCAAGTGTTTGCTGTGCAGAGGGTTCAATAAAAACCACTTTTCACCATCCCTCCCTTCCTTTTCCTCCCTTTTTCTGCTGTCTTTGTCTCCCTGTCTAATTCCCTATTTTGTAAAATCTGGTGGAAACCTCTCTTTAAAATCTTTATTCCCTTGAAATTATCAGGGATTAAAAACTTTTGGGCCAAGGTGAAAAGCAAGGCCTGAATCCTCTCTTTAGAATGTTTATTCTCTTGAAATTTTCACTTTTGGGATAGAAAGGAGCAAGAGAAGAAATCCACTCAGTTCTTTTGGCATCCAGGTGAAATGTTCCACATGCCCAAGATGAAAAGCAAGGCCTGAAACCTCTTAAAATCTTTATTCTTGTGAAATTATCAGGAATTTAAAACTTTTGGGATAGAAAGAAATGGGAGAAGAAATACACTCAGTTCTTTTGGCTTCCAGGTGAAACGTTCCACATGGACAAGGTGAAAAGCAAGGCCTGAAACCTCGCTTTAAAATCTTTATTCCCTTGAAATTACCAGTTTTGGGATAGAAAGAATGGTAAAATCCACACAGTTCTTCTGGTTTGCAGGTAAAATGCTGCACATGCCCAAGGTGAAAAGCAAGACGTGAAACCTCTTTTAAAAATCTTTATTCCCTTGAAATCATCAGGGATTTAAAACTTTTGGGATAGAAAGAACAGGAGAAGAAATTCACAGAGTTCTTTTGGCTCCCAGGTAAAACATGGCCAAGGTGAAAAGCAAGGCCTGAATCTTCTCTTTAGAATATTTATTCCCTTGAAATTATCACTTTTAGGACAGAAAGAATGGGAGAAGAAATCATCACAATTCTTTTGGCTTCCAGGTAAAATGTTCCACATGGCCAAGGTGAAAAGCAAGGCCTGAAATCTCTCTTTAAAATCTTTATTCCCATGAAATTATCAGGGATTAAAAACTTTCAGGATAGAAAGGAATGGGAGAAGAATTCCAGACAATTCTTTTGGCTTCCAAGTAAAATTTTTCACATGCCCTAGGCGAAAAGGAAGGCCTGAAACCTCTCTTTAAAATCTTTATTCCCTTGAAATTTTCACTTTTGGGATATAAAGGAACAAGAGAAGAAATCCACAGGTTTTTTTGCTTCCAGGTGAGACGTTCCACATGGCCAAGGTGAACGGCAGGGCCTGATGCTCTGTGTTTGTCATCCCCACTTTGCAAATCCAACACTGCAGCCCTGTGCTCCTGCCGGAAAGAAAAACAAACTGGGAACAATGGGAGAAAGGCCAGAGGCGGCCCTGGGAGGGAGCTCAGTCATTGCCCGGGCTCCAGCTGGAAAAGGGAACCCCAGGGCTGGGGATGGGGGAGCACAGGGGGCTGGGGTGCTGTCACCCCTCCTGAGCCCTCTGTGCTCCCTCATTCCAGTGCCTGACAGGGATTCTGGGCTTCCCAACCTTCCCTGAGCTCATTTTGGAGTTTCCAGGTTTCCAGGACTCTGCTCCTACCCAGGGTTGTGCTCTGAATCCGCGGGGAGGGAAGATGGGAGAAACCCAAAATGAGTTTATTTCTGAAGGCAGCGTTTGGAAAAAACCCACCGAGGTAGCCAAGAGCAGAAAATGCCGTTTGGGAGAGGGATGTGTTTGGTTTTCTGACTTCCAGAATAAAGGAGGAGTTTTAAAATAAAACCTTATTTTAATGAGTGATACCAAAAGTGCTGCACACGAGTTCCTCCTCACCAGAGGCACAGATTTCCCTGGAAATTAGAAAGAAAAACTAAAAAAATCAACTCCTGCACGTGCATTTAAGATGCTGTCCTTCCCCAAAAAATTGCATTTCCCAGTGTCCATGCCCAGGACATGCTGGAGGGGCTGAATGGAACCTCCCCTCACAAACGTGTGGCTGTTTTTCCTTCTCTCATGGCATAAATCATAGGAGAGGGGAAAAAAAAACCCCTGTTAGCACAGAGCTCAGGTTTGTTTATTTTTTTGCCAGCTGCAACATGCTACCCTCGGAGGGGTGGTGGAAAACCTGGGCTGCTGGAGGCTGGAGCGACATGTCAGCCCCAAGCTGGGCCCTGGCCCCTCTCCCTGAATTCCAGGAGCCCATTATCCACCTCCACAGATCCATTGCTGCACCCAGGGATGGAGTTCTTTCCAATTAAAGTCGGGGTTTTTTTTTATCAAATCAAATACCTGCACACTAAATCCCGCCGCTGGTGCCAGGCTGGCTCTGCCTCGCTCCTGCCTGGGGCACGGGGGGTTTGTTGGGGTGGCCGGGGAGGTCCCGTGGAGCTCAGGAAATTCTGCCTGACCTTCCCACCTTGGGGGGATTTTATTTTATTTTGTTTTTGGGGGAATGTTTACCACAACACATCCCAGGGCTGCTCCTTGATGGTAAAAATATTGCGGGGAGAAGCTGGGAGGCCTGGGGTGCTGGGCGGAGGAAGGAAGGGGCTCATAATGGGCTGCAGCCACCCGAGATGTTTGCTCATGTGTTTGCTGAGGCCAGTTTGTTTTGTTTATTAATAGGCCTTGAAATGCCAAGGGGAAGGGTTGGGGTGAGCTGAAAATGCCATATGTGCCTCTGGATGGATGGATGGATGGATGGATGGATGGATGGATGGATGGATGGATGGAGGCTCCTTTTGTTTTACTGGGGTGCTGGATTTTCCCTTTTTGTGCACCCCTGTTTCCCCTAGGAAAAGGTGCTGTTGGTATTTTAGAAGAGGTCAGAAATTCAGCAAATTAAACAATTTACTGCAGGTCAGTTTAATCATGGCCCAGCACTTTTTCCATGCTCAGATGCAACAGAGTCCACACAACAACTAAAAAAAAACTAAATAACACAAATAAATTAAATAATAAAAATTCATTAGATAATAAAAATTGATTAACTCATACAAATAAATTAATTAATTCATTCAGACTTGAGGGACTTTTCCAACCTCAGTAATTCTGGGATTATTACATATAGAAAGGAAATGTGTGGCTTTTCTAGATATTTTTGATTTTGAAGGATGAATTAATCTGAAGTTGAGATAAAAGTGCATCTAAAAAACTTGGATGTGTGGAGACACTCTGGACATAAATGGAGCAGGAATTAATTCCAAAGAGGAAAAACCAGTACACAAAGAAGGTGTCAGAAGTACAGAGTGCGTTTTGGGTGGTTTGGACAATTCCACAGAGCCTGAACCTCAGTCTCCTTCTGAGCACTGATCTCCGGGCCTAAAACCCAGCTTGAGTCACTCCAGTTCAGGCTTTTATCATCTGCAGCGGAGCTGGTGGGGTCAGGGTCCAGCACTGACTCACACTGAGGTTTAAAACATGCAGGATCTGAAAGGCAGCGGAATCCAGCAGGGTTGAGGTGTTCCTGAGGGTTCTGTCTCATAGCAAATCCAAGAATTCAGAGGTTAAGATCTGAGATCTTCCCCAACCCCCCCAGAAGATGCAGATACAGGGATCTGTATACCCAGGAATCTGAAAGGTTTGATACAACCAGGAATTGGAAAGGCAATAAAATCCAGTTTTGTTTCATGACAAGTTCAGCAAATCCAAGAATTCAGAAGATCTGAGATCTTCCCCAACCTCCCCAGAAGATGCAGATCCTTCAGGGATCTGTACATCCAGAATCTGAAACGTTTGATACAACCAGGAATTGGAGAGGCAGTGAAATCCAGCAGGATTGAGGTACTTCTGGAGGTTTTGCCTCATAGCAAATCCAAGAATTCAGAAGATCCTTAGGATCTGAGATTTTATCCACACTCCCCAGAAGATGCAGATCCTTCAGGGATCTGTACATCCAGAATCTGAAAGGTTTGGGACAACCAGGAATTGGAAAGGCAATAAAATCCAGCAGAATTAAACTGCTTCTGGAGGTTTTATCTCATTACAACTTCAGCAAATCCAAGAATTCAGAAGATCCTTAGGATCTGAGATCTTACCCAACCTCCCCAGTAGATATAAATCCTTAGGGGAGGGTGACCCCCACATGAAACGGGTCCTGCCCAGGCCCTCTGGTGCCTCATTGTTCTCCCTGCTCCAAGGGGGAGGAATCAGCCCCCCAAGGAATGGCCCAGAGACAAAACATTAATTGTGGAGTGATTTAATTGCATTATAGCCCTTATTAAACGAGGCACAGAACATAAAGGTGGCCTGCTGTATTTCTGATGCAGATATTATGGAAATTTATGTCGCTGATGATGCCAATCTCGTGAGCCCCCTCAGGTTTCTGAACAGTTTCCAAGCTGTCCCCCTTGCTCAGGGGGGAATTCTTTTTAATTTTGTTCTGGTTTTGCAGAGGGTGAACCCCCCGTGCGTGTTTTGTGTGCTGCCCTTTCCTGCCTCTGGCCCTGGGTTCTTTTGGCTGCTGGAAGAAAATTTGTTTCTGAGGTGAAAAAATTTGCCTTTTAAATTTCTGCACAGTTCATACCCAGATTATAATTCATAGCCAGGGCTGAATACCAAATGACCCTGCTCCTCATTTCCACAAATATCCTGAAAGGCGGAGAGGGAGGCGAGGGAAAGCGCTGGCCCAAATCCAACGCTGTTCCCAAATCAATGGCATTTATGGAAAGGTTGGATTTGGCCTCTTCCATCTTTCATTTCAAGCTCTCAGATTAACAGAATATAAATATTGCATGATGCCCCAGAGCTGCCCCAGCAAATGGCTCCAAGATGCATCTTTCCCCCCTTGAACAAGGCAAATATTGTGGGATGGAGGCTCCAGGAGAAAGACTGGAAAAGCTGTTAGTGCCTGTGTGCTCCAAGGTGCTTGTGGAGACTGAAACTTGGAGGAGAAACTCCCCACACGAACCAGAAACTCTTTTTTTTTTTGGCACGGCCAGAACAATCCACAGTTGCTTTTTCCATGATGCATCATTAAAAAGGTTTCGTCAAACTTAGTCCTGCTGGTTCCACGCTGTCTGTTATCCCAAGAATTTTCCATAACAAAGGGAAAGAAGGAAATGTGGGCTTTATTGAGAGGGAGATAAACTGGCTGGAAATTGTGCTGAAGAGTTTTCAATGCTGTTGAACAAGGTTTGCCATCTCCTGGGAGTTGTGGCTTATTCCTGCTCTGTTCCCTGTTCTCCAGAGGTGTGGGAGCATCTCAGAGCTTTTAATTATTAATTAATCACCTTAATGTGAGCCCAGGAGTGCTGGGGGGGATGTTGGGATGCCAAGCAAAGGGATTTATCCTGGCAAACCCCATCCCACCATCCCTGCTCTGCCACATCAGAACAGTGACCAAGCACAGGTTTCACTTCCATTTTGGAATCATTTTTCAATCATTCTGGAATTGAAATTTTGGGATAAAATACAGGGATTTCATCTGAATCCCCACAGATGCCAAGCTCTGGTCCCATACCTGTGGTATGGGAGCAGCTCAGAGCTTTTAATTAAGAATTAATCACCTTAATGTGAGAACAGGAGTGCTCCGTGACAGTGGTTCCATCTGTTGGGATGCCAAGCAAAGGATTTATCCTGGCAAACCCCATCCCACCATCCCTGCTCTTCCACACCAGAACAGTGACCAAGCACAGGCTTCATTACCATTTTGAAAATGAAATTTCCAAATTTTGTTGCTTTCTGGGATTGAAATTTTGGGATAAAACACAGTGATTTAGGCTGAATCCCCAGGGATGCCAAGCTCTGGTCCTTTGGGATACCTGTGGTGTGGAACACGTGGTTGTGATTGCTCCATCCGTGCTGGAGCTGCTGTTCCTGTGTCCTTTTTCTGGCCCATCATTAATAAACTGGGAATTCCATGCCTGATTTCCACGGTGTCCTGCTGAAAACCACCTGGGTTTCACTTTTCAGCAAGACTGAAAATGAATAAAAGAAGAAGAGGGGGGCTGAGCGTGGTGGTTGTGTTTGAGCTGGGATCTCAAAGTCTTGATTGAATGAGCTGGAAAAAACACGACTGGAAATTCAGATATCCAGGGGTTGTGAAGGATTTTCCAGCATTTTCTCCTCACATAGGAACCTTCCACTCAACAGGACCTTGCCCAAATCTTTGTTGCCTCAATGGGATGTGCACTGATCCTTTATCATGTCTCATCTGTGGGGATGGAGAACAATTTATCCCATTCTGAATTCCCTGGATTTCAAACCCCAGTGTTTGTCCTTCCTGTTTCTCCTTGCTTTGGCTGCTTCACTCCAGTTCCTCCCACTCTCCTGTGCCTCCTTTCCCAAACCCCTGACCCGGTCTCACCAATCCAGGTGATTTTTGGGATTGATCCTTTTCCAGGAGCTGTTACAGGAGGCTGCCTTTGCCAGCAGGTGTCACCATAAGAGAACAATAATTCCAGTTCCAGCTTGGCTGTTCTGCAGGAAACGGGAATTCTGTCCCTGCTGCACATCCCATGGAAGCTCCTTTATTCCACACTGGCTTAGAAAATTAGAAAGGCCTGCAAAAAAATAAATAAAACGAGATTTTTTGCGTTTCCCAAGCAAAGGGGACCACACTGAGTTTGGAAAGGAACTTGGAAAAATTATCAGGGATTTTGTGGAGTGGGTGAGGATTTGGGATGGCAGAGGCCTCTGGGTCTGTGTCCATGAATTCCTGGGGCTGCAGGAGCAGCTTTTCCTCCTTTACAATTCCTGTGTGCCCTGAGCTGGGTTTGCTCCTCAGACATTGGAACCACACCCAGGTGTGTGCGAGCTCTCACTGGGATTTATCCCAGGGATCTGCAGAATTCAGGGGTCACTGCAGAGCTGAGGGTCCCCTTGTTCTGCTGCTCTCCCTTTGCCTTGCACAGGATTTCAGTCACACCCTGTGCACAAACCACCAGCAACAAGTGTCCATCCAAAGCATTGTCACCAGAGGCTTTGACAAAAGTGGATTTTCTCCCAGATTCCATTATTTCCACAAGCTCTGACTCTGCACAGGGTTTTTTTGGGGTGATTCTGTCAGAATCAGTCATTTTTTTGGATTCTGGGTGGCTGCAGCACCGGCAGCTTTTCCTCCTTTACAATTCCCTGAGCTCTGGTTTTTTGCACAAAGCACCAGCAACAAGTGTCCACCCAAAGGATTGTCACAGATGCTTTGACAAAAGAGCATTTTCTCCCAGATTCCATTATTTCCACCAGCTGTGACTCTGCACAGGGGGTTTTTTTTGGGGTGATTCTGGCAGAATCAGTAAATTTTTTGGAGTCTGGGTGGCTGCAGCACAACCTGGATCCCCGGGGCTGCCACGTGCCAGGGAAAGGGTCTGAGAAAGCGTTTTTGGGTTTCTCTTTCCTTGCATAAATATTGGAAATCAAACCTTGCAAACTGCAGGATTCCTATTTAGCTCTTTATCTAAATACACCCCCAAAATAAAATAGCGTTGTTCGAAATTTCCAGGGAAGCTGAAGGCCTAAAGCATTGGGTGAGATGTAAATTTCTTAAAATATTTATCCATCCATAAGTGGCTACATATTTGACATTATTATAGGGTTTCTCAGTGTTCCATTTTATTAAAAAATATTTATTTGGTTTCTAAGATTACTGCTTCTCCGACCACAGAAAATTCAATTACCGAAAACTGCAGCTATCAAATTGGTTGAAAATAAATAGCCTTTTATCCAAACCTGGCAGGGGCTGGTTTACTTTTAATACGTAGCCATAAAAAAAAAAAAAGAAGCTCTTTCCACCGAGAGCCGGTTGGTTACGGAGCGAGAAGCCAAGGAATACTTTGCATCATCAGGTTTTATTTAAAATAAGGGAGAGAGGGGGAGAAAATAAGTCATTATGAGCTTAATTAGCAGCTAATTATTCTGGTTTTTTTGTTTGAATAAGAGACAGGGGATGTCTCAAGGCGTTCCTTTTGTTAGGATAAGTGAGTTTTGATTCACGAGTTCAGGGAATTCAGGGAGCCATCCCGAATATTTCCTGGAAGATCTGGATGTTCCCTTACCTGCGAGGTTTAAAGTGGAGTTTGCAAGTGGCAATATATATAACAGAAATTATATTATATTGAAATTATTGGTAATTATATAGAAATAATAGAAATTATTGCTAATTATATAGAAATAATAGAAAATATTGCTAATTTTATAGAAATAATGGAAATTATATTATATAGAAATAATAGAAATCATATTACATAGAAATAATAGAAATTATTGCAAATTATATAGAAATAATGGAAATTATTGCTATCTATATAGAAATAATGGAAATTGTTGCTATCTATATAGAAATAATGGAAATTATTGCTAATTATATAGAAATAATATAAATTATATAGAAATAATAGAAGTTATTGCTAGTTATATAGAAATAATGGTAATTATATTATATAGAAATAATATAAATTATTGCTAGTTATATAGAAATAAGAGAAAATATTGCTAATTATATAGAAATAATAGAAAATATTGCTAATTACATAGAAATAATGGAAATTATTGCTAGTTATATAGAAATAATAGAAAATACTGCTAATTATATAGAAATAGTAGAAATTATCGCTGGAAGAAGGGCTGGAGACCACCTGGGCGGGTTTTGTTAATTGGTTTTCATAGTTTATTAATGAAGGAGGGACCCGAGTGTGGATAAAGGATTTGGGATAGAGGGGTGTCCGCTCAGCCCCAACAACTTCTGACCTAACAATGATCCTAAAAAAGCAAAATAATCCAGAAGGGAGCAGATTAAAAAGAACATTTCCCATTTCCACCCCTTAACCCCGCGCCTTTAATTCGTTCTCTTCTCCAGGGCTGCCGCATCCCTTCCCGTCCCCAGCGCTCCCGCATCTTTCAGCCGGGCCCGGGGGGCATCAAAGGGCGGAATGTGAAGCATCCCTGCCCCGTGGCACGGCGGCAGCGGCGCTAACAGGAGCTGTTGGCGCTGCCCCGGCGCGGAGCCCCCGCTGGCCGCACATCAAGGATGCTGCTGAGAGATGGGGATGCTCCAAAGAGCCGCCCCGGCATGAAAAGGCACCGGATCAAAGCTGGCCGCGAAGGGAGATAACGCCCAAAAATGCCTCGCTGCCCATGGGCCAGGGAACCTCTGAGGGGAGCTGAGGGTTAAAGGAGATGCGGGAATAAAAATCTCGAGGTTCGTCTCTTTGGAAAGACAATGCCCTGGAGGGAAATCGGGCAAATTTTAACCCTGCTGAGATGGGTTAAAATATTCCCGTGTGTCTCCCACCGGGCACAAGGGGAGAATCGCAGCTCTCGCCATTCCTGGGAAGCTGGAAGTGTTTTGTGATTCCTGATTTCTGAGTTTCCAGACTTTGGGAATGCACGGGAGGAGGATCAGCCGGAGATCTTGGCCAGAGCTCAAGGGTCAAGGCAGCAAGCCCAAACTTTTCCCAATTTATCCCTTTAGGTGAGACTAAAATTTACCTGGAGATCTCAGCCAGAGCTCAAGGGTCAAGGTAGCAAGCCCAGACTTTTCTCAATTTATCCCCTTTAGGTGGGACCTAAATTTACCTGGAGATCTTGGCCAGAGCTCATGGGTCAAGCCAAACCTTTTCCCAATTTATCCCCTTTAGATGGGACCTAAATTTACCCAAAGATCGTGGCCAGGGCTTGTGGGTCAAAGCAGTGAGTTGGACTTTAGGTGGGACTTAAATTTACCCGGCCAGAGCTTGAGGGTCAAGCCAAACCTTTTCCCAATTTATCCCCTTTGTGTGGGACCTAAATTCACCCAGAGATCTTGGCCAGAGCTCGAGGGTCAAGGCAGCCAGCTGGACTTTAGGTGGGACCTGAATTTACTCTGAGATATTGGCCAGAGCTCGTGGGTCAAGCCAAACCTTTTCCCAATTTATCCCCTCTAAGTGGGACCTAAATTTACCTGGAGATCTCAGCCAGATCTCGAGGGTCAAGGCAGCAAGCTGGACTTTAAGTGGGACCTAAATTTGCTTGGAGATCTTGGCCAGAGCTCAAGGTCAAGCCCAACATTTTCCCAATTTACCCCCTTTAAGTGGCACCTAAATCCCCCCTGCCCTGGGCCATCCAGCCGCCGGGCAGAGACATCACAAAGGCTTTTGCTGCCAGGTTTAATAAAGTGCAATAACGCTTAGGAAGGGCTTTAAGGAGATTTTGTGAGGAAAGGACTCACTTGGGGGTGAAGAATAGCTGGCTGCTCTTGCCTGGATGTGGTTTTGCAGGTCTGTGCACACATCCCATTGTACACAAAAGCCACTTATTTGTTCAAGGCCGTTGCTGAGTGTATTATGTGACACGGAGCCATCCAGCGAGGCTGCTCCAGCCAGAACTGCCGGCAGAGCAGAGCCCGGACCTGCACCTTAATCCCCTAATTCTGCCCTGATTTCCCAATTTCACGGTGAGGTGAAGGCTCCCTGAGCTCAGAGTGGGTTGTGCAGGAAGACCAAACCCCTCCGTGGCTTTTCCAGAAGCCTTTCCCAGCTCCCCCCTGCTCCCTGCAGAGCCGGGGGTGCGATGCTGCTGAAATGTTCTTGGGGGATAAAATGCAGTTGAGGGATCTGTAATGGATCCTGCACTCAAAGCCAATAGAGCATGAGCTCAGCAATCAGTTGGCAGCCCATAAAATCTCCGGTACCTTTCTTTTCTTTTCCTTTTATTCTTTTTATTTTTTTTTTTATTTTCCCTCTGGTTCTTAAAGCGATGGTGCGAGGGAAGCTGAAAGATTGGGAATTACAAGGGCATGTAGAAGAGGCTAACAGCAGGCTTGTTAGCTAAAAGAGCAAGAATAAGCTGAGAAGCAAGAAGAAGCTGATAAGGAGCTTTCTCTAAGGCTGTAACTAAAGAGACTGAGAGAAGTGAAGAATTGAAGAAAGATAAGAGAATTTTGTAGCTAGACAAAGTATTTTTAAAAGTTAGTTGAAGTTTCTGTAACTTTTCACTAATAGTGTTATGTTGACTTATTGTAGCTACTAGTTAGAGTAGAAGAAGTGTAAACAATTGAAAAGGGTATAAAAAGCTAGCTATGTTCAATACTCAAAAGTAGCTTTCTGAGACTATTTGTAGTCTCTGCTTTGTGTTGTAACTGCCTCAACAGCGACAGGGGCAGCTCTAGATTTCTATATAAATGGGAATAAAAATTGCAGTTTTCTGTTTCTGGAATAAAAGTTTCCATTTTCTGTTGGGCTGGGTGAGTGCAGTGATGTCCCCACTGTCCTGCTCAGGCTGAGCCCAGCCTAAACTCCCACTCTTAGCTTGTGCCTCCTGCTTTAACAGCACTAAAACAACATCACTCACAGCAATCCCTGGAAGTGTGCTGGCCCAAAAACCTCCTGGATTTATATATATTTTTTGAATGTCTGCTTGCAGATAACGTTGCTTAAAAACCCTGCCTTGAATAAAGAGCTTCTTTGGGGTTTTTTTATATGGGAGTTAGTGCTTAATGTTGCCTTGGTAGCAGAGACCCTTCGTGTTCCAGGGTTCCTACAAATAACACATTGACTGTGGCCCCACTTTATATTCTCACTAAATCAAGGTAAAGTTTTTTAAAGCCCAATTCATATTAGAAAATTTTCCTGCGGGTGTGAAGTGATTTTGACAGAGGCGCAGCTCGCGCCGAGAACCCTCCAGACTTGTGGCTTTCAGAGCAAAGAAGGGAAAAAATATAGCTTGGGGTGGGGACAGGAGGCAGAGAGAGCTGAGAGGACCCTTTGGTCTTTAATTCATGTCAGGAGAGCCCCAGCTGTCGCCCAGCACTTGTCCCAGATTTATGGATCATCTGTTTTGTTAATGCTTGTGGATCTCTTGCTGAACATAACCCTTCTGGAGGGGTTTCTGGCTGATCAAAGGCTGCTGGGGTTATAAATGTCCCTGTGATATCTTGAGGTTTTGCTGAGAAGAAGCTGCATTGATGGAAGGGTTTTGGGGCTTCTGACAAAGCCATATTTCTTCCCTGTGTGTCTCCACAAGCTGCACTTTCATTTTCTGCGTATTGAACAATCTGGGCTTTAAAAGAACCGGCTGAGGGGTTTCTGGGCTGGATGTGACCATGTGGAGCAAGGCTATTTACTCATTGCCAGTGTTACCTGAAATACTGATCAGCCACTTTGAAATATTTGCAACATTTCGTCTCGAATTCACTCAAAGTAATTTTGAAATTTTCAGAATTACAAACATTTTGTCGTTTGAGTGAATGTAATTGAGTAAGGAGCCTGATCAAGGTGCTGCCTCTGTGGTTTGGGAGCCTCTTCCTCCCTTCACCCCCTTCTCCTGGGGATTCATGTTTTGGGATGCTCACTTTTGGTATTTTCTGGGTCTCCAGGATGAAGGAGGAATTGAGAATCTGACTCCATGTTCTTGAATCTTGCTCCTTGCTTGAATCTTGCTAGAATTCCTTTGAAAGAGCATGAAAATGGCCCCAAAATGTGAATTTAAGGTGAATTTTTGCTTTCAGAACCAAAGCAGGGGCAGCTCCCAGCCCCTGGCTGGAGCAGTGGGGACAGACCATGGCATTTTGGGGTTTTGGAGCAAAGGTGTTAATTTTCATCCATTTTTAGCCAGGCATGATTATTGCTGGCCCCAGCATTTCATTGGAAATGCTTTAATTGCTTGAGAACAAACTGCTGGACACAATTCCCACAGCAGCTGAGCGATACTTGGGGAGCCAAAGGTTCTGGCAGGGCCAGGATTATTCTGCGTGTGAGGGGCACAGAGCGCTCCATGAAAAGCCAAAATCCCAGCCTGCTGTCCATTCCATCACTCCCCAGGAATTCAAGGAGAATTCCATCAGAAATCTGTGTTTTAGGTACAAATTTGGAGGGTTTATTGGCGCTTTAAAGTGCGCTCAGATTATTTTCCTTTAATTCCGAGCTGCACCCAGCCGAGCCTGGTGTCGTTTTACAGACGTGAAAACAGAGAAATTCTCTTCTCAAATTCCCTCTTGTTTATTGGTGAGGATTCTCCTTTCTTTTACAGCAGCCACGGGGAGGAATTCATTGCCTGAGCTGGTTTTATTTCTGTTATTTATGTTCCTCCTTCAGTGTTTGTTAATCTGAAATCAGATAACAAACTCTGGCCCATCTGATTTGAGGCTGAGAAAAGAGAGAAAAGCTGCAGCATCTGAGCTAATAATTCATAATTAATAAGCTTTGCGTATTTCTGAGGTTGGCAACGTTCTCAGGGCAGTTCAAAGGTTTTATCCTCTTTTCATTTGTTCCAAATAATGAGATTTTTTTTCCAACTTTCTGTTGAATTGGATCAGACCCTCTGGAAAAAAATTGATGTTAAGATGAGCTCTCAGTTCTGCTGACAAGAGGAATCCATGGGAGTTTGTGTAGGGATGAGTAAAATTGGGATTACATTTGATTTTCTGCATTTCTCACAGTGTTATCTGTGGAGCCACGAGCAAACGTTTGAATCTTTGGTGGTGAATCAAGAAAATCTGGGAATGCTCAGGGCACAGATGGAGCAGCAGGAAAGGTTTGGAGTGTTCAGTGATGCTGTGCTGAACACAGAAATCTGCAAAAATCCCCAATTCCCTTCAAAGTGAAGTAAAAAATAATCTCATGTACTAATTTCTGATATTAATGCAACATTAATTAATATCTGTACACAAAAATCTGTAAAAATCCCCAATTCCCTTCAAAGTGAAGTAAAAAATAATCCCATACATTAATCTCTGATATTAATGCAACATTAATTAACATTAACATTAACATTAACATTAACATTAACATTAACATTAACATTAATTAACATCTGTACACAAAAATCTGTAAAAATCCCCAGTTCCCTTCAGGATGAAGTAAAAAAATAATCCCATATATTAATTTCTGATATTTATGCAACATTCCTCCAGGAATCTTGCTGGAATTCCTTTAAAAGAGCATGGAATGACCCCAAAGTGTGAATTTAAGGTGGGGTTTTGCTCTCCTTTCCAAAAAGAAAAGTGAAACTGAGGAAATGCAGGAATTTTGAAATAAAGACCAGAAATACAGATTGAAACCCCAAAGTTTGTTTCTCCTGCAGTGAAAGCCACTCTCCTTTTCTGACTGGGTCCAGAGTAACTCACAATCAAATTTCCAGGATTTTTCATGGAAGTTTTCCAGCCTGGAAGCACAGGGGGAGCATGTAGAGACAGCAGAGGATGGAAAAGGGGTGGGAAATTCCCCAATAAATCTGTCAGTAGCAAAGACCCTTGGAAGGAGCTGGGTTTGTAGCTGTCTCCAGCTACCACATCCCATCTTTTCACAGCAGAAAGAGCTGGGTTTAAAACCCCATTTCTCCTCTGAAAAATGTTAAATTTGCTGGCATAAGATGGCAGCTTTTGACATTGGAATATGGGGCCATTCCATGAGATTTACAGTCTCCAAGTCCATATTCCCTTGAAGATTAAACCTTCATTAAGTTCCCCCTTTTTTTTTTTCCCCCCTTTATTTCCTGCCTTTTGCTCACATCGCACTCTGACTTTCATAAGCACTCCTGGGTTTAGTGCTTTAATAAAAACAGCTTTGGGGGAGGTTTAAAGGCCCTTCAGGTTCCCCCAAAACCTCCTGGAAACCCCCCTAAATCAGCAACCCAGCCTCCCTTCCCCATCCCCTCCTCTCCCACCCCACATCCTCACTGAGATGCATCCAGAAGAAGGCAGCCTGGAATTCCAACCTCAATTTTTCTCTTTTTCTCTCCCTTTTTTGGGATATTTTCCCTGCTTTTTCTCTCCTTTTTTGGGGATTTTCCCCTTCCTTTTCTCTCCCTTTTTTGGGATTTTTTTTCTTCCCATTTTCTCTTTTTCTCTCCCTTTTTTGGGGGATTTTTTTCCCCCTCCTTTTTCTCTTTTGCTCTCCCTTCCTTGGGGATTTTTTCCCCCATTTTCTCTTTTATTTTTTTCCCCCAGCTTTTGGGATTTTTTTTCCCTTTTTCTCTTCCTTTTTTGGGATTTTTCTCCCCATTTTCTCTTTTTCTCTCTCTTTTTCGGGGATTTTTTCCCCTCCATTTTCTCCTTTTTTCTCCCTCTTTTGGGATTTTTTCTCCTTCTTCTCTCCCTTTTTTTGGGATTTTTTTTCTCCCCATTTTCTCTTTTTCTCTCCCTTTTTTGGGACTTTTTTTTTCTCTCTCCTTTTTGAGATCCCCCCCATTTTTTCTTATTCACACCCTTTTTTGGGATTTCCCTCCCCCTCCATTTTCTACTTTTTCACCCTTTTTTGGGATTTTTTTTTTCTCTCTCCTTTTTGGGATTTTTTCCCCATTTTCTCTTTTTCTCTCCCTTTTTTTGGGAGATTTTTTCCCCCTCAGTTTTCTCCTTTTCACTCCTCTTTTTGGGGATTTTTTCCCCCATTTTCTCTTTTTTTCCCATTTTTTTAGGATTTTTTCACCCATTTCCTCCTTTTCTCTCCCTTTTTTGGGATATTTTCCCTCTCCATTTTCTCTCCCTTTTTTAGGATTTTTTTCTTTCTCCTTTTTGGGATTTTTCCCCATTTTCTCCTTTTCTCTCCTTTTCTGGGATATCATTTTTCTCCCTCCTTTTTGGTTTGGTTTTTTTTCCCATTTCCTCTTTTTCTCTCCCTTTTTTGGGATATTATTTTTCCCTCTCTTTTTGGGGATTTTTCCCCCATTTTCTCCTTTTCTCTCCCTTTTTTTTCGGATATTTTTTCCCCATTTTCTCTTTTTCTCTCCCTTTTTTGGTTTGTTTTTTTTTTTCCCCATTTTCTCCTTTTCTCTCCTTCTTTTGGGATATCATTTTTCTCCCTCCTTTTTGGGATTTTCCCCCCCATTTTCTTCCCATTTTTGTGACTTTCCCCCCATTGTTATGACTAGACAGCGGATCCTAGCGCGCGCATTATTCCGGCTGTGCCGCGGGACTCCCGCTGCTCGGAATGCCACTGCTCCCCGCGAGGAGATCTCCTCTCCCCGGCCATATTTCTGCCCCAGGAATATTTTGCTGGCAGCTCCAGCCAGGCAGCGTTGGAGAGCTGCGGTAGTTTGTTGTCAAAATGAAAAATGGTTCAGTGCAAAAGGTCCCGGCGCGGGGATGCGAACAATCAAGGAGCACTAAGTCAAGCGTTTGACAAGGAACTTTGGTCTTGCTGTTAAATACCACTTAATATTGTCCTGCCCCATAATCCCTGCTGTTTAACAACCCTGGAATCGGGGCTGGGGATGGCATCCTGCCTTTCCTGAGGGGAAAAGCCCGGCCAGATGTCAGGGCAGAGGGAAAGATGTGTCTGTTAATGGCCCGGGGAAATTGAGATGTTGGGAGGAGGAGACAATTGCAGGCGCGTTGTGGTCTGGGTTCTGCTTTGGGGTTTTTGTGGGGGTGCCAGTTGTGGGTTTCTCTGGGTCTGGATTGAAGGCACTTGGGACAGTAATTCATGCTGGGACTCAGGTGTTTATCATTTCTTATCAGTAAAGCTGTGAGTTCTCAGCTTTTCATTAGAAGGCACAAAATGGCCAACAGTCTCTTGATACGAGGTCTTCTAAGGCTAAACTATCCAATCTATCCAATTAAGAGCTGACACCTGGATTATTTCCCCTTTTAACCCAAAAACTGATCCCATAGAGCTGCAATGTGGATTTTTCCACCTAATTACAAAATGCCACCCAAACCCATGGAGAAGAATTGTGGGGGTCCCAGTTGTGGGTTTCTCTGGGTCTGGATTGAAGGCACCTGAGACAGTAATTCATGTTCAAACTCAGGTGTTTATTATTTCTTATCAGTAAAACTGAGTTCAGCAGCTTTTCATTAGAAGGCACAAAATGGCCAACAATCTCTTGGTACAAGGTCTTTTAAGACTAGACTGTCCAATTATTCAGATTATTTATTATTTTTTTTTTCGGATTATTTATTATTATTCAGATTTCCCTTTCTAACCCAATAACTGATCCCAAAGAGCCCCCAATGAGGATTTTTCTGCCCAATTACAAAATGCCACCCAAACCCATGAGGAAGAAGTGTGGTGGTACCAGTTGTGGGTTTCTCTGGGTCTGGATTGAAGGCACTTGAGATGATAGTTCATGCTCAAACTCAGGTGTTTATTATTTCTTATCAGTAAAACTGAGTTCAGCAGGTTTTCATTAGAAGGCACAAAATGACCAACAATCTCTTGTACAAGGTCTTTTATGACTAAACAATTAGGAACTGACAAGACTATCCAATTAAGAACTGACACCTGGATTATTTCCCTTTTAACCCAATAACTGATCCCAAAGAGCCGCAATGGGGACTTTTCTGCCCAATTACAAAATGCCACCCAAACCCATGAAGAAGGAGGAAGAAGCATGAAGAAGAAGAAGCCCAGGACAACACCCTGTGCCCTCCATCTTGCTGCCATCCACAGCACACTAAAAATCCCAAAACCTCAATTTCTCACCAAGCAATTCACCTCCACTGCTCTCTATAATCTATTTCACACTTTTGTGGGTTCTGGTCTATTCTGGAGTTTAGGAAACTTCCTCCATGGATGAGGGTCACAGTCAGTGCTTCCCTGGGGGTCAGGGCACCCAGAGCAGACACAGAAATATTCCCTGCGGTGCCCTGGCTTTCCCCAGGTTTGTGTGCAGTGCAGTTCAGCTGAGGGGGGTTGGAGGTGAAAGCTGAGGAATTTCCAGCCCTCCTGGAAGCTGCCACGTGCAGGGAGCAGCCTCGGAGCATCCCGGCCTTTCTTTGCAGTGGAACTGGAAAGTTTTGCTGTTATCACCTCAATCTCCACGGCTTCACCTTAAAAAGTCCTTCCCTGTGGGACAGGCTGTCTTTTCCAGGGAAGATTTGTTGCCTGCAGGCCGTGACCTCTCCTGTGTCCATGCTCTGACTGGTCCTGCTCAGATAAACCTCAGATCCCAGGGATGTTTTCCTCCTTGCTTTCAATCCCTGAGCCCAACCATCCCGGCTCCTTTCTCTGTTTTCATACATCTTTTTGGTTGTTTGGGTTCTTTAATAACTCTAAAATAACTGATATTTATTCTTCATTTTTGTTTTAATCTTTTTTATTTAATCTTTGTCAATAAGAACCTTTCCTATTCCCTAAAATCCACTTCTAACAGCCAGGAGAGCAAAGAAAACCCCCTTAAACTGCCAGAGCTGAAGCTCCAAAATCACCCTGGTGTCTCCAGCCCAGCTGGAAATGCCAGTCCCAGCATTTAGGCTCAGCCTAAGGGTGCTCTAGGCAGGCCCAAACATCCATCCCCGTTTTCCCCAGGATTTCCCAGGGATGGTGTCCCATCAGCAGCTCCAGGGTTGTTAATGGAGCACGGTCCTGAGCCAGTGGAAATGTCTCACTCTGGATTAAAAATGAGATTTTCAGGATCACTCTGGAGCTCAGCCCAGAGCTTTGCCTTTGGGGCTGTCCAAGAAGGTCCTCAGGAGCTGCTGTGGTTGTTTCCCTCTGGTTTCCATCATCATCCGTGGAAATTTCAGGATGCTGAGGCCATGGGCAGCCAGGGTGCAGCGGAACTTTGTCCTCAATTCTGCTCCATCAGGCTCGAATCCTGCAGAGCTTGCTCTTGAGGAATGCTCTGTGAAATTCTTGTGGGCTGAGAGCAGAAAACAGTAAATCAGAGTTCTGGGCTCCTGCACTCGATTCTTTCATCTCCAGCTATTCTAATATTTCTCAAAAAAAAATTAGAGATAATTACCTCGTTATGTACTCTCTCAATAAAAATAAAAAAATCAAAATTTATTTCTGGACCTTTCCAAATTCTTCTTCATTGTCTGGGAAGTTCCCTGCTCTTCTTTTCCATCTGGCCAAGTGATTCAGGAAAAGCACTCAGCTCATTTTAATTATCAGCTTTTCAGCTGCAAGGAAAGCGATTGGATCTTTCACAAAAATGATTGGAAAACCCCAAAATCTGCTGGAGTCAAATTCCCAGCCATGTGGTCGGAAAGGAACAACTTCCTTTCCTCTTCTTTTGAAAGTTTTGGGCTCTGATGGTCACTCTAAATCCCATTCCCTGAACATCCATTTTCAACCAGATAATTTGGCTGATATCCAAAAAAATCCATTTTCAGATGGATAATTTGGTTGATATAAAAAAAAATCCATTTTCAACCAGATACTTTGGTTGATATCCAAAAATCTCCAATTTCAACCAGATACTTTGGTTGATATCCAAAAAAATCCATTTTCAACCAGATACTGTGGCTGATATCCAAAAATACCCATTTCCAACCAGATACTTTGGTTGATATCCAAAAAATTCCATTTTCAACCAGATACTTTGGTTGATATCCAAAAATCTCCATTTTCAACCAGATACTTTGGTTGATATCCAAAAAAATCCATTTCCCCCCAGACCCTGGGGATGAGCTCCGAGCTGGAATCCAGTTTGCAGCTGGAATTTTGCCTCGGGAGCCTGGGAGCAGCTGGAGGCACCCCAGTCACTCTGCACCTTGGCCCTTTCCTCCGACAAACCCAAACCTTTACTATCCCGAGCTGCTTCCTGGGCTGGCTCCTCTCCAGGGCTGCTCCTGCCACAATCCCCGGCTCTCTCTGGGGACGTTTCCCTCTCTCCACATTTCCATTTCCTGAGCTCAGTTAATGGGACCCACCTGGGCATGGGTCAGCAGAAGAATCCAGATTTTTGGGAAGCCTCCTTGGAGACTCCATCCCAGGGAGGACAGGAAGCTGGGGCTGATATCACAGAGGGTGAAAAATGCATTTGGAGATGAGTGGATTCACTGGGAGAGGCAAATTCCTGATGGGGAACCCCAATAAATCCATGGGAAAGGGAAATTCCCAATGGGGAGCCCAAATAAATCCATGGGAGAGGCAAATTCTCAATGGGGAGCCCAAATAAATCCCTGAGTGTCACCAGTCAGGAATGTCCCAGAGTGTTTCAGGAGGAGTGTTGCCCTGATTTTTTAAGATTTTTTTAAAGTTTTTTACGATTTTTTACGATTTTTAAGATTTTTAAAATATTTTTTAAGATTTTTGAAGATTTTTTTAAAGATTTTTTTAAGATTTTAAAAGATTTTTTTAAGATTTTTAAAATATTTTTTAGGATTTTTTAAGATTATTTTAAGATTTTTAAAATATTTTTTAGGATTTTTTAAGATTTTTTAAAGATTTTTTTAAGATTTTTTTAAGATTTTTTTAAGATTTTTTTAAGATTTTTTAAGAAGATTTTTTAAGATTTTTTAGGCTTTTTGATGTTTACATTCTTGTGACAAACTTCCCTATAAACTTGATGTAAATAACTCGTTGTTTTGCATTTTTTTATGGAGGAGGAGGAATTTGATGGGCTGTTGGTTTGTCCAGTGTCATTGTCCACTGGGCTGGGCGTCTGAGGGACAGGAGCGTTCTGAGGATCCAATCACCTCTAAATAACTAATTAACCTTTCTAATTATAGAATAACTAAGGAGGAGGGTTCTGAGGATCCCATCAGCTTTAAATTATAGACTAACTGAGGCAGAGAGGAGCTTTGCTCTCAGGGTGAGTGATGCACTCAGTGAGGCCCTGAAGAAGCAGGAGCAGGTGAAAACTCTTGGCTGGACAGCCAGGCTGGAACACTGCCTTTATTTAATTTTTCTCTCAATCTGTGAAATCAGCAAAGAAATCCTGTTCAGTTTGTAGCAGGGATTGTCCAGTTGTGTCCTGGAGTCCCTTTATTCCTCCACTGCCCATTTATTCCTCCATGAATAAATTTGAGTTAATAAATGTGTGTGCAATGGGGCTGATATTCACTTTTCCCTTACCCGGAGATTCAGGTTTTTGGGGTATTTTTAAGGTTTGTGCTGAAGTGAAAGATAATTTCGTGCCCTTAATTTCCAGCCAGCAACATTTCCACGTTCACCTGGGAAGAGTACAAAACTCCAGCCAGCACCACGTAGGGATTTCCAGACAAATCCTTGCTGCTAATTAAAATAAACAATGGATTCCTCAGAGCTACGAGATCTTCAATAAAAAAAATGTGAAAAAAAAAATAGAAAAAGCGAGTGAGGGAAGATGATAGTTTAATTAATGGAAGCTGGCAGGCTCCCAAAGTACACTGTGGCAGTTGGAGGGTGGGAGCCGGGGGATGTGGAAGTGCCAAACCCCTCAGGATGGGTCTTGCAGGAGAACGCTCCAGTGAGCACCATCAGGTGTCTGGGCTGGGCTGAGCGGCCTGGATGAGCTCCCCTTCCCCTTGGAATGGATCCCACAGCCCGAGGAGCCGAATCCCCTCAGTGCCGGGGTCGGGGGGCCGCGCTGCTGCCGGGACACGCCGGGCTCAGGAAGGAGCTGCCCTGCCGAGGGCTCGGGGCAGGAGGTGTCACAGCCCCTTCCACCGCGCTGAGCTATCGGCTGCTGCCTTCCAAGGAAAACATTTTCCCTCTGGGTTTGCAGGGGCTGAAGTGACGGCAGGGTTGGTGCTGCAGGGAGCCAGGTTTGCCCTGGGAAAGGGAGCTGGGGGTCAATGGCAGAGCACCCAAATGTTCCACTGCCCCCTCCCTGCCCCTTCCTCTCCCCTTTGCTCCTCATGGAGCCCTCTGGGGGTTTTTCTCCCACTCTGGTGTAATTCTTGGTGCTTCCAGAGGCTGAGATTGCTGGAAAAGCTTTCTTAGTCCTCCTCCAATTCCCTCCTCTGAATCCCTCCTTATTCCTCTTCTTTATCCCTCCTTATTCCTCCTCCTTTTTCCTTCTCATTCTTCCTCCTTCTCCCTCCTCTGAATCCCACCTTATTCCTCTTCTTTATCCCTCCTTATTCCTCCTCCTTTTTGCTTCTTGTTCTTCCTCCTTATCCCTCCTCTGAATCCCACCTTATTCCTCTTCTTTATCCCTTCTTATTCTTCCTCCTTTTTGCTTCTTATTCTTCCTCCTTTTTCCTCCTCCTCATCCCTCCTTTTTCCTCCTCTTTATCCCTTCTCATTTCTCCTCCTTTTTCCTTCTTATTCTTCCTCCTTTTTCCTTCTTATTCCTCCTCCTTATTCCTCTTTTTTCCTCCTCCTCATCCCTCCTTATTCCCCCTCTTTATCCCTTCTCATTTCTCCTCCTTTTTCCTTCTTATTCCTCCTCCTCATCCCTCCTTATCCCTCCCCTTTATCCCTCCTTATCCCTCCTCTTTATCCCTCCTTATTCCTCCTCTTTATCCCTCCTCATTTCTCCTCCTTTTCCCTTCTTATTCTCTCTCTTCTTTTTATACTAAAAACTCTGTGTACATTATTTACCATAACTTCTTAACACTTATCACTTATGTTAGACAGTGAGCTTCTACTCTAAACCAAACTAAAAATGCCAACATCACTTAGAAATGGAGGCTAGGAAGGAGAAGGAAAAAGGACAAAGCACGTCTAAATTTTTCTATCTTGGGACTCTGAGCCCCCATTTTAAAAACTTCAAAAATCTATTTTAAATTAACTATTGTTCTACTTAAATTTTTTTGACTTGTAATTTTCCACATAAAGGTTGGTAATTGTTTTTTTTAAGGGCTAAATTAAAGGCACAGGGGTCTTGGGCTCTGTGTCTGAGTCACCCAGGCAGGGGCTCAAATCCTCCAGCGCAGCCAAAGGAATTTCTTGGGTTCTGACACTCAGTAGCCATTTCTGACACTCAATAGAATTTCAGGGTTCTGGCACTGTCCCAAGCGGTTTTTCTGCCTTTGGACATTGTTTAAGGGGTGTAACAGAAGCCTCCCAGTTAAACATTTAGGAATTAGCATTAGGGAATGAGCTCCTCCCGCACCCAGCCCCAAAACCTCCCACGCTGCATTTCCAGCTCTGCCACCAGCCCAGGGGATGGGGATGGGGATGGGGATGGGGATGGGGATGGGGATGGGGATGGGGATGGGGATGGGGATGGGGATGGGG